>CAWUFW010013871.1:0-447264 GCA_963921515.1 Calotriton arnoldi | reverse complement strand
TGGTATTCAGGCCTCCTCATGTGTTGTGTGGTTGCCTGGGGACACTGGCACCCCCCTCACCTGTTGTGTTTGATGTGCAGTGTGGGTCTGCCTGTTTGTGTTTGTGCATCTGCACCACTGCATTGGCATATCTTTGGTGTGCCATTGGCTGTATGTTGTTTGGTGGGTTTCCCCTGCTGTCCCTGGGACTCCTAGGTCATCGGTCAGCACAATGATCATGGTTTGTGTGTCCCATTGCTGCCATGGTATGGTATCTGTTCACCTCACATCTACAGTCTCCACAGGGTATCTGCATTTGTGTGCCCATTGGTGCAAATATGTGGGTCTGCATTCTGATGGTCACTTCTGTCATTGTGTCATTGATGAATGTTGACAGTGTCAGCCCCCACGGGTGTTGTTTGTCTGCACATGGCCAAAGGTATGTCTTATTTGCACTGCAGTATTTGCCTCCCCCAATCTATGTTGCAATGGGACACATGCACTACTTTGCCACTGATGTGTTTTATATTCTGTGACCAGGAATCATCCATGCAGTTTGGCAGTTGCAGCTTTTTCTTTGTCAACACTTGCATTTTGGTCACTGTGATGATGGGGGTTTGGACCCCATTGCCACAATGTTCAAAATGTGCTTCAGCTATGGACCACACACTTACCTTTTGGTCACTGTGATGATGGGGGTTTAGACCCCATTGCCACAATGTTCTGAATGTGCTTCAGCTATGGGCCCCCACACTTACATTTTGCTCACTGTGATGATGGGGTTTTGATCCCCATTGCCACAATGGTCATGGCCTGCTTGCATTGTGGGGGCCACACACATATATGTGTGGCACATGTGATAGGGGGTCACATTGTATGTTCAAAGTCATGTTCAGTGTTGTAGGCATTTGACACAGTCTACACACGCTTGTCATGGTGTTGGGGGATGTCTTTTTCTTGCATTCCCTAGGTTGTGGTGTGCTGGTTGTGTCATGCATTGTCCATCCTATGAGTGGGGGTGGTGTTGGTGGTAGGCATCCAGCCCCCATGGGTAGAGGTGGTAGTAGTGACAGGCATCCAGCCCCCATGGGTAGAGGTGGTAGTAGTGGTAGGCATCTGGCACCCCTGGGTAAGGGTGGTAGTAGTGGTAGGCATCTGGCACCCCTGGGTAAGGGTGGTAGTAGTGACAGGCATCCAGCCCCCATGGGTAGAGGTGGTAGTAGTGGTAGGCATCTGGCACCCCCTGGGTAAGGGTGGTAGTAGTGGTAGGCATCTGGCACCCCTGGGTAAGGGTGGTAGTAGTTGTAGGCATCTGGCACCCCTGGGTAAGGGTGGTAGTAGTGACAGGCATCCAGCCCCCCATGGGTAGAGGTGGTAGTAGTGATAGGCATCTGGCACCCCTGGGTAGGGTGGTAGTAGTGGTAGGCATCTGGCACCCCCTGGGTAGGGGTGGTAGTAGTGGTAGGCATCTGGCACCCCCTGGGTAAGGGTGGTAGTAGTGGTAGGCATCTGGAACCCCTGGGTAAGGGTGGTAGTAGTGACAGGCATCCAGCCCCCATGGGTAGAGGTGGTAGTAGTGGTAGGCATCTGGCACCCCTGGGTAAGGGTGGTAGTAGTGGTAGGCATCTGGCACCCCTGGGTAAGGGTGGTAGTAGTGACAGGCATCCAGCCCCCATGGGTAGAGGTGGTAGTAGTGGTAGGCATCTGGCACCCCTGGGTAAGGGTGGTAGTAGTGGTAGGCATCTGGCACCCCTTGGGTAAGGGTGGTAGTAGTGACAGGCATCCAGCCCCCATGGGTAGAGGTGGTAGTAGTGGTAGGCATCTGGCACCCCCTGGGTAAGGGTGGTAGTAGTGGTAGGCATCTGGCACCCCCTGGGTAAGGGTGGTAGTAGTGGTAGGCATCTGGCACCCCCTGGGTAAGGGTGGTAGTAGTGACAGGCATCCAGCCCCCCATGGGTAGAGGTGGTAGTAGTGGTAGGCATCTGGCACCCCCTGGGTAAGGGTGGCAGTAGTGGTAGGCATCTGGCACCCCTGGGTAAGGGTGGTAGTAGTGGTAGGCATCTGGCACCCCTGGGTAAGGGTGGTAGTAGTGACAGGCATCCAGCCCCCATGGGTAGAGGTGGTAGTAGTGGTAGGCATCTGGCACCCCTGGGTAAGGGTGGTAGTAGTGGTAGGCATCTGGCACCCCCTGGGTAAGGGTGGTAGTAGTGGTAGGCATCCAGCCCCCCATGGGTAGGGGTGGTAGTAGTGGTAGGCATCTGGCCCCCCATGGGTAGGGGTGGTAGTAGTGGTAGGCATACAGGCCCCTATGTGTGTGTGGCATTGGTGAGGGCCATCCCGCCCCTATGGTGCTGCTGTTGCTGGTGTAGGTATTTCTGCATCTCTCTGTGTGTGATGTGTCGGGTACGTGTAGTTTGTTTTTGTTGTTGGTGTCTGACTTACCTTCTGCGCCGTACGCGTCCGTGCCTGTTCCGGTAATAGAGGTAGAATATTGGTAGGATCGGCACGAAGGGATTCATGGTTGGTTCGTCTCATTCGTCTTTCTCTTTGCTTCGCCTCGTACTCGTCGCTGGCGTGTTCGTCTCGTAGCCGTGGATCATGTTGTGGCGCGAATCAGAGCTTATGTGCGCCTCGACCGGATGCTTTGACGTGCCGTGCGTAGCGACGGGTTCGGCGCGTACGGGAAGCGCATCGTACTTGTCCGGCCGGACGGGGCTGCATTTTGGCTTCCGTGCGACTCGATTCTGCGTTTACGGATCCGGCTCGGTCGGGGAACAGGACCTGGATTGGGTGAGTACGACTGGGTCGGAATCTATGCTGTTATGCGCATCGTACTTGCTCGTTCGGAATAATGTGCGGTTCGGTCGGGAAACAGGCATTCGCATGGCTTTTTTCCCGACCGAATGATGTTAGGTGCGCCTCCGACCGAGATCGGAATCGGCCCCTTTGTGTGTGAGAAGTTGGTTCACAATCTGTTGCTTTGAATTAGTATGTTGTACATTTGATGCCTACTACATGGTGTACTTGATAGAAAAAACTGTAGATCAACAGTTAAACTTTTAGTTAGCAAGGCATTAGAAGATATGGAAATATTTACATGTGTGTATATATGATGTGATGTTCTCAAAGAGTGTTTTTCTTTGAATTCTGGGTATTGTAGTTCTGTTACACTGCTTTGTCAGACAGCTATAAAGTATATACATTCAGTCACTTACCCAGAACTACTTGTGCATGCAGAAGATTCAAACATAGTTGTAGTCACATCTATATTGCTCTCTTTTCCATAACCCAGGTACTGGGGTGTTTGTTTATAGGCACTTACATAGATTTTTAGAGAGTCATAGAGATTCTAAAATAGACTGTCACATATCGGCACATTTACTTAAAAGTATAATGGCACTGCTACAGGTGGACTCCTACAATTTCTCAGATATGTTGGCAAGTACTGACACAACCTTCACATTCATGTAGAGAAATACTCTTTCAAACATGGATGGTGCTTGGTAGTACAGGTCCTGTGTGTGCACTTTCACTTGTAGCTTGATTTGCCATGTAAAAGCTCTTTGTCAAGTCTTACATCAAAGTTTCAGTACGTACAAGTCAAATGTGAGTTAGGTGTGCTATAAAGCATGCTGGTTTGTGATTTAGAGATGAGAGCTTTTCTTTTCAGTTCACTAAGTCATTTGTGCATTTGCCTGCCCCTATGCCAAGTACTACATAGAGTATGCCATCCCTAAAGCAACTGATATGCATATTTAGAAAAGCATAAAGCCTCTGTTTCAGCTATTGAGATAGCTACAGAAGCACATATAGATTCAGGCACTCGCCAGAAACTATTACTACATGCAGGAGACTTAAAGGTTGTTGCAGTCACACCTAAGTAGCTCTGTATTGCCTAACACAGGCACGGATATATTTCTGCAGCCACTTACATATACATTTAGACAGCCATTAAGGTATTATAGCAGACAGTTGCATACCAGCAGGTTTACTTAAACATTTCATGGCACTGATATAGGTGTACTCCTACACTCTCTGAGATATGTAGGCACGTACTGACACAACCTTCTCTACTACATACAGAAATAGTGCTTCAAACATGGGTGATTTCTGCAAGTGCAGACCCTGTCTGCAAGCTTCACTTGAGATGTTATAGGTCTTTCTCAAGTGCCAAATCCACTTAGAAATTCATGCACCCAGTTACTGACCCACTCTGATACTCATGCACCCAATTAGACATCTACTCAAACAGTCAGAGACTCACTCAGACAGTGATGCACCCACTCACACACCCAGTGAGACACTTATGCAGGTAGTCCCAGGCCCATTCAGACACACACATACCCAGTCACTCAGCCAATGAGACACTCACTCTTTCAGTCACACACCCACTGAGGCACTCTTGCACTCACTCACACACTCATTTTCAAAGGTTACAGGTAG
Organism: Calotriton arnoldi; assembly: GCA_963921515.1. NCBI lineage: Eukaryota > Metazoa > Chordata > Amphibia > Caudata > Salamandridae > Calotriton > Calotriton arnoldi. The sequence continues at coordinate 442,842 of CAWUFW010013871.1, read as the reverse complement.
GAAATAGAATTTAAAAACCTTAGAAAGTCACTGAAAAAAACAAGGGTTACAGGGATGTTAGAGTTAGGAAATAGAATTTAAAAAAAACCTTAGAAATTCACAGAAAAAAATCAAAGGTTACAGGGATGTTATAGTTAGATAATAGAATTAAAAAAACTTTGAAAGTCACTGAAAAAAAACAAATGTTATGGGGACGTTATATTTAGGCTCACATTTCACTCATACAAAACCAGTGAAATTCAGCAGTTATAGTTACCTGAGCTAACCATAACTCATGCCCCGCAATGCACTGCTTATGGCATCACACATTACATTACTCATGACATGGTCAGTGACATCACTGATGACATCTCAAATGACATCACTGATGACATCACTAATGGCACCATTCACCGAACCCTTCACACACTCACTGATATCCCATACAACCTATTGTACTCCCACTCCCACACAACCACTCATATACCCATTCACAGCCCCATTCCAGTACTTACAAACCCACTCACTCCTCCATAGAGGCACTCAAACACTCACTTACGCAGCCCTACAGCGACTCACACAACCTTTAACTCACACATACAACCACAGATACAACAATCTTTTGAGTCCCATCTATCAAATGTGAAAAACAGTGCAACATCGGGGTAATCGTTCTCTTTTGTGAAAGCACAAAAAGAACACTTTTTCAGGATATCAAGAAACAGGACTGAGCCCGCAGCCCCGCTGCTGCTGCCGTGCTGTGGTGGCAACCGCGGGAAAACCGGAGGGTCCCTGCCATGATGATCAGTAGCGGAGTGCTGCTTTCTGCCGTGGAGGCCCGGCGGCGGCCCTGTGTGATTGTCTCAGACCACGCAACACAGAGGGCTGTGTAAGAAGAAGGGCGGCTGGCCATGGCAGTGCTGCATAGTGCATGGAGGTGTGGTACCTGATCTGTGGGCCCACGAGGTGATGAACGTAGGCTCGATCAGGGTTTCACTAAAGACTTTCCCACGTGAACGTTGGAGGAGCGCCCATTGGAGAGTATGGACTCTGGGAGCTTGTTTTGCCTGATTGAGCACCCTGGGCCCTGTGAGGATGACACAGCGTGTGTCTGTGGAGGGGCTGCTGTAGTGCCACTGCTGCATTGAACGCATTGGACCAGGAGATGGTGGAGCAGTCGTCGAGACCAGTGGAGTCTGGAGGACACTGTGAAGGAGCTGGAGCCATTTCTCCCCCATATCGATATGTGAGTGACGTTCCACTTGGAGGTGCAGTGCGAGTGAGGATGCGGTCTCTCTTCTGGTTGGCCTAGGATTGCAGTGCCACTGGACCCTCATTACAGGGCTTGCCTGCTGGTTGTGCTGCACAGCTGGGGGGAAGTAGACTACTCCCCGAGCATTCCTGGCAGGACCAGGAGGCTGCGTCGCTGAATCCAGGCGCCGGAGCACGCTAGATCACAGAGAGGTGTCTTGAAGCGCCCGTCCGAGCTCGAAGGAGGCTGGGCTGGTCTCATTCTCTTAGTTTTATGCCCAGGACTTTTGTTTAGTTGGCCTCCTGGTTATAAAAACATTGACTGGGCAACGTATCCATTTGTGGCCAAAAGGAGGGGCTATTCCCTAGGGATCATCAGCCTCAAAACCCAGGTATTCCACATAAGTCTCTGAGTCTAGGTCACCCCTTTTTCACTTGTGAACCTAGAGCAGACAACTAAGGGTGAGTGTTATATTTTTTACCAAAACTTATCTGGCCTGCCCCAGCATAGAGTGTTGTATCGCCTAGGTATTTTGAACTTAAGGCTGTGGTGAACTCCTGGGTCTGGAGGTCCGCGGTCCGCGAGACTTTAGTGACTGCATATTAACCTCTGTTTTAGCACAATGATGGGGAATAAGACCTGCCAAGGGAGTCATGTGTCTCCACCCTTACCTCCCAAAACAACCTCTATCGATAAGATGCTACAAAGAGTGATAGGGGTTGTGGCCACGGAGATAGAACTCACAGTGAGACGGCTGTCATTGACTTCAGACTTTTTTGCGGTGATGCCCAATTTGCACATTTTACCAGCTAACCCGACAGGCTCATAGAAGAAGATCCAATGACTTACACCCATACAACAGGTGCCCGCGGGGATCATGTCAGTCCCCACATAGAGAGAAGGCCTGTCAAGGGTGTCGTCAAAAAGAAGCCTGCCCAACACCGTCTGCAGAAATCTAACAAATGTGCTCTTGGATCTAGGGAGGCTGTATTATCCCCTAGCGCTCCAAATAGCATACCTGAAATGGAGCAACCCCCATGGTTAGAGGATTTTACAAGGGCCATTCTGGAGCAGCTCAAAACCATTATTTGAGAAGAACGGCATCCTCTTTCGATGCAATTGGATTTATTGAAACAGACTCATGGGGTGGCTGATTTTCCATGCTGCGGGGTAAAACTGACCATTTGGATGTAGGATGCCAGACTGTTCAAATTCCGACCACCGAGCCTGGGGGGCAGTGTCATCCCAGCACAGGGGAAGGGTTTAATAATTGAGACCTAAAGGCAGGAAATTGAATTTGCATGTAGATAACTCTATCAGTAAAGTACACAGTGTGCCCGAACTGGTCCACAGGGCCATGGCAGCGAAACTACCTGTCATAAATTTACCCCCTGCATCATGCCCCAATGTTGTGGTATTAACTGGAGTCCCGAAATTGAATAGCAATCAGAAAGAATCACACATTGGACTTAAAAATAAATGATTATATTGGCTCGTTGGCATAGATGCTTCCCCCTTTCCAGAGCAGTGGACATCATTTTAACTTGCAGGGTTTGCTGGATTGGGAAAAGCCACAAAGACAAATCAGGGAACTGTATTGTTATCAATTTTAGTGATCCACCACTGGTAATTGATTTGTCTTCTTGTGATCTAGCCATGCAGCCACAGAACTCAGTTAGGTCTATTCTTCCACTAGGCTATTTTTACAGACCTCCTTTAGGTAGATTCCATCATTCTAATGTCCGCCCCTCAATCCTTATTCCTAATCCCGCCTTCCATCCATTTCATACATACAAGCCGCACAGTTATGCTGTACCTGTATACAACATATTTGAGGCCTTAGATGGGGTTGATTGACTCCCTGATACTGTGGAGCCCACGACTCCCATGACCCTACAAGAAGACCGCCATCAAAACTGGTTGTTGGGAGAGCCTGATGCTCCAGGTCGAGTGTGTCATCAAAGCAGAGTTGAACTGACAGTAGCTTTGTATGCAGCACAACTGGTTTGCATCATGGGTGGAGACGGGCCTGACGGAAGTCCTAACCTAACTCCTGTGTTACCCTGTCATGAAATCCAGAGCCTTCCGTCAGTAGCTTTGTCTGCAGCACAACTAGGTTGCATCCTGGGTGGAGAAGGGACTGATGGAAGTCCTGACCTAACTGTCGTGTTACCCTCTCTTGAGAATGAGGGTTTTCTTAGCATGGAAGAGAGAGAAAAGGGGTAAGGCCTGGTCTGGACCACGGGGCTGCAGACCTGAGCTGCGCCCTTAGCCCCAATAATATGGGCCACTTGCCCTGGGCAGGTAAGCAAAAGTCAAAAGTGGACGGGGCTCTGACAGTTGTCAAAACCCTGACAAATACCATTCAAATTGCATCCTGGAACCTGGCAGGACTTAGGTGTGAGAAGTTGGCCTGGCATATGCTGTCCACTATTTGTAGTGGGCACCTTGCACCAGTCCAAACAACCCCTTATTGGAGATAGGTTAAAGACAACCTTTATTGAAAGCTATCCTAGTGGTAGCTATGGAGAGCAGCCTTCAGGCTAAGTCTTGAAGGAATGTAAAGCAGCTTGTTTTACCAGTCTATAATCTCTTGAGTGACCAAATGAAAGAGGACCACACCAGGTATATATTCAAAATATATGTATTTATTGTTAAACACACCCCTCTAGTCTCTTTATGAGGCTAGAGTTCGAAGTACATAAATTATAAGTTAGTTATCTACAGTAATAGCACAAATACACGTTTGAGCCCCAGGGGCGTACCAAACCATATACCAATAAAGTGGTATAAGAACCACGACTGAGCTAGACACAAGGCCTAGAGCCTGTAGAAGTGCTTGGACCACAAGGAACCACCCAAGGTAGTGACACAGGGGACCCACGGGGACGCGTGCAGTGTATGAACACAGCCGCGAATCGCCGTTAACTTCTATGGGGAAAGTCGCGATTAGAATTTAAAAGAAAAGGGACACTTAGAGGAGGACTTGGAGCAAACCCTTTGAGAACTAGGCTGTTCTAGTGTCAATACCCACGGGAGCACCGGAGTACTCGAGTTACCTCACCCAGGGGAGCCGGGTGCATAGGTGTCTTTCGGGGTCGGGTTTCGTCGTCGCTTTCAATGGCGATCTGCTGCAAAGTGCTGCTGGCGGCCAAGTCGAAAGTGTTTGGGTGGAACCAAAGGTGGATCGAAGATCTGAAGAACCTGAAAGCAGAGGGGACAGAGTCTGGGTCACTAGCCAGTGACCAGGAAGGCGATGAGCAGATGCCCACCGATGTCGAGTGCTTCAGGTAGGTTGATGGTTGTCTTGACTCTTCAGCCACGAGGTTCAGGAGGTGTCGATGATGACCAGGAGCTGGATTCGAGCTGTCCCACGACGTCTGTCGATTGCAGGGGTGTCAGCGACCGGATTGGACCCAACAAGCCTTGACAACGGCAAGTCTCATGGAAATGGAAGAAGGACGATGTTGCAGACCAGCAAGGTCTGTGGGACTCACCCAGCGAGGGTAAGTCAGGGCACGCCTGGAGCAACCAGGGAGCCCAAGCAGAAAAAGATTGGCCTTCGGGAGGGCCTACTAGCCAACGGACTAGCGACCGCGAAGGAGCCTCGAGTCGATGCACGTGGAGCTGGCTCACAGGACACTCGTGGAGTGGAGGCCAGTGATCTTCGGTGCAGTTGGTGCTGGAGGCTGGGGCTACTCGGAGCCCAAAGCATGACTTCGTGGGAGACCCAGAAGAGGATGCACTTGCAAAAGCGATCAGTGTCCAGGGGTCACGGTTCCACGTTACCCACGACAGCTACGGGCCTCAGCTTTTCTGGGGACTCAGGGCAGCCTCGGGGAAGTCTGGAAATCTACCTCTGGTGATGCAAAGACTTCGGCGTCCGATGGGAACTTCAGCGATGAACCAGACAATTGCTTCTTTGGTGCCTGCCAAGCAGGGGAGTCACTCCTTGACCCCAAGGGAGATTCTTCAGTCCTCTAATCTTGAAGTAGAGCGTCGAAGGTCCGGGATTCTGTATCAGAGTTTCGTCCAGGTAAATCTAAAGTCCTAAGGACTGGGGTCCCCTACTTATACTAAGGTAGGGGGTTGAACATACTCTGTGGCCCCACCTATGGGAGGGTCAGGGCAGAGGGGTGGTTACACCCCTTTCCCTTTGTCCAGTTTCGTGCCAGAGCAGGGGCTGGAAGCCCCTGAGCCGGTTTGAACTGGGGTATGCACAGGGACACCAAGTGTGCCCCCAGTGCAGGACTTCAAAGCACCAGAGAGTGCTCCCGCCCAGCCCCAATACACACTATCCTGTCTGGGGAGGTGGTTACACCTCCCTGGGACAGGAAACCTATTGTCCAGGCCTCCCCTGCCGGAGTTTCGGTCAGCAGCAGGAGGCCAGACTCGTGTCTGTGGCAGCGGCATCCATTTTGTGATGCCAGGGCTTGGAAAGAAGTTACCGGGCAGGCCGGTGTGTACATGTCTCTCCCTCTAGAAGGGTGGAATGCTACCCCCGCCGCCAGAACTGGCGGGGGGGTAGTATTCCAAGATGTTTGACACCAAACACGACATGTTTCCGTGCAGCCATCCCAAAGTTAGCATTTAACGCGAGGTTATAATGCGCTTAAGAGTACATGGTCGGGCTGCACTACAAACAGCATCAGAGAAGGGTCTCCGAACGCTGCAGAGGGGCCCAGCTCATGCAGGGGCACCCTCTCACATAGGAACCACGCACTCTGCCTTCAGGATTGATAAGGCCTGCCATAGGAGTGACTTATAGGTTTATATGTGTGTATGTATGTAGTGATATAGGTAGCCTATATCACAGTAAGGGGTGCATGCACCACCTTACCCAGGCTGCAGTAGCAGACCTGTGGTGTCCTTTGGCTGGCCTTCCAGGGGTGGCACAATACATGCTTCAGCCCCTGGCAGGCTCTCTGAGGTACCTATGCCCTGGGTACATAGTATACCATATACTAGGGACTTACAAGGGCACTCCAGATTCCAATCAGAGATGTGCCTAAGGCACATGGAAACCATTTTAGAGAGGAAGCAGCTAGGCTGGGGTTCTGATTAGCAGGGCCCCAGCCAGACTAAGGTCGAAAAACAGTGAAGCATCAGCAAAAAGTGGGGGTACCCATGTGAGAAGCAGATCCTACTCTCCTACACAACCCCCCCCCCAAACGTAGGGACATTAAACTAACCTTGCCCAGTTCAATTTCAATCTTTATTTCGATTTTAAAAAACCCATAAAAGATTACATAAAAACATCATACAACAATACTTAAAAAAGGGTAACCCGCCCATTAACACACATTTTAAAAACGATTATAACAGTTTCTTAAAACCCAACTACAAAGCTTCACAGGACTAGCTAAAATCAAACATCTGATTTTAAATTGATTAACATTACATATTCGTTAAAAAGACCTTAAAATTTCAATCCCAATTTCTTTCTTGTTAAATCAACACTAAAAAGGTATCTACTTACACTAAACACAATAATTTGTGTTGTGTCTGTTCGCAATACTCTTCCTGCCTCATTACATAATCTAATACCCAAGAGTTGACAGATTGGTTTAATCCACTTCCTCCTAGCATGTATGTAGGCTGGGCAAAAGAATAACACGTGTAATTCATTCTCTTTCGCACCTGTGTGACAGATATCACAACAGCCATTGTTTGCACCATCTACGCTACGTACCCATTTCATAGTATTAGCTTTAATTTGCAAAATCCCGTAGCGGAATTTAAGATAAAGAGATTTGGCAAGTTGTGGTTGAATTTCGTCTAGAAAGGACTCGAATTTGCCATTTGGTTTTATTGCGAGGAACCTAGTAGATAAAGTACCTAGTTTTGGACAATGTAACAAAGTACCTTGCACAAATGCCCAAAAAGTCTGTTTCAACAGCTTTTTTGATCCCAACGACAAACCCTGAGGTTCTTCCCAAAAATGTTTTAGTCCTAATTTATAAAACCAATCCTGTATATGATTCAGCCATAATAACCTTGTGGTATTTTTTATTCTAAAAATTTCCTCCAACCCTTCTCTATAATGAGCAAGTTCATCTGTGGCCCACAAACGTATCCAAAATAATAGTGGCCGCAAAGCCGCATGCTGGTCAATGCGGCGAATATTTAGGTCTATTATTACTGGTATTAAAGGTGTACGTTTTGGCAAACATAACAATTTCCTTAAAAATGTGTTCTCATACACCATAAAACTATTCTTTGTCGCATGACCCCACAGTTCAGCCCCATATAAGCAAGCAGGTTGCACCCTATATTTATATAATTCCAATGCAGGAGAGACAGCTTTAGATAAGCTGCTCTCGTGCAACCTTACTATTGGGACTGAATTTTGAATTAATATTGTTTTACTTTTATCCAACTGTGGTCTCCAGTTTATTTTAGAATCCAGAGTAATACCTAAATAATTAAAATTTTGCACATATTCTATCCTCTCATTTCTTACAGTTAAATTTTTTTAAAAAGATTTGTGCGGATTAACAGCCATGTATTTCGTTTTAGTAGAGTTAATTTCCAAGCCCTTTGTTTCGCAGTAAGTTTCGAAAGTATTAAGTAAGTGTTGCAGACCTTTGGGGGTTTGTGATATTAAGATTGTATCATCGGCAAATAAAAGTGCCGGTACTGGCACCCCCCCCAACTTGGGAGAGTCATGCTCGCAGCCCAAGAGATATTCAGGGATATCGTTAACGTACAACGAAAATAAGGTAGGAGCCAGCACGCAACCTTGCCTTACCCCCCTGTTTACTTGTATTCGATCAGTAAGTTCGCCATTTGGCCCCCATCTAACCCTTGCAAAGTTATCCTCGTGTAACCTAATAATCTGCAAGAGGATTTCCCTGGGACACCCTGATCTTTTAATGATTTCCACAGGAGATTTCTGGGTATGAGGTCGAAGGCTGACTTAAGGTCTACAAAAGCTATGTACAAATGAGTTTTCTTAACTGTAATATATTTCCAAATTATACAAAGAAATCTAAAAACCTGATCAATAGTGCTAGTTTTTGCTCTAAAGCCTGCTTGGTACTTTGATAAAATGTTATACTCCCCAATCCAATCGGTCAATTTATTTAGGATTTGACGTGCATATATTTTTTGTAAAACGTCAATTAGACTAATCGGCCGATAGTGCGACGGATCCTGGCGGTTACCCTTTTTAAAAATAGTTGTAATCTCTGCACCCTCCACGTTTCAGGAATTGGTGCACCCGATGCAACTGTATTGCACAAAAGATTAATGTAGGGAGCCCAAATCTCCTTTTCATGCCTCCATAGGTCACCTGGTATCTTATCAGGCCCAGGGGCCTTCCCTTGTTTTATTGCATTTATTGCTACTAATGTTTCCGCTAGACTAAAATGTAGAGGGGTATCACTTGAATGAATAACAAGTTCTTCAAAATTAAAATTAATATCTTTTTTGGTAGTTGAGTATAGTTTTGAAAAGTGGGTTACCCATGTGTTTGCATCAAGAAAAAGGTCCTTGTTACATTTCCTTTTTTGTTACCCTTTGATAGTAAACGCCAAAAGGTAACCTGGTCATTTAGTTTACATGCTTTTATCAGTTCAGACCAAATATTGTCCTCCCAACCTTTCTTTGCCTTAGTTATCACCCCCTTATAGAGAATCCTTTTTCCCTTAGGGTTGCTATGTCCCTATCCTTTGATGCCTGAATCAAATCCTTTTTTGCATTACGACATTCTTTATTATACCATGGGTTCTCTAACGAGGCTAATTTAGATGTTCCCTTGTTTTTTATTTGTTTTGGGGCCTTACTTAATATTGGTTCAAGTCCCTCTACCAACCTATCATGCATTTCCATGATTGGTATCTCTGTTAATGGCAAGTTAATATACGGAGAAACTATTTCTATATAAATTTCATAAATTTTTTTAATGATCTTATCATTCCCCAAAACCAAAGGCCATCTAAGTGCTCTACGGTTATTCGATACCAAGGGCTCAATTAGACTATGACAAAGGTCACGTCTCCTTGAGTGATTTTGTCGAAATAGGGAAGCTGAGAGCGTCAAACATAAAGGACGATGATCACTCTCTATTCTGTCTTCCACAACCAAGTCTTGCAGCATGGACCATAAAGGGACAGAAACCAATATATAGTCAATATAGCTTTTAGAGTTGCCCCGCATAAATGTGGGTAAATTTGGATTATCAGAAGATAATCGCCCATTACAGGCGCGTAAACCATGAGCTGAAACCAACCTCAGTAACTGCGCTACAGCACATGTACATGAAACCACTGGGGTGCTATTCAATGCTGGAATATTGTTGGCCAAATCCTCGTCTTCAAAGATGTTTTCGAATCCAACCACTGGTTCAAATTTTCGATTAAAATCACCCCCAATAATTATCAGAGCACTCTTGTTTATTCTAGTTAGCATTTGATCCAACTGCTCAATAACTTGAACATCTTTACTTGCTACACTTGGTCTGCTATATATATTAAAAATGTAGATTTCCCTTTTATCTGGTGCTAAAAACTTAATTCCCAATATATCTTTACTAGGGGAATCAATTTGCGTAAACTCAGCGCCCAAAGTAATTTTTAGCCAAGTAACAAGGCCTCCCGAGGGCCTTCCTCTCACAGAGGGAGTTGCAGCAATGCTAAAAGTTTTAAACCCTACTTTATGGGGGTTTCTATTGCCCAGGTTTCTTGGAGGAGGACTATTTCACTCTGACCTATATAATCCTGCCATGTTACATCCCTTTGATTTTTCTTAATCCCTGCAATATTCCAAGAAGTCAACTTTATCTCTGATACACGTTCCTCGCTGTTTTGATCACCGGTTAACTTCTTACATCCATTCTCCAAACCTAATGTTTCCTCACTATTATTACCGTAGTTATTAATAACAAAATTATCATCATTTAATATAAGTTCCTCTCCCTGATAAACTGATTGATCTTTCACAATATTCACTATATTTACATCTGCTATATCATTTATGAGTTCTCCAAGTTTCCTATATGCATTTACATTCAGAGTGCTGTTAAGTTTAACTGTCTGGATCCCTTCACAAGTGCCAGTATGCACCTTAAGGGGCATATTATCATTTTCTGTAATTCCCATTTCCATAGGGATAGTTAAAGCAACAGTAGGCATCAATACAAGAACACCATCATTAGGTTTGGATCTTAAGTCTTTGCAGGTAATTATCCTTGTCTTCTCCTGTCCTAAATTGAATAGTTGTCAGTCCTGGAAATCCAGGTCTGACAGTGCTAAAAACCTATTAGATTGTATAACTAATGGGAATCCAGTAACTTTGATCCCACCTTCCGGCTTATAGAAGTATCCTAAGGAGAGTGCACTGATATCAGTCTTGGGGGTAAAAGTTGCATCACAATAGTGTAAGAGATGATGAACCATCTTTGGTCTACGGAAATTGACCACAATGCAATCACCTCTTATGTTCTTAATGGATTGCCCTATCCACCCTACTCTACGAACCATTATTATCTCCTGAGCATTAGATGGATGGAAGTTTTTGTGTTTGGTCAACCAATCAAAAGTTTTGTTCCATAGATCAATCCAATTTTCTTTCTGCCCAACCCTCAAAGGTGGAACCCCTGTCAAAATCAAAACATAGGGACATGATTCCGGGGAAGACACAATATTTCAGTATTAGGGACTTTGGAAACATTTGATTCACTACTTCTCTGGCACCCAGCAAGAGAACCAGCGTCATACATTTCACCCATAGTTGTTACATGTCCCTTCTGTACACCTTGTGGGACTATCGCATCTGAACCCTCGGACAGGGGAACCAATTTATTTACCCTCTTATTATTCTCATTTATTACAGCTATATTCTCATCTTGGTTAGCTGGTGGACAACTAGCTATCACTGATCTTTGGTCCTCCCTTTCTACTCCAGTAGGTAACACGGTAGGTAACACACCTACAATGTTATTACTTAGGGTATTGATTGCTGACTCGAGGAGGCTGATTTTATAAAAACATTTTTCAACCAGATCGCTAACACAAATTAAAGCTGCTCCTATCCCAGGATCATTCACTCCTGTAGAGTACTCAGTCATAACTCCCTTATTGCTAGCAACTTCCTGCCCTGATGACAGTAAGGTTGACTCTGTTTGTGTACCAACAGAAATATTTTTCGGTAAACAGAAGATGCCAGTAGTGCCCTTACCCCTAGATTTACTTGACTCTATATTCCCTTTTTTTTATTTAACCGTGGCTCAATCGTATCTTTGGTCACAGTTTTCGCGACCCTAGCCCTAGTAACTCTGTCAGGAACCATCGAAGAACTTAATATTTCTTCAGAGGAAGGTAGAAAAGGGATAGAGTTCAATGGGGCACTTGTTACAATATTCGGTGAAATCTCCTGATCAACACCCCTCTGTACAGGTGAAGGGATACCAGTTATTAAATGTCTCTGTAAAATAGCGGGGTCTAATGAAAGACGTCTCTCAGTCAGATGAATTTCGTGGGTTAGGAGTGACTCCGCTCTTACTAAAAATGCATCCAGTGTGCCAGCAACCCCCTTGCGTTTTTCCATTTTCTTTAGATGGCCAGTTAGATCAAACAACCCAGATATTCTCTATGTTAAAACTCCTACACAGTACCTTAGATATTTCCACAATGGTAAGGCGCACTATTTGAGCTCCTCAGAGGGGTGGCCCAGCCCAGCCTCGGTCTGTCTCGGACGGTCTCAGACGGGCCCGCCCTTGGCCCGGGCTTCGCCCGGCACGTCCTGCGCACGTCCCGCGCTGCGGGTGTAGAGGCTGCGCTTTATGCGCGAAGATGGTCCGGTGCCTCCCCCTCGTTAACAGGACCCGAAACACCTGGGCAGACTCGCGTTGCACCCTGGATGATGTAGTCCTCCAAGGGTGGTGAAACAGGATACAGCGTTTACAGCAAGACCAGCAGTGACCAGCAATGAAGGCAACAACGTTTGAGTGACAACGGGACCCACGCTGCGGGGGTAGAGGCTGCGCTTTATGCGCGAAGATGGTCCAGTGCCTCCCCCTCGTTAACAGGACCCGAAACACCTGGGCAGACTCGCGTTGCACCCTGGATGATGTAGTCCTCCAAGGGTGGTGAAACAGGATACAGCGTTTACAGCAAGACCAGCAGTGACCAGCAATGAAGGCAACAACGTTTGAGTGACAACGGGACCTTGCCCAGTTAAGTCTTCATGTTCTAAGTGGAAGTACCTAGAGAGTCCATCTGCATTGGCATGGTTACTCCCAGGTCTATGTTCCACTGTGAAGTCCATCCCCTGTAGGGAAATGGACCACCTAAGCAGTTTGGGGTTTTCACCCTTGATTTGTTTTAGCCATAAGAGGGGCTTATGGTCTGTTTGAACAAGGAAGTGAGTACCAAACAAGTATGGCCTCAACTTCTTCAGAGCCCAGACCACAGCTAAGGCCTCCCTCTCAATGGCTGACCAACGTTTCTCTCTAGGGGTCAGCCTTCTGCTAATAAAAGCTACTGGCTGATCCTGACCTTCATCATTCAATTGTGACAGTACAGCCCCTACCCCCAATTCAGATGCATCAGTTTGAACAATGAACTTCTTGGAGTAATCAGGACTCTGTAGAATGGGAGCAGTGCACATGGCCTGCTTCAGGTCATCAAATGCCTTTTGACAGCTAACTGTCCACTGAACCTTTTGGGCATTTTCTTGGAAGTTAAGTCATTCAGGGGTGTCACTATTGATCCATACCCCTTGACAAATCTCCTATAGTACCCAGTCAGGCCTAAGAAGGCTCTCACCTGAGTCTGGGTAGTTGGAGCAGTCCAGTCCATGATGGTCTGGATCTTGCTCTGCAGTGGTTGAACCTGGCCTCCACCCACAAGGTGGCCCAGGTACACAACCTGACTCTGCCCTATCTGGCACTTGGTGGCCTTGATAGTCAGGCCTGCTTTCTGCAGGGCCTGCAAAACATTTCTGAGGTGGACCAGGTGATCCTCCTAGGTGGAGCTAAAGACAGCAATATCATCTAGATATGCTGCACTATAGGCTTCCAGACCTGTAAGGACTGTATTCACCAACCTCTGAAAAGTGGCAGGTGCATTCTTCAGACCAAAGGGCATCACCACAAACTGATAATGCCCACTAGGGGTTGAGAATGCTGTCTTTGGCTTTGCATCATCAGCTAGTCTGATCTGCCAGTAGCCAGCTGTCAGGTCAAATGTGCTTAGATACTTGGCTGAGGCCAAAGTGTCTATTAGCTCATCTGCCATTGGATGGGCATCAGTCCTAGTGACTGCATTGAGACCCCTGTAGTCCACACAAAACCTCATCTCTCTTTTCCCACCATTGGTGTGAGGTATTGGTACAAGGACCACTGGACTAGCCCAAGGGCTATCTGAGGGTTCAATAATTCCCAAATCCAACATCTTCTGGACTTCTGTCCTGATACAGTCCCTGACATGGTCAGGTTGCCTATAAATCTTATTTTTAATAGGCAGACTGTCCCCAGTGTCCACTTCATGAGTGCCCCAGGTAGTCTGACTGGGTGTCAGTGAGAATATGTGTCTGAACTGATTGAGCACCTGTCTGCAATCAGTCTGCTGCTGGGTAGTGAGGCTGCCTGCCAAGGCTACACCATCCACTGACCCATCATCAGGGTTCTGTGAGAGCAGGTCAGGGAGTGGGTCACTCTCTTCCTCCTGTCCCTCATCAGTAGCCATGAGCAAGCCCATGTCTGCCCTGTCCACATATGGTTTTAACCTGTTGACATGGAGAACCCTGTGGGGACTCCTGGGTGTTCCTAGGTCTACTAAGTAGGTAACCTCACCCTTCTGTTCAACAATGGTATGGGGTCCACTCCATTTGTCTTGGAGAGCTGCTGGGGCCACTGGCTCCAACACCCACACCTTCTGTCCTGGCTGGTAAACAGTCAGTACAGCCTTTTGATCATGCCAGGCTTTTTGAAGTTCCTGGCTAGCCTCAAGGTTTTTAGTTGCCTTTTTCATATACTCAGCCATCCGGGAGCGGAGACCAAGTACGTAGTCTACTATGTCTTGCTTTGGGGGCTTGAGAGGTAACTCCCATCCTTCCTTCACCAAGCACAATGGACCCCTGACAGGGTGACCAAACAAAAGTTCAAAAGGGCTGTAGCCAGCCCCCTTTTGAGGCACCTCCCTGTATGCAAATAAAAGGCAGGGCAAGAGTATGTCCCATCTTCGCCTAAGCTTTTCTGGGAGCCCCTTAATCATGCCCTTCAAGGTTTTGTTGAATCTCTCAACTAAACCATTGCATTGTGGGTGATAGGGTGTGGTGAACTTGTAAGTCACTCCACACTCCTTCCACATTGCTTTTAAGTATCCAGACATAAAGTTTGCACCCCTGTCTGATACAACCTCCTTAGGGAAGCCCACTCTTGAGAAAATTCCCAGGCGGGCCCTTGCCACCACAGGTGCTGTAGTGGTCCTAAGGGGACTAGCCTCTGGGTACCTGGTGGCATGATCCACTACCACCAGGATAAACCTGTGCCCAGATGCTGTTTGGGGATCCATGGGACCAACAATTTCAATCCCCACCCTTTCAAAGGGAACCCCCACCACAGGTAGTGGTATCAGGGGGGCCTTTGTAGTGCCACCTGCCTTGCCACTAGCCTGGCAGGTTACACAGGAGCGACAAAACTCCTTGGTGTCTTCAGACATGTGGGGCCAGTGAAAGTGAGGGACAATTCTGTCCCAAGTCTTATTCTGGCCCAGGTGACCTGCTAAGGGAATGTCATGGGCTAGGGTCAATAGGAAGCCCCTGAACTTCAGAGGTATAACCAACCTCCTGGTAGCACCAGGCTTGGGGTCTCTACACTCTGAGTACAAGAGTCCATCATCCCAATGCACAGTATGGGGACCACTAGCTTTCCCAGCAGCCTCAGCAGCAGCTTGCTGTCTGAGGGGTTCAAGAGAGGGGCAGCTCTGCTGCTCCTGGCTCAGATCTGCCCTGGAAGGGCCCCCTGTCCCCAAGAACTCAACCTGGTCAGGTTCAAGCTCCTCTGGGACAGTTCCTTCCTCAGGACTGAGATCATCCCCCTCAAGGGACTGATCTTCCTTCTGAGCCAAGGGGGAAGGCACTGCCTTTACCCTACTACTCCTCTTCTTGGAGGGCACTTGGTCCATTATTCCAGAATCCAAGGCCTGTTCAGTGTTAGACATTTTGGCTTGTGACCTGGTCACAGCAAACACATCTGCAGGGATGCCCAGCATTTCTGCATGGGTCCTGAGCTCCACTTCTGCCCAAGCTGAAGTTTCTAAGTCATTGCCAAGCAAGCATTCAACGGGTAGGTCTGCACTTACCACAACCTTCTTAAGGCCAGTTACCCCTCCCCAGGAGAAGTTAACAACTGCCAGAGTATGGTCTGTTCTGACGTTGCTAGCATTGGTCACTTGGTACATTTCACCAAGTATAATCTGCCCAGGATTCACAAGGTCTTGTGTCACCATGGTGACACTTGCCCCTGTGTCCCTAAATGCCAAAGCCTCTCTTCCATTGATTAAGGGCTGTTGTCTGTACTTGCCCAGATTACTGGGAGTCACAGAGGAGGTCATATCCATGCCTCCATCACAGACTAGGACAGCCTGAGTGAGTTCTCTGACTAGGTCAGAGCTCATCTCTTTACCCAGGGTCAACCCTACTAAACCCTTGGCTTGTGTAATCCCACCACCAACTGTAACTGCACTAGGGGGAGCAGGTGCCTTAGGGGCATTGGTGGGGGCTGGAGTAGAGTCTTTGGACTTGGTACAATCACTGGTCCAGTGGGTCTTTTGCTTACAGACCTTGCACCATGGTTTCCTTTGGCCTTTCCCTTTGGTAGACTGTGAATCCCCACCTGAAGAAGATTTTTGGGGGCCTTGTGAAGACTTTTGATCTTTACCCTTCTCCCCACCCTTATCAGAGGTTTTCGAATCTTGCTTCTTAGGGTCACCACCTTGGTTCTGTACCTTCTGCTTCACCCTGGTTCTGACCCATTTGTCTGCCTTCTTTCCCAATTCTTGGGGAGAGGTCAGATCAGAGTCTACCAGGTGCTGATGCAACAGCTGATTTTGACAGTTATTAAGAATCTGCTCCCTCATGATCAGATTGTACAATCCTGTGAAGTCACATACCTTACTGCCCAATAACCAACCTTCCAGAGCCTTGGCAGAACAATCAACAAAGTCCACCCAGTCTTGAGTCTGTGCTTTTGGGTATCCCTGAACTTTAACCTGTATTGTTCAGTGGTTAGGCCAAACCCATCAATTAGAGCACTCTTCAAGACTTTGTAATTATCAGCATCCTCCTCTCTAACAGTGAGGAGCTTGTCTCTACCTTTGTCTGCAAAGGAGAGCCACAAGATTGCTGCCCACTGCTCCTGAGGGACCCTCTGTACTTTACAGGCCCTCTCTAGAGCAGTTATCCATTTGTGGATGTCATCCACACTCTGGTAGGGAGGGACAATCTTGCTCAGGTTTCTATGGTCATAAGACCTTTCCCTATCTTTGGGGAAACTGCTGCCACCATGGGACTCTAGTCCCAACTTTTGTCTCTCTCTATAGAGATCTAGGGACTCCCTGTCTATAGCCAATTGCTGTTTCCTGAGATCAAGCTGGGCTTGCTCATACTGAATCAGTCTCTTTCTCCTCTCATGAGAGGATTCCCTCCTATGAGAGGAGACAGAGGTCCCTATTGAGGTGTCAGAGTGGTTAGACTCCTGAGAAGGAGACCTAGACCTTCTGGGCACACTCAGAACTCTTCCTGGGGGGACAAAGGGGAGGTCATTCTGATCCTCCTCCTCCTCCTCCACAGGAGGAATTGGGTTTTCCAGGACAAGGTCATTTTCACCTTCCTGGTCAGTTTCAGAGGGGGGCCTGGGTTTCTTCACCCCTGGCCCCTTCCTCATCTTCTGCCCCACCCTCTTTGCCTACCCCTTCAGACCCTAGGGGCCTGCTGAGATCATCAGCTAGTAACACCTCCCTGAGGTGTTGGGTGCTGGCACTTTTGCCTGCCTTCAACTTCCTAGTATTGCATAACGCTCTCAATTCCAAGAATGGGAGTTTATCATACTTGGAGGGAAGAAGCCCACTGGCTTCTGGCAAGGACTCACTGGGTCCTGGCTTTGAAGACATTACTAGTGAGGTGTGGTGTATGCACTACCTACTCTAGTGTGGCCTACTAAACTCTCTTGAGTTGTAGAAAGGGTGTGCTATCCCTTAACACACAACTCTAAGTTCAGTAGAACTTACTGTATTACTAAGCTTGATTTATATGTACCTTAGGTACCCCTAGTGGTTTTCAGTTGATCAATTCAATTGAGATTATCTGGTAAAACAATAGCAAGCTGGAATCCCACACGCTGCACACCAATGTGAGAAGTTGGCCTGGCATATGCTGTCCACTATTTGTAGTGGGCACCTTGCACCAGTCCAAACAACCCCTTATTGGAGATAGGTTAAAGACAACCTTTATTGAAAGCTATCCTAGAGGTAGCTATGGAGAGCAGCCTTCAGGCTAAGTCTTGAAGGAATGTAAAGCAGCTTGTTTTACCAGTCTATAATCTCTTGAGTGACCAAATGAAAGAGGACCACACCAGGTATATATTCAAAATATATGTATTTATTGTTAAACACACCCCTCTAGTCTCTTTATGAGGCTAGAGTTCGAAGTACATAAATTATAAGTTAGTTATCTACAGTAATAGCACAAATACACGTTTGAGCCCCAGGGGCGTACCAAACCATATACCAATAAAGTGGTATAAGAACCACGACTGAGCTAGACACAAGGCCTAGAGCCTGTAGAAGTGCTTGGACCACAAGGAACCACCCAAGGTAGTGACACAGGGGACCCACGGGGGACGTGTGCAGTGTATGAACACAGCCGCGAATCGCCGTTAACTTCTATGGGGAAAGTCGCGATTAGAATTTAAAAGAAAAGGGACACTTAGAGGAGGACTTGGAGCAAACCCTTTGAGAACTAGGCTGTTCTAGTGTCAATACCCACGGGAGCACCGGAGTACTCGAGTTACCTCACCCAGGGGAGCCGGGTGCATAGGTGTCTTTCGGGGTCGGGTTTCGTCGTCGCTTTCAATGGCGATCTGCTGCAAAGTGCTGCTGGCGACCAAGTCGAAAGTGTTCGGGTGGATCCAAAGGTGGATCAAAGATCTGAAGAACCTGAAAGCAGAGGGGACAGAGTCTGGGTCACTAGCCAGTGACCAGGAAGGCGATGAGCAGATGCCCACCGATGTCGAGTGCTTCAGGTAGGTTGACAGTCATCTTGACTCTTCAGCCATGAGGTTCAGGAGGCGTCGACGACAACCAGGAGCTGGATTCGAGCTGTCCCACGACGTCTGTCGATTGCAGGGGTGTCGGCGACCGGATTGGACCCAACAAGCCTTGGCAACGGCAAGTCTCGTGGAAATGGAAGAAGGACGATGTTGCAGACCAGCAAGGTCTGTGGGACTCACCCAGCGAGAGTAAGTCAGGGCACCCCTGGAGCAACCAGGGAGCCCAAGCAGAAAAAGATTGGCCTTCGGGAGGGCCTACTAGCAAACGGCCTAGCGACCGCGAAGGAGCCTCGAGTCAATGCACGTGGAGCTGGCTCACAGGACACTCGTGGAGTGGAGGCCATTGATCTTCGGTGCAGTTGGTGCTGGAGGATGGGGCTACTGGGAGCCCAAAGCACGACTTCGTGGAAGACCCAGAAGAGGATGCACGTGCAAATGCGATTGGTGTCCAGGGGTCACGGTTCCACGTTACCCACGACAGCTACGGGCCTCAGCTTTGCTGGGGACTCAGGGTAGCCTCGGGAAAGTCTGGAAATCCACCTCTGGTGATGCAAAGACTTCAGCGTCTGACGGGAGCTTCAGCAATGCAGACCGGACAATTGCTGCTTTGGTGCCTGCCAAGCAGGGGAGTCACTCCTTGACCCCAAGGGAGATTCTTCAGTCCTCTAATCTTGAAGTAGAGCGTCGAAGGTCCAGGATTCTGTATCAGAGTTTCGTCCAGGTAAATCTAAAGTCCTAAGGACTGGGGTCCCCTACTTATACTAAGGTAGGGGGTTGGACATACTCTGTGGCCCCACCTATGGGAGGGTCAGGGCAGAGGGGTGGTTACACCCCTTTCCCTTTGTCCAGTTTCACACCAGAGCAGGGGCTGGAAGCCCCTGAGCCGGTTTGAACTGGGGTATGCACAGGGACACCAAGTGTGCCCCCAGTGCAGGACTTCAAAGCACCAGAGAGTGCTCCCGCCCAGCCCCAATACACACTATCCTGTCTGGGGAGGTGGTTACACCTCCCTGGGACAGGAAACCTATTGTCCAGGCCTCCCCTGCCGGAGTTTCGGTCAGCAGCAGGAGGCCAGACTTGTGTCTGTGGCAGCGGCATCCATTTTGTGATGCCAGGGCTTGGAAAGAAGTTACCGTGCAGGCCGGTGTGTACATGTCTCTCCCTCTAGAAGGGTGGAATGCTAGCCCCGCCGCCAGAACTGGCGGGGGGTAGTATTCCAAGATGTTTGACACCAAACACGACATGTTTCCGTGCAGCCATCCCAAAGTTAGCATTTAACGCGAGGTTATAATGCGCTTAAGAGTACATGGTCGGGCTGCACTACAAACAGCATCAGAGAAGGGTCTCCGAACGCTGCAGAGGGGCCCAGCTCATGCAGGGGCACCCTCTCACATAGGAATCACGCACTCTGCCTTCAGGATTGATAAGGCCTGCCATAGGAGTGACTTATAGGTTTATATGTGTGTATGTATGTAGTGATATAGGTAGCCTATATCACAGTAAGGGGTGCATGCACCACCTTTCCCAGGCTGCAGTAGCAGACCTGTGGTGTCCTTTTGGCTGGCCTTCCAGGGGTGGCACAATACATGCTTCAGCCCCTGGCAGGCCTCTGAGGTACCTATGCCCTGGGTACATAGTATACCATATACTAGGGACTTACAAGGGCACTCCAGATTCCAATCAGAGATGTGCCTAAGGCACATGGAAACCATTTTAGAGAGGAAGCAGCTAGGCTGGGGTTCTGATTAGCAGGGCCCCAGCCAGACTAAGGTCGAAAAACAGTGAAGCATCAGCAAAAAGTGGGGGTACCCATGTGAGAAGCAGATCCTACTCTCCTACATTAGGAACAAGCTAGATCGTAGTGCCTGGGGGGCATTAATATACAATTATGACATAGTGCTATTCCAAGAAACCTGGTCTATGGAGGATTTAAGGCGTCCTGGCTACGCGGCCTTCTCCAAACCTGCTGTGACTGGAGGGAGGAGAGGTAGACCCTCAGAGTGCTTGACAATATGGATTGCCACCTACCTAGGATGCTCTGCAAGGGAGTTCGAGACTGGGTCCCCTGACTAATTGTGTGTCATTCTAGAATTCACCTCTGTAAGATCTCTAGCCTTGTTTAATGTATACTGAAGAACTGTCAGTTGGGGCCTTGAATCTCTGGTAGTGGAGAAACTATCAATCCTGCTATCCTCCTTCCCTAGGCATGACTTCAAGATTATAGGAGGAGATTTTAACTGCCAATTTGAGCCATTGGGCATTACTTTGAGTGACACCTTGGGAGGAGAAGACAGGAAGTGGGAAATACCAGCCAATACCATCCCCCTCCTAAAAAAGTGGTCTCCTATAGTGCTACAGATTTATGCTCTTACACTGAACCAGTCAGTTCGGGCCTGTAGGGGGCGTACTCTGTGAGTCAAACATGGCCACCCTATGTTCAATCGGGCACGGTCGGAGTCCATAATTGATTATGTCCTAGTGGATACAAAAATGTGGACCTCGGTTTTAGACTTTGCCATTCTAACACGCCACGATAGCGATCATAATGTCTTGCCATTAGATCTGCTATTCCAAGTAGGGAACACACATGGAAAGCATAGGGATCCACTTGATCCTAGACCTCGCCTGTCGACGTCACGGAGACGTATCCACTGGGATAAAATAAAGGGGTCCCGAATTCTATTTCCACCATTTATAAAATTATGGGGACCACTATGGAAGACTTGAATGTCTGCACAGAGGTATTGATTTTAGAAACCAGGCATAAGAAAATGGCTGAGACTCATTCACTCTGCATAGCCACACTGAGGGACCTCTTTTATCATGCAAAAAGATCTAAAGAGAATAAACAGATCATTCCAACTTGGTATAATGAGCTCTGTAGGATTGCTAAATCTAGCTTAGTACTAGCAATAAAATCTAAGGACAAAACCCAGATTTCTAGTGCTAGAACCAAGTATAAGAATGCTATTAAACAGGCCAAAAGAGATTGGGATATGGCCAAATGGGAGTCTCTCTTACAGGCACTCAAATCTAAAGATTCTAGCGCATTTTGGAATTTAGTCACCTTTGGTAACCAGGAAGGGAGGAACAATCTAGAGCCAAATATTGCGGCCGAAGTTTGAAATGGCCACTTCCGCTCTCTCTATGATGCCCAGGATTGCCCCGAGGAAGAAGTGAACAAAAATGCAGATTTGAAAATATCAGACTGGGACTGGGATGGTACAACAGATAAAGATAACTTTCCTATTGTCTCCCTTGAGAAAGTATGCAAAGCCATTTCTAAGATAGCCCATAGCAAAGCGCCCGGTATTGACAAAATCCCTAGGGATTTATATCTCTCAGAACCTGAAGTTTGGGGCCCCTACTTGCTAGTTATCTTTAATGCCCCTGGGTGGCATGCCCATACCTGAGACAGGGGCCGGTACTGAAATAATCCCTGTGTACAAGAAAGGGTCACCGCTCCTTCCGGGAAATTATAGGCCCATTAGCCTTATAGATGTGATGCAGAAGGTCTTTGCAAGGGTTATCCTAGATCGGCTTCAAGAGTGGATAGAAGCCTGTGATGCACTCAGTACCCTACAAGCAGGCTTTAGAAACTGAATTTCCACCATTGATCGGGTATTTCGCCTTCTACTCTTCTACTAGATAACAGTGGTGCTTGAAGGTGGTAGTTTATATCTGATCTTTGTAGATTTAAAATCTGTTTTTGACCTAGTTCCCAGGTCTAAACTCTGGTCTGTTATGTCTAATATGTCTTATCCCTGTAACTTTCTCAGGAGGTTGCATGAGAAGAACTTTGCACAGGTTCGATATGGGAAACTAGGAGAGCTCTCTGAACCTTTTCCAGTATCTAGGGGCATCTGACAGGGCTGTGTATTGACTCCTACTCTCTTTTTTCTGTACATTAATGGGCTGGTTGATACCTTGAATGGGGTCAGTGACAACGACGCTCCTAAAATCTGTTAGACCAAAATCCCAATCCTGATGTTCGCCGATTATACCCTCCTTCTCTCAAAATCTCTGATGGGGATCCAAAGGATACTCGATGGCTTCAATAACTTTTGTATTGGGCGGGGCCTTGAGGTTAAAGTTGCTAAGACAAAATGTATGTTTTTTAATTCTGCACACTCCACCAGGACCAACCTGTGAGAAGTTGGCCTGGTATATGCTGTCCACTAATTAAACGACCCTTATGATGTATGAGGTCAGAGATAAACTTTAGAAAGCTATCCTAGTGGTAGCTGTGGAGAGCAGCCTTCAGGCTTAATCTTGAAGGAATGTAAAGCAGCTTGTTTTTACCAGAATATCACCTTTAGTATTAATCAAATGAAAGGAGAACCACACAGTAGTTATAAAAATATGTATTTATTTATATAGCACCCTCTAGTATCCTCTACACAAGGATACAACACAAAGCACACAATACTTTAGCAAAGAAACAGTGGTAAGTAGCACAATACACAGTGGGCTCCAGGGGGAGACCAAATCATATACTAAAATAGTGGTATAAGAACCATGACTGGAGTCGAGACAATCTTTAGAACATGTAGAATCGCTGGGACCCCAAGGAACCACCAAAGGTGAGTAGAAAGGGACCCCACGGAGGACGGGTGCAGTGTGCTAACACGACCGCGGGCTCCGTACAATTCTATGGGGAAGTTGCGGTTACAATTTTAAAGTTTAAGGACCCTTTTCGGTGGACTTCGAGGAAACCATTTGAAACTTAGGAGGTTGGAGAGCCACCCCACCCGTGGATACCGGAGTACCCAAGTTACCTATCCCAGAGGAGCCAGGTGCATAGGTCTGGAGTGGTGTTGGAAACCGCAGTCGTTTTCAATGGAGGGTTACAAAGAAGAGCTGCTGCCGGGAAGGAAGAAAGTGTCCGTAGGAATCCAAGGGTGGATTCGTGATGGAAGGAACCTGAAAGCAGAGGGGACAGAGTCTGGGTCACTTCAGGGTGACCAGGGGCTCGGTAGACGAATGCCCACCGATGTTGGGTGCTTCAGGTGCAAAGAAGGGCTGCTTGACGAGGTCCCAGAACCGTCGAGGACAACCAGGAGCCAGATGCGAGCTGTCCCATGAAGGATGTCGACTGCTGAGGAGTCAGTGTCCGGCTGGGGCACCAACAAGCCTTGGCAACAGCAACCCACGCAGGAAGGTCAAGCAGGTTACGGTGTGGACCAGCAAGGTCCAGGGGACTCACCAAGCAATGGGGAGTCAGGGCACGTCTGGAGCAACCAGAGAACCCCAACAGAATTCAAGATGACCCTCAAGAGGACCCACAGGCCGAATGACCAGGAGTCGCAAAGGGACCTCGAGCAAGATCACAAAGTACCAGCCCATGGAGCACTTGGTGTGAGGAGGCTGGAGTTCTTTGGTGGGAATACTGCTCGGGGTCAGGACTACTCAGAGTCCAATGCCCAAGCTCGGGAATTGCCAACAAGCATATGCACTTGCAAAAGTACGCGGTGCACAGGGGTTCGGGTTATGTGGTCCCCACGAGGGATACTGGCTTCAAACTCGGTGAGAGGGCAGCTCGACCTCAGTAACTTCGGAACCCACCTCCTGTGTTGCTGGAGCCTTTGGAGTCCGCAGGAGCTCAGGATCAGCAGTTGCATTGCGGTGCCTGCGAATGCAGGGGAGTGACTCTTTCACCCCAAGGGAGATTCTTCAGTTGTCCTTAGTGCTCCACAGGTCCTGCATGGAGCCTGTATGGTGCAAGGGCACAGACGATGCTTTGTACGGAGAGGGAGATTAAGTCGGGCCCAGTCAAAGTCCAGCAAAGTCCAGATTGTCTAGACGGTCGAAGGTCAGTGGTTTCTTGTTCAGAATCTTGTCCATGTCAAATCTAAAGTCCTACAGCCAGGTAAGCCCTTATGTACCCACGGGAGAGGGTTGGACAGATTCAGGGGACCCTCCTAGGGGAGGGTCAGGACAGAGGGGAGGTTACTCCCATGTCCTTTGTCCAGTTTTGCGCCAGAGCAGGAGCCAACAGCTCCCAGAACTGGTTTGATCTGGACTATGAACAGGGACACCAAGTGTGCCCCAGATTCAGACTTTCAGGCACTGTGGAAGTGCATCCATCCAGCCCCAATACAATAAATCCTGTTTGGGAGGTGGTCACACCTCCCTGTGACAGGATGCCTATTGTGCTGCCTTCCTCTGCTCGAGCTTGGCTCAGCAGCAGGAGGGCAGAAATGTGTCTCTGGTCGGCAGCATCCATTTTGTGCTGTCCGGGTCGAGAAGGCTGGCACCGGAAAGACCAGTGACCCCACGAAGCTCGCTTCAGAAGGGTGGAATCATACCACCCACACCGGTTACCGGTGTGGAGGTATGATTCCATGGTGTTTGATACCAAACACGAAATGTTTTGTTTCAGCCGCTTTCGAGAAAGCATTTATCACGAGGTTACAAAGCACCTCTACCTATATGTCTGGATGAGTCACAGACAACCCGGGAGAATGGTCTCCGAAGGCTGCAGAGGGGCTCTGCTCATGCAGGGGCACCCTCTCACGTAAAACCCAGCACCCTGCCTTCAGGATTGTTAAGGCCTGCTATAGGGGTGACATAAGTTTTAAGTGTAGGGACCTATAGATATAGTGAACCCATATCTAAAGTAAGTGGTGCAAGCACCAGCTTACACAGGCTGCAATGGCAGACCTGTTGTTCCATTTTGCATAACCTCTCATTGGTGGCATAATACATGCTTCAGTCCATGGGAGGCCTCTGGGGTCCTTATGCCCTGGGTACATGGGTACCATATACTAGGGACTTATAAGGGTACCCCAGTATCCAATCTGGAGTGTACCAAAGTACATGGCATAATATTTTGAGGAGAAAGCAGATAGACTGGGGTCCTGATTAGCAGGATCCCAGTCAGACTAATCAAAACAGTGTAACATCAAGCAAAAAGTGGGGAAACCATAAGAAGCAGATCCTACTTTCCTACACAACCCAGTGCTGAATGGAATTCCACTGGCAAGGGTAGCCATCTTTGAGTACTTGGGGATCACTCTCAATGGGCATATGGATTAGGCATTTCACATAGGGAAACAGCGGTTGAAATTAGCATAGAACACAGGTGGACTGGCTACGGTTTACATGTCATTTTCTTCAAAGCTTCTCAGGCCCTTGTTGGAAATATACAAAACCCAATCCCTGGGAGCCATTACTTATGGGGCAGAGCTATGGGGACAGAAAATCGATAAAGACATTGCATTAGTAGAAAACATATTTATTAGGGACCTTGTGAAGCTTCCGCCTAGTATTCCTCTGACTCCACTCCAATTAGATCTAGGGCTGACTCCCATCTCAGAGGTTATCGCCCTAAGACCTCTCCTCTTTTGGAGGAGAGTTTGGTTGACCCTTGAGTTGACCCCATATAGGCAAGCATTAGAAGAACTTCTGGAGATACCAGGGGCTAAAAGTCTACCCTGGTTATCCCATCTCAGGGTCACTCTCACTAGCATAGGATTCGCATCTCTATGGGAAGACCCTTTAGCAATCGCTTAAGTGAAACTGGTAGATTGCTCCAGGGCCTCAAGACATACCTCCCTTACGATGAGTTCAACTGCAGGCACCCTATCTGGGAATTTTATACAGATTAAAGATGTTTATAGTTGCGAGAATTTTCTGGACGAGATTGAGCCAGCACTAGCCAGGTAGCTGTATTTGCAGTTCAGGCATGGTTTGCTTCCCTTGCACACCTTTACTAGTGCCTGGTCAAGGTAAATTGACCGGAAATGTCCCACCTGTGGAGCAGCAGAAGAAACTGAGGCATATGCTTTTTTCTTTTGTCCAGTTTATAAAACAGAAAGACAAATGTGGATAGTACAGGTTTGTGGGAACATAGGTATTCTTAACCATCTTGAGCCGCTTAGAATACTGAAATATGGTTCCCATCATGCAATAGTATTCACGGTATCCAGATTTCTTTTCTCTATATGGTGTGTTAGGAAAAGGCTCCTAGGATAAGGGACGGAGATCTTATATGAACTTTGGAAGTAGGAATGGAAAGCCAGGCCTTATGTAGCTATGGCTCTCGGTTTGATTTAGGTTTTGTGGGACAAGAAAGTAATAAATTAAGTTTTATGACCCCGTATTTTAATTACCAAATGTTTTTAAATTTCATATAGATTTTAACTTGCATATAATTGGTTTATGCCTTCTTAATGTTCCGATGAACTCTTGTGGTCTCTTGTGGTCTCTAAAAGCTGAAATAAGAATCAAATGAAGAAATAAACACAGTAAAGTAATCAATACTAGGGCAAGGACTGCTGGGAGAAATCCATGAGCAAAATTATATTTAGGTTTTATGTTTTACAAATTATACTTTATCCATTATCATAGTGCATAGTTGTATCTTATCTATCCCATTGAGTATATCTGAGCTTCCCACACTAGGTAATAAGTCAGATAATTCGGGTGACATAGCGGACACCTAATGAGCCCACTTTTAAGGACTTTTTTTTGAGGTTTTTGTTCCATGGTCTTTTGTTTGAGTATTGTGGTAGCCTTCTGACAATTGATGTAGTATGATTGTTTTACATATTTATACTGCAATGAGTTAAGATTTGTATTATAATGTTTTTAGGTATATTTATTATCTTGTATTATGCACTTTAATGGTACAGTAATTCAAAATAAAGGTGATTGATGATGCAGATGATGACTAGCCACTCACCCGTACAGCCACTCACATAGTAACACACTCACCCATACAGCTACTTACACACCCACTTATTTACCTGCATTCACTCACACATCCACTCACTTACCCATACAGCCTCTCAACACAGCCACTCACACACCCATGCAAGCACTCACACACTCACTTACACAGCCACACACCCACTTACATACCCATTCACACAGCCAAAGAAACACACTCATCTCCTCACTCACCCATACAGCCATTCACAGAGACACTTACTCTCAATACAGCCTCTCACACACCAACTCAATTAACCAAACACCCACTCAAACAGCCAGTGACTCACCCATACAGCCACTGACACACCCACTCGCTCACCAATACCACCACTCACACAGCATCTCACTCACCTACACGGCTACTCACAAACCGACTTATGCACCCATACAGCCACTTACACACCCATACACACAAGGATACAGTCACACAGCCACTCACATAATATATGTTAGAAGTAGTATCACTCAGTAGTAGTGCACCTAGTATAGAAATGTAACTTTTGCAGTAGGTTAGTATATATGTTTAACACCCATAAACTCTTAAAAACACTTCCACATGCTTGATGATGTCATCAGTGATGTCACTGACCATGTCATGAGTCTTATATTATGTGGGGGTGTAAGTTATAGTCAGCTCAGGTAACTATAACTGCCAAATTACAGTGGTTTAGTATGAGTGAAATCTGAACCTAACTATATCGTCCCTATAACCTTTGGTTTTTTCAGTAAATTGCTAAGGTTTTTTAAATTATACTCTCTAACTATAATGACCCTGTAACATTTGTTTTTTTAAGTGAATATATATATATATATATATATATATATATATATATCCAACCCACAAGGTGCCTGCTGAGGAAGAGCCCACAACCGGTAGGTAGTGTCTGAAGAATCTTTAATGGAGGTACTGCATGCAGAAAAGATCGTGGTACACACTCAATGATTGTCCTGCTCCCCGACGCGTTTCGTGCTTGGCTGCACTTAATCATGGGCTGCAGGCTTGTAGTTTGGTGAAACGGTGGTGCATTCTTGAAGCATCTGTGTAATTGAGAACCACGCCTCAGTGGGCGTTTCCACAGCGAGTGGAATTCTGGTCCTTGTGGTGTCTTCGAACTCCTCAGTGGGTTGCCCGCCGCCTCCCAATTCATATCTTTAATGTTCCCAAGTGGGTTGTGGAACCACGTCCTTCTAACACCAGCAGATAGCTCCCCCAGAAAAACAGCTACCAGTTCCTTGTACTGCAGAGCCGGTTGACGCCGCAGCAGGTCTGTAAAAACAGCAGGGCTCTTTCCGCGGTCCAGGCAGAACCGCATAACATCCAACCCACAAGGTGCCTGCTGAGGAAGAGCCCACAACCGGTAGGTAGTGTCTGAAGAATCTTTCATGGAGGTACTGCATGCAGAAAAGATCGTGGTACACACTCAATGATTGTCCTGCTCCCCGACGCGTTTCGTGCTTGGCTGCACTTAATCATGGGCTGCGGGCTTGTAGTTTGGTGAAACGGCCGTGCATTCTTGAAGCACCTGTGTAATTGAGAACCACGCCTCAGTGGGCATTTCCATAGCGAGTGGAGTTCTGGTCCTTGTGGTGTCTTCGTACTCCTCAGTGGGTTGCATGCCGCCTCCCAATTCGTATCTTTAATGTTCCCAAGTGGGTTGTGCAACCACGTCCTTCTAACACCAGCAGATAGCTCCCCCAGAAAAACAGCTACCAGTTCCTTGTACTGCAGAGCCGGTTGACGCCGCAGCAGGTCTGTAAAAACAGCAGGGCTCTTTCCGCGGTCCAGGCGGAACCACATAACATCCAACCCACAAGGTGCCTGCTGAGGAAGAGCCCACAACCGGTAGGTAGTGTCTGAAGAATCTTTAATGGATGTACTGCATGCAGAAAAGATCGTGGTACACACTCAATGATTGTCCCGCTCCCCGACGCGTTTCGTGCTTGGCTGCACTTAATCATGGGCTGCGGGCTTGTAGTTTGGTGAAACGGCCGTGGGCTCTTCCTCAGCAGGCACCTTGTGGGTTGGATATATATATATATGTATAATATATAACAAAAAGAGGGTTTCACTTACCTGAGTTATACAATTTTGTTGTAAAGACATCCTTGATAAAGGCAATGCTTAGTAAAGGCAATGCTTGGTAAAGGAAACTGGTAAAGCATGCGTGGTAAAGGAATGTGTTGTAATGATATATAATCTTCTTTTCAAGTTCAAGACTACCCAGATTTGAAGACATGGGCTACTTTTTGTAGCTATCTAATTCTCTAATGGGGCCACTTTAATTTGGTGCCTGGGCCTACTTTCTGTCCTAGTCTGACACTGACCATGCGCACCTGAGTGTTTCAGGCACTCACTTCTCTCATCCAGAGATGACTGGCTGCAGAGTTTTACAAATGGAAATAAGTCACTCCTCGTCTTGCGAGAATAGTAAGTGCTCTAAAGGCAATACATTACGCTGCTAGTCGGTCTGTATTAACGCCGAACCCAAAACTTACAAACCTCCGAGGCATATTTCAAATACAACTTCGCAATCGAAATCTGTCTGAAGCTTACGGCGGTCTGCTCCCCATTAAATCAGATTTTAATGCAGAAGGTCGGCATGAATATTCTCCAGGCTATTGCTCATTTTTACGAGCTAGGCCCTCGGAGGTGATATTAGTGAAATGTGTGAAAGGCTACACTGACCCCCGATGTCCAGCCGTAAATAGTGACCAGTGACACTTGAGACGTAGAGAAGACAGAGTATTTTCAAGAGAAAAGGTGTTTTTTTACCTATTTCAGACTGCATCATTATAGTGCATTCTCAGGGATCAGCTGCATTTTTCAGCCTCTAATGGTTTTTAACCCTGTTTTTACTTGAATTTACATAGCATAGCTATTTTACCTTTTCACATTCCTCCTGGTCAAAGCACATCCCTTCTAAACAAGCATTGGTAATGCATCAGTTTTGCCTATTTAATGAATAAAGAGCTGCTTTCATCAATCATCGTCTGGGAGAAGGAAAGAGCTCCCTGACAGATAGCACGGTAGTGGAGAGGATGTGGCGCAGTGGCCAGAGCTGCTGACTCGGGAGCTGCTGACTCGAGAGCTGGGGATCAAGTCTCGGCGGCACCGCGCAACATCCTGTGATTCAATGCAAATCACTAAATCTCTACGGGTGATAAAATGTTATATAATATGCCGCAAGGGTAAAAGGCAAAACTTTATGGAAATAAAGTTCGACCAAAGCGGATGTTATTAGTATTTCGGCGGCGGGAAACTGACAAGAGAAGCAGAGAAGGAACACGCATTGGTAATGCAGGAAAATATGCTACAGCCAAATACAAATGGAGGAAACGTGAGTGGCACACACAGGAACAAATGAGAAGCCAGGAAAGAGAGGAGGCAGGATGTAAGTCCCTTTTAAGTTTATATTAAAAATAATAGATTTCTCAAGCACAGCGCAAGCACTGTGCAGGTAAAACCTAAAAACCAAGCTCCCTACCCCATTTATTTTCAAGCGCATTTAAGACCCTTAACATTTTCGCAGGTGGTGGACTGTGAAAGCCCATTGATGGACTCAGAACCTTTCTGACTATGGCTAAGATTTTCTCATAAACGTGTGTGTGGTTTTTTCTATTTTAATTCATAACTTGTTTACCTTTTGGATTAAAAGTAGAATGGCATGCAAGTGCCTATTTAAAAGTTTCATCAAGTGCTTCTTACCCGGGATGCCCATAACAACAGCCACGATGAAAACTCTTTCTTAAAGCTGCCATTCCATAAAAACTCCTTCTGTTGTAGTTTCCCGGGTGTTACAAAATGAATAATCTTAAAGAGTCAATTGACATAAACCGAGATACATTTTCTCTTAGGGCCCGATTACAAGTTTGAGGGTCCTAAACCGGGCCGCCACACCACTGCCCCGCTCCAGGACTGCCAAACCTGTGTGTGCACTGGCCACCATATTATGACTTTTTTAGTCACTAGCGGGTGGTTCTTTGACGTTCCCACGGTGGTGCGTATGAAATAGGCACTGCAACGGGAACATCAAAGGCAGTACTTGCAGGTCATGGACTGGAGCAGTTCATGCAGTGCAGGTACTGGAGTGCATGTACACAGTGTGCCACAACATGTGCCCCCCCCCCTCATGCACCCCATCACACAGAGGCTACATGCCCCCATTTGTTTCTTTTCCTGCACAGTTTTCATGGAGGAGGCACAGCCATGAAAAGGGTGGTGGAGAGGAATCTTGTAAAATGCTTGGCAGGATTGCAGCAGTCCCGCCAAGCATGTTGCGGCCTCAAGACCACTGCGCCACTGCCAGGGATCTCTGATTCCTGGCAGTTGCGCTGGTGCAATGGCAGTCTGACAGCCCAAATTATAAAGGGGCGTTTGGACCACAGGTGTGGCAGTGGCTGAACCACCACCATCCCACCCCTGCGAGTCTGGCAGTCCTCCAGACTCATAATCAGACCCTTAATATGCATTTCTAGGGCGTGTGGCCAATTAAGCATTTGCCTAGAGACGTTGACTAAAATCTTACTCCAAGTCTCTTTCTTTCCAAAGATGATAAGCATGTACTTGTGGGCAAAGATGACAAAGAGTGCATAGTAAACATCATGATTTTTATGTAAATAAGTTAACAGCTTCACAAATGTGTCAAAATTGAAAAATAACGCTTACTATGCATTCTAGTAAAAGAAGGATTCATGGGACAGAGACATATGAATTCTACTTTTTGTGAGAAAATTCTGGGCCTCAAATTACTTTTGTGAAAAAAATTGCAGAGAAATGCCTTTTAGCAGAAATTTCTCCTGCAGAAGATGCTTTACAAAGGTGAAAAGCTTTGCAACTTAATAAAGTGAAAAACTGTGCCTCCTTTTGCGGAATATAGCCAAAGGACGTATGATTTTGCACATCCCCAAAACAAGTTGGGGCATTTAAAAAGTAATTCTTGCTTATTTCACATTCTCTGATGGACTCAAAGCATCACAATTCTTATCTGATCAGTCAACACATCAACAGTCATCATCAAATGTGCTGGCACGTGCTTCACGTCAATGCCTCTGTTCTTTTTCAAAATGTGATTTCTTTGTAACTTACGCAGTCACCAATGCACAGATATCTTATTTATTTTTTGCTCTGCTGGGCTCGCTAACCCTATGCCTACATGTGTTGATATCAGGACCATAATATCTGTACTTTAGTGACCAGTCTACGGAGACATCCTCACCATATAGAAACACTACCTTTTCAATACTTTTTCCTGGAGGGCCCTATTTACATTACGCATATGTCTACTACTCACTGTTCGGGTCTTAGAAACAGCCTTGAGTGGATCTACCAGCAAAGTTTGTTGTTTGGCTCGCAGGGGTGGCTGCAGAAACAGCAAGTCTACAAGCCTTCTGATCTGGTACACTAAACCCTCAGGGTGTAGATAGAAAGCTGCAATATTGTCCTTTTCTTTCCACGGAATGACAATATGCAGAAGTGACATTGCCTTTTTGACTTTGGGAGAGCAAACTAGCCTGGGATCAGATACTGGACCTGAGTATGCCTAATTTCTTCAGACATATATTGCTTCCCGTGACTGTTTCATTTGGAGCTTTACAAAGCCATTAGCACACTCAAATGCACATTTCACCACAGCCACACAAGCACACTCACACAACCACATGCACATTATACCATCAGAAACCACGGGCTACAACACACCACATCCATGCATGCAACAAAGTTCTTTTGCTAGATAGTTGACAAACAGGGTCATCAAACTGAAATAACACTTCAGGCTGAACAATTGACAACTGTTCAAACTTACAGTCCTACATCATATAGACCAATGTTCACTATCACTAAACAATACAATAAATAGTCTGATCTTATTTTCTCCCTACACGTACAAACACCTTGGATGATCTATGAGAAACTGTACATCCATGTGAATTTAATGCACAGTTTGCAAAAATGCTCCAACACCATAGAAATTATAGAAATGTGCAAGATATACACTATACACAGGCTCATAAACTAGCATACCATAACACTAATATACCCGTGAAAATCTAAATCTAGCAAGAAGACCAAAAAGCAGCACCGAAATGTATACTATGTGAAAGGGCTTGGGGTGACCTAGAGCACATTTAAAAAAAAAATTAATCTGCTAGTAGGTCATAGTTTTTAGAGACAACTCTGTCGTAGTGTCACTATATTTTCCTGTTTGTGTCCATCTCTCTTCTTAGTAATAATTGCATCATATTAGGGATTCGCAGAATTTTGTAGTTTTTGTAATTTATTTTGTGTGCACAGACCTCGCTCTAAAAAGCAGTTTGGTTGGAGCAGAACATGTTTATTGGTGGGCAAAAAATACATGACCTCATGTATCACAAAGAAAAGTTAGCTTTGGTAGTACTATTTCTGGTGACCACATAATCTTCCTTCAGATTCCTCACTTTATAAATACTCCTTCCAGAGTTCAGATTGGTACTGAAAACGTTTCCCTGGTAGTGACTCACACATGTTGGCAGGTGACGCCGCATGACTCCAGCCACAATGCTGCCCATGGATGTGAAGACACCACCAACATACTGCTGTCAATTCACTGTATTTTTTCCACACCCCATTAAGGCATGTGAAGAGGAACTGATAGAGCCATGACAGTGACAAACACAGCTCATAAAATATTTGCATAGCCTGGGAACCTGTGGTGAGGAACTGGGGTAAGATGTATCCACAAAAAATATTGTTACCAAAGATAAGTAACTTTTTCCTCTGATGGATACATTTTCCCCAAGGTTGCTCTTCTTTATGAATAAGTCCCAAAGAGGTCTGCGTGGTTGGACTGGATAGTATTGGTTGACCAAGGAAATTAGGCATCATAGCTCAGGCAACGTATCCACTAGTTTGTGCCTGAGATGAAAAGCAGTAGTACTTTGTAAAGGCATGCACAGATGACCTTGTAGCTGAGCAGATGTCATAAAATGGCCTGTTTCTGTAAAGAGTTATGGAAGCAGCCATGGACCTGCTGGAATAAACATGAGTACCCTCTAGAAGATCTTTCTTCGTCAGGGCATAGCAGATCTTGATACAAAGGATGACACAATGGTGCATTTGATCACTGCCTGGCATTTTTAGCTTCAGCAAAGCTCATAAAGAGCTGTTCATCAACTCTGTTCTGTCGCATGCAGATGATGTAGTAGGACACCACATGCCTGAGGCCTAGATTATACAGAGGTTCATTCTCTGTGTGGAGTAGGGAACAAAGACGGAATGGTTATAGACTGCTTCACATAAAATGAAGGAACTATTTTGGGTTAGAAGGATGGACAGGCGCAAAGGACCAACTTATCAGGTTAGAAACTATGAAGGGTAAATGAAATGAAAGGGCTTGAAGTCTTCTGCCAGGGGGGCGGAAGTAATTACCACCAACAGAACTGTTTTAGAGTAAGAAGTCAACTGGACTCGGCAGCTGTCCATCAGCTCAAATGGAGATGCCATTAAGAAAGTCAAAACAAAGTCCAAAGCTCAATGAGGCACAATCAAAAAAGTGGGAAGGAACACATATAGAAAACCTATCAGAAAATAGAGAGAATGCCTTCTTTAATCTTTCAGTTGCCAACACATGCTTCATGATAGCCATAAGGCTTCCACAGGGCAACCAATTGACATCTCCTCTAATTGCATCAGAGGCACACTTCATTTATTATCATTGGGTATATGTATATACTTTAGTCTCCTATGTAGCAGGCAATCTTTGTACAAAGTTAAGAAAGTGCTCCTGTGAATTCCTGTGACTCTTTTAAAAAAGAAAGGGTTTTAGTAAAGCTACAACAAAGATTTGTGAAGTACAATGTATCTGGTGTCATGTGTATTAAAATCTTTTTTCCAAGATTTCTTGGCCAACCTAAGATATTGCCACAACAAGTAGACCTGGGCCTACCATGACCTGATGCTGGAAGCCTATTGCGCTATAAGAGCTAGAACAATCACTATTGCCTTTCAAATTGATTTGACTATTGCAGCTGATAAGGAAATCTCCCAAACCAAGTGCTGCCACAGCATTGACATTCTACATAGCTTCCTCCCATTGGCGCTACCATGGGCGATTAGCTGTATCCTCCAGGCTGAAAGTATGATGCTGAATATTTTATGTATAGATATACATATAGATTGTTATGTTGTCTGACTTAAGGCAATTTCAGTGTCAGCATATGAGTAATGTGTTCAATAATAAAGTCATAGATAACTTAAAATAAAATTGTGTTATCCCCAATTTCAGTAACAGTGCCCTTAGATAAGATAAAATAAATGGAACACTATTGGATTGTTATGTTTCATATAGGTACCCTAATATAGGCCCGGGTAATACCATACACCTTCATCTACATTATCTCCCTTACACTACACAGTAACGAGCCTTTAGGATTGAACCTTTACCTAATTCTAGTCCTGGGGGCAGATGGAGGGTTTTCCCTGAACAATAGCGTCCT
Organism: Calotriton arnoldi; assembly: GCA_963921515.1. Lineage (NCBI taxonomy): Eukaryota > Metazoa > Chordata > Amphibia > Caudata > Salamandridae > Calotriton > Calotriton arnoldi. The sequence goes on along the minus strand of CAWUFW010013871.1, from coordinate 407,152 downwards.
ATAACGCCATCAATGGACTCATACAGTATGAATGAATATTCATGAGGGTTCTTGGAAACCAGGCAGGGGCTACACCACCTGCATAATATCTACATACATGGTTCATCCCATACGTCATCCTCAAATCCAACAATGGCTAATACAAGAAACAAGGGACAAAGAAACCCTAGATACTTTTTGTATAAATACAGCACTTCTTGCTAGGGTTAGAGAGAGGAGACCGAGACTTCCAGGCCGACACACTGACCAGAGACGCTGAGGCTCCTGCATGCAGACGCTCCCGCTGACAGTGGTCTAACACATCCCTTGCGGGGTGTCCAACTCGAGAACAGGACGGGGTCCCACACTCTCACTTCAGGTAATGGGGTCAGACTAAATCCTAGAGGGATTCTTGGCTTCACATCTACTCACATGCTAGGTACACCTAGGTACATCTAGATAGGCATCAAAGGAGTACGCGCATTTTATCAAGCATTTTATATTCATGTATGTATTCATGATTATTGCAAGATGGTAGAACTATACTATCCTTTTATTTTCACTGTACTGATAATCATATATCTCTGCTACTGTCTAATGGTTGTGGCAGCACATCTATTTTACACTAGAAGAACAACTGTGCAATAAATTCTTATTGTAACACGCCCGACTGTTTTTTCTGTGTAACTCTCTGAGACCGAATAAGTGAGCACGAGTGACTGAGCAAAAAGTAGTATATTGTTTCCACGATCCTGGGGGATCAGGGTTGTCATGTTCTGAGGTTGCCAGAAACTATTCTCTTCCCGATAAGAGGAGATTCTAGTGGCACTGTGAGCTAGCTAAAACAGAAAGGCTAACATTCTTGGTGGGGGTGCTCAGAGCCAGTCTGCCACCAAACCCACAGTTTATGTTATCCGGAACGCGCAGATCCTCTATGGGTAATATAGGAACTAAACGACATGGCGCCCAACGTTGGATGGGTACTTATTTAACAGTAGAATCTGAGTAGTTCAGCTGTGCTAATTCTCAGAGACACCTACTCACAAAACGCCAGAGACGTTTGCAGTGGGTGGGCACAAAACTCCGCCACAGCTGAGTAGGTGAAAAATCATATTTCTTAGTTGTTGGTTAATCAAGCTTGAGGGACACAGTGTTCCTAAAAGAATTGTGCACATAACACCTTATCTTAGTTCCCTTGAACAAACTTCGGGGCATATTATCAACGAGGCGATAAACAATTATCGCCGCTTTTGCGTCCGTTTTCGGACGAAAAGCGGTGATAATTTTATCGCCTAATCAGCAAGGTCACGCTATCGCGTGAATCCTTGCATTATCGCCTCTTTCCCCCAACGCCCATCTTTGCATCTCTAATGAGATGCAAAGTGGGCGTTACTGGGCGTACCCGGATGGACTACGTTGCAAATATCGCTGATGTTCACATCGCGATATTTACAAGGCAGCCCACATGATTTTAGCAGAGGTTAGATTTTGGCGAAAACGGCAGTTTTCGCCAAAGTCTAACGTCTGCTAAAATCCTGACTTAGCCATCCCTAACATAGGGGTGGATTCTGCTGATACGACCACAGGGCCGTATCAGCAAGGTACATCGCCGTTTGCAGGGAACATCGCTGGAAAACCAGCGATGTTCCCTGCAAAACGGCGATAACCTCGCTATCTCTGGAATTTTTATCGCCCTGGAGAAACGCGTTGTTAATAACGCGCTACCAGGGCGATAATTTCCAGAGATAGCCTGCGATAGGACTATTATCGCTAAGCACGGCCAGCGATAATTATCGCTGGCCGTTGATAATATGCCCCTTCTTCTTTACAAAAATGACTGAGACAGGAGATAACACAGTAGTAAATCTACACATCGCAGACAGAGAAGAAGATTTAAACGCAATACAAATTGCACCAAAATTCAGACGTACGATCACCCTGAAACTATTAGAAAATGGTTTTATCAGCTAGGGGTTACATAGTAGCTTTCGTGATTGAGGCACACGAATCAAATAAAACAGAGGTATTTTATTCGTGGACTACATTCCCAGCAGCAGATGCAAGAACACAGACATTTCACTCTTACACAGAAGGAGATGCACCAGTGGAATATGGTCCGTTCGAGGACATAGAGGTTCCACTCATGTACCAGGAACACTTATACTGGTTTAAAGGTGCCCTACCCCACATAAGAAATAGAGTAAGTTTAGGCCCGCTCGGAGGAGAGGGGGCAACATGGCCGATATTAGCGGCCTATACACCACATCCTGACATTGACACAATGCCACAGGCAGACTTACTCATACAACACAAGGATTTAATTAAAATCTACAGAAACTTGACGCAATTTGTCATGAGGACTTTCACAGTCCAACCTGCAATGGTTGCAACAAATGGTACTCAATCTCAAGGTACAGCAACCAAAATTACACCACAAACGTTACACGCGGTAATGGGCAAAATGCCCACGAAACGTGAACAAATGCCATTCTGGGTAGCTCAGAAAATAACTCAGCTCGAGGCAGTATTCCCGAATACTACCCCGTATGAAAAACACAGAATGCTAACAATCTGCTTGCCCAAGGGGATCACACCACAAATAGAAGATTGTATCACTTGGGGTACAGTCTTTGCTGCTATTTATACCAGAACACATGGTATACCATCATTAGCTGTAGTACCAGATGTATTAAGACAAATACAAAATGAGTACGGAGCAGAGCCTGCCCTAAACTTAGGGATGAAGTTACTAGGTAACTATGACCAGGTATCAGCCATAATACTAGCTAATATTAAAGGGGAAGCAGCTTCGGTGGCAATCCGCCAACGCCTAAGGGAGTTCAGTCTTATAGATCAACAACACGAACTACCCAACATAATTGAAACTGCATATGCAGAATTAGGCAGAGACAGTTTAGGTGGGAAAGCTTTAAAACCACAACTGATGAGCAGTCCTGAAAAGGACACTTCCAAGCAGACACCAGCTTCTTCTAAAAAGAAGAGGGATAATAAAAAACAACAAAACTTTAAAGGAAACAGATCTCAATCCCGAGGCAGATCTCCTCCACAGGAGCCCTCCAAAAGGAGGTATAATCTCAGGAATAGGGATAATATTAGGAAACCTGACAGGTATCAGGATACTGATACACGTTCCTCTCGTTCCTTTCAGGGTTCGACGAAAAACACTGAGAAAGAAGGACGGTCATAACACAAGGAAGAGCGTACAAAGTCCAGAGACAAACAGCACGCTCAAGACTATACTTCCAAAAAAGAAGAAAAACCAAAGTCAAAACCTCAGTTTAAGAAGAAGAAAGTTGCAGGTCTAAAGATCAGACATGCCCAGAATTCTGAGGACACAACTTCTGAACGGGGAATGGGCTCAGACGATGCTAGACAGTGCGGCAGAAGTAACAATAGCTCGCCAGAACATGATGGAATTTCTGGTGACAGCGGACTTGAATGATTACATCATGGTGGAAACACCAGACACGAGGGTAAGAGTCCCACATAAGTTATATGAAATAACACTCCAAATGGAGGGGGACAAGCCCAGGAAAGTTAAAGGACTCTTTTGGAAGAATCTGTCATCTGGTTATGACATCCTATTAGCTGAACAAGATTGGCCGCCAGTATTCGTTATGGAGTGCCCCAGGGGATAAATGGTAATTTTTCCAGCCTTCTCCGACCTCGTTCCCATTCATTTAAAACACACATATGCACGGGAGTGGGCGGTTGCCCTAGCTCCAGCATTGTGCAAAAATCATGCTGGATGGGATGAGGATTCAACCCACCACGTGATCCCGTTAAAGGTTTCACCAAATGCACAGAGACAATATCCAATAAAGCAAGACGCTAAAAAACAGGTCAGTGAGATCTTAGATCAACTTGAATACCAGGGGTGATCGAAAATTGCACCTCACCAATGAACAATCCTTTGTTTCCTGTCATGAAACCTGACAATACATATCGTCTAGTTTTAGATTACAGACATTTAAACACTTGCACTAAGACATTTGCAGTTCAAAATCCACATAGTGCCGCATTAATGAATAACTTTGTGCGGAAAAAATATAAAACAACACTTGATATCTCAAATGGATTTTTCTGTCAAAATATATCGCCTGAAAGCAGGTATTTGACCGCATTCTCAGCGTTGGGGTCCCAGCGACAATTTTGTCGACTCGCCCAGGGGTATAAGAACAGCCCGGGGTTATTTTCGGCTAGGGTAACAGAGTTACTTAAAAAATTGGACGAAGAGGCATTGTCCTATGTGGATGATATTTATCTGACGGACGATGACCTGGATGAACACTTGAACAGAGTGAATACCATTATTTTGGGATCTGCATCTGAGGGCTACAAATTCAACTTTAAAAAATCAAAAATCGCCCACCTCAATGTCCTGTTTTTAGGATATGAGCTTTCAAGTGAAGGGAAAAGTCTGGCAGCCAACTTTTTAGAAAAGTGTGCGCTGCTCCAACCTCCAAAATCATTAAAAAATTTACAATCAATACTCGGATTCCTAAATTTTGGCAGAACATACATTTCGGATTACGCAGAAAGAGTAAAACCTTTCTACGACTTAATAAAACCTGACTTTTCAGTTAGACAATGGACACAGGAACACACAAACATCCTACGTTCACTACAAGAAGACATGATAGCTTCAAAACACTTACAGACGTGGGTAAACGTACGCAACTTAGTGATCCGTGTAATAGCGGGTCAATGCGGGTACACCTACTTAACCTTCAATGAAGGCGAAACAGTACCAATCTCTTACAAATCACACCTGTACACAAACGCAGAAATGCATTTCACTTCAACAGAAAAAATCCTGACAGCAGTTCAGACCGCTGTAGCAAGAGAAAGAGCACTGGCTCAGGGAAAGCGCATAATTGTCGTAACACCGGTACCGGCTTTAGAAGCTGTTACAAAGGCTAGCATTCCAAATGCAAAAGCCTTACATCCGAGATGGATACAATGGGCTAATTCTCTTACTGCAATGGATGTTGAAAACAGATTTGATCCAAGTCTCAAAACACAAGCATTTCTGCAATACGAACAAGAATATCCTCTGCTGAATGAAATCTTGCCTCTAGATCAGTATGAATATATTATTTACACTGACGGATCTGTTCAACCGGCCATAGGGAGTAAGCAACAATATAGTGCAGCATGTGCTATTATTAAAGGTCGAATGCGGGACCGAAAGTTCCATCCAAGTTGCACCAAAACGCAATCTCTAGGAGACTGCACAACTCAGTTGGCAGAATTAAAAGCACTGATACTGACACTGGTGAATACGGATCACGAATTCCCCACACTGATAGTGTGTGATTCTTTTTACTGTGTGCAATCATACAATGAATATTTACATCTTTGGGAACTAAATGGGTTCAAAGACGCAAAAGGTAGCACAATTAAGCATAAAATGCTATGGGAACAGGTAGTTGAGTTGAGAAACGAACTACCAAGGGCTCACGTGATACATACACTGAGTCATCAGCGTGATGGCGTTCACGTTGAAGGAAATTCATTGGCTGATGAAGCCGCGAAGGGGGCTGTACGCACAGCTTCCGTAGCTGAAATCACTCGTTCAAAAATGAGGATAGACGGTGAGATTATGATTGCTGTCATTGCTTCACGCAAAGGTAGCTCAGCAGTACCAAAGACATTTCCACTCAAGTACTCCTACAAGTTAGATGCAAACTACATTCCATATGCTCAGATTCCTGGAGTGGGGGACAGAGTAATACCAAATATGGATCGCAGGCCAGGTTTGATTATTGCAGCACACGAGGGTTTGGGCTCTGCGCATACAGGCGTTACAGCGACTATTTCATTGTTGAAACAGCGCTATTTGTGGGCAGGTCTGACAAAACAAACTAAAGACTGCATCTTGAAATGTGACATCTGCCAGCAGATGAAAGGCTCCACCATAGCACGCCCGGCACAGACAACGTTATTAAAATCAGACAGACCTCTTGCTTGTGTATATCTGGACCACTGTGGCCCCTTACAATCAGATGGGGCTTACAAGTATATCATGGTTGTAGTGGATTCATGCTCAAGATTCCTATGGGTTTGGCCTCAGCGCTCGGCTGATGCTCGAACTGTTATAAAAGATTTGCGAGTCTTTATCGGGACATACGCAGTTGGCACGTTACATTCTAACCATGGCCCGGCGTTTAGATCTCGGGCTTACAAAGAGGCCATGGAAAGTATGGGTGTAGCATTGCAGTACTCCTCTCCGTACCATCCTGAGGGAAATTCGGTTGTGGAAAGGAAAAACCGGGACCTAAAACAATCTTTAACAGCTAGAGTATTAGGGAAGGGCGGTAGTTGGGTCAATCATATATATGGGGTACAACGAGCTCTCAATAACCAGCCAAGAAGCTCTCTAGGGGGTGTCACTCCTTACGAGGTCCTATTTGGGACAAGAATGTGGATACCTGATCTTGATTGTGAAGGCGCAGTGGCGGATGAGCAACCATTTGATATCCATGATCGTTTGGCTGTTTTACAGGATCTAAATGAATCCAGGACACAACAAAGTAACGTCCACCTGAAACAGACCGCCACTGGGGAAGTCAAGGCAGTCACGGCAAGACCTGTCTGGATCCCAAAAGTCGGGGATCTGGTCAGAGAGAAAATAGCGGATAAAAAAGAATTTGGGCCATCTTACAGAAAACCTGTACCGGTCCTAGCAATTCAAGAAACAAGAACTGTACTTCTACCGCCTCTTGCCGGGAAAAAGAAGAAAAGATTTGTTTCAATCGACTTAATCAATCCACACTATGTGGCCGATACTGAGTAGTAGGCAACGTGGACTCCAAAGTAGCAGACGCCCTCCTCTCGCTACAATCCAAGAAGTTCAAACAGAAAGACTCATCACGTTCGAAGAGCCTCCAACACGGAATGAAGGACTAAGCAACAATGCTATGGAACTCGTTCCTCTTGAACCTGAAGTTCAAATTCATAATCAAACTCAAAATGACAGACAAATAGCTGTTAGATCAAATACAGATGTCTACGTCAACATGCCTCTACTAGAGCAAACTACGTTTCAACAAATCCCGATGCAATTCCAACAATTGATCGAACTGCTTCTGGCTACTTCATGAACTTTGATACGTTTTCCTTGGATCCAAGTGAACCGGAAACGACGCCAGCCCAACAAACACGCAAGCAGCAAATTACGAACTTTCTGAACTTTCTCAAAAAGACTTACCTGGGATCACCTTGGGTAGAGCTATGGGTAATTACTGGGATACTGTTCTTTCTTTTCTGGCTAGGCTTAGTTATAACTTTTAGCATGCTTATCAATAGACAATACCTTCAACAAAGACCTGAAGCTGAGAAAGTGAATTTGATTTTGAAACCACATCAATCTTCTCATCGTGAACAAAGAGATTTGTCATCAGTGAATATTACAGCAGTTCCTATACCGGACGGTATAGTTTGGGACAAGGTTGATTTTGATATATTCGGTCCTACTGAACTTTTAAAAATTTCTCATGTATTTAAAATTTCATTGAGTGATATCATTACCTCCAGTACATTTTCTGATGATTGAGACTCTGAAACTGTTAATGATATGTTGTCTGATTTAGAGAGAACTGTCGCATTTCCGAACACTGAAATGTTAGAAGGTACTTCAGACTATGACACTTTGTACTGTTACCAACATTATGGTCATCATTTCTTGCACAAATCTATATCACCTAGAAATGATTTTGAGTACCACCAGTGGGAACATTGCCCTACACCACCAAAAGGTAGTTCGCATACATTTGCGCAGAAGTTTTCATATTTTTCAGGGTTTAACACCACTGACCCGACCTCGTATTATTACAAGGTTGCACCGACATCAGCACTGAAAATTATGTTGACAAACACCAAACAAATATACTCTGCTTCCTTTATCACCAAATTGTCTGAACAGGGTTTTGACCTATGGAAGGACACAATAGACTTAAAATCAGTCTGGGGTTCTAGAGAGTGGCAAGTCCAGGGAACAGAAGCGCTATTTAGAGCATGCCTCATTTCACAGCAGATGATATTCCTAAATGACACTGTGCAACAGACATCCTGTCTTGGACTAGCCAAGAACAAGGACCTGAACACACCTCGGTTTCCAACACCATCACAGACGGAGGAGTGGCAAAATTCAACTTCACAAGAAGGGGCAATAATGGATGACATTTTACAGTACAATAGATCAGACCCTAATTGGAAGAAATGGGTGGTTTGGCCCTTAGACACGAACACATGTCAGAAACGATTCTGGGGTATAACAGAAGGGTTCAGTACCCATAGGCCTGACCCACGCTATGTACAAAGAAAACACCCAGGGGTAGTGACATCCTACAGTGTTGGGAAGTTGTGCCTTGATTGGCTAGACCTCAACACTCACAGAGGTAAAACAACACATACTCACACATGACATGGATCTTAGGGATTTTTTGCTTGGTCCCAGGAAATCACGTCAGAAACGTTTCATATATGCTGGCATTTATGCTGTCTACAATGAAAATTGGAAAATATCCCAACAAGAGGCCGCAGAAAGAATACGGGAAATAGACCGTATTAACTTAGAGAAGGCATTAGCAGTAGTGGATAATGGGTTAACAACTTTGACCTACAGGATCTATTCCTTAGGCAACATTGTATCTTCTGCAATAGACATACTGGAACAAGATTTGGCCATATTACAACACGGGCAATCTCAGTTACGTTCTATTATGTCGTTAAGCTGGACACTGCAATCTTTGCGTGAATGCTATGTGCCTTGGCGTTTTATTAACAGTACGTCTCTGTTTTCTAAATATAATCTAACAGATAAACAGGTAGAAATGGCACAAAGGGGAGCAAAATATACAATGCTGCGTATTGAAAATCTGGATAGTTTACCATTTACGGTAGTGGAATCGCCATCCACAGACTGGCTAATCCAGGGCCACATAACCCTACCGGTCACTACTTTTCAGTTTCAGTATTGCCTTGAGCAAAGGCAGGCAGGCAAATATGAAAAATTGGCAAGGAATACATTAAGGAATCTTGGGAATTACCGTACAGATTTCGATGCCGGAGTGGGGATCAAGAAGTGTTTCTAAGCGGCACAAACTGCAAGAACGCTTTAAGCGGTTCTCTCATGTGCCAGGATATTTCCCTGCACGGAGCTTGTAATGGTTCAGTAGCGAACTTGTCCTGCCACATGAAAGGGACTCCAGCGGCCATGATTATTCCGGTATTCGGGCTACTCTCGAATGGGAGTTACTTGATGCTGAACGATCAAGGTTGCTGTGGGATGCTTCCAGGCATTGCCTATCCGGTCACTGTGAATTCCAGGGTTACTTGCTGTATGCAAGTATTGTTTACCCCAGTAAATACAGTCAGGGAGGCGCCATTATGGCCTTCATTGAATGTTTCCTATATACAGTTTGATACTATAAGCAGACTGAAAGCCATGCTTTTACAGCAAACCGTACCCTTAACCTCCGCTCGAGAGACCTTTGATCTTCAAATAGCAAGGACCTCGACTGAGATACAGGCACTTATACATACAGGGCCTGATTCACAGAACTAACTTACGTCAAAATCCTAAACTTACAACAATTTTGGTATTCACAGAATGAACTTACACATTTGGGTATTCACAGAATGAACTTACACATTTGGGTATTCACAGAATGAACTTACACATTTGGGTATTCACAGAATGAACTTATAACAATTTTGGTATTCACAGAATGAACTTACACATTTGGGTATTCACAGAATGAACTTACAACAATTTTAGTATTCACAGAATGAACTTACACATTTGGGTATTCACAGTATGAACTTACAACAATTTTGGTATTCACAGAATTAACTTACTCATTTGGTATTCACAGAAGGCACTTACTCATCAATGAGTAAGTGCCTTCTGTGAATACCAAATGTGTAAGTTACACAAAATGTGTAAGTTACACAAAATGAGTAAGTTACACAAAATGTGTAAGTTACACAAAATGTGTAAGTGTCTTCTGTGAATACCAAAATGAGTAAGTTTATTCTGTGAATACCAAAATGAGTAAGTTCATTCTGTGAATACCAAAATGGTAGTAAGTTTAGGATTTTGTCGTAAGTTAGTTCTGTGAATCGGGCCCACAAAGTGCCCCTCTCATTTCGCAGAAATGGTGGGTCGTATCTTTAATATGTCTGATACAAGTGGTATTGTACACCTATTTAAGACCATAGGGTCAGGATTTCTAAGCACCTTTCAGACAATTTTCGGAGTTATTCCGAATTTTATACACTCCATATTGGGAAGCGTTTTTGAAGGTCTTCCGCTGATCCTGCTCTCAATAGCAGGTATCCTGATTGCCCTATTTTTGCTACGCAATGGACGGGCCAATCACCAACGAGATGGCAAAAGCACTCCTGGAGCGCCAATATCGTGAGCGCATGGTACAACATCTGGGCACACCTCGCTTACGGGAACTGAGCGCCTCTTGGTTCCTATCGTTTAGACCAGTCTGGATGGGCTGCATCTTACCTGTTCTTTGATGCCTGTTCTGTGGAGAAGAATGCGTGTTGGATCTCTGTCTGACACTTGCATCGGACACGCCTGCGAACTTGAATACCAGGCTGGAACCCTTGAGGTCCCATGCTCGGCAATGTCCCCAGCGTATTCCCATACTGATGGCAGCATTCCTCGAGAACCCGCAGGTGCCTTTTTACTACAACTGGGTTAAGCATCATCTCTTCCACTAGCACTCAGGTATTGACTACAGCACCTGCCGCCTCTGCACCAGCTATTGGCAGCTCTGAACATCATCTGTGCTCCATTGACGTACTCTGCAAGGTGTTACAGGGACCGTCCCCTGCAGGGGCAAGCAACCACAATGTTGCGTCTACCGCCCAGGACACTTAATCTATAATTGGCTCATCGTGTGCTGGGAAAGAATTCAGAATTTTTCTTTTTACAAAATACTCAACTAAATTTGGAGCACTACCTAAAATTGACACTTTCGCTGGAAAAGCATCGCCTTCTGACGCTTGTAGTGGTTTGGCTTATATAAACGAACTCAACTAGGACTTTGGCTTAAAGTGACATTTCCAATCCTAGTTTTCGAAAATAATTTTTCGCCACCCTGATTAGACTGTTTTTAAATGGTTGTAATGACAATATTTTATGAAGCTCACTGATAGTTTTATGCACTGCTACCTAGTAAATACTGTAGTTCGCTAGCATTTTTATCATTGTTGACTGTTCTTAAGAGGAGTGGGTATTCTGTTTCATATAGGTACCCTAATATAGGCCCGGGTAATACCATACACCTTCATCTACATTATCTCCCTTACACTACACAGTAACGAGCCTTTAGGATTGAACCTTTACCTAGTTCTAGTCCTGGGCGCAGAAGGAGGGTTTTCCCTGAACAATAGCGTCCAATAACTCCATCAATGGACTCATACAGTATGAATGAATATTCATGAGGGTTCTTGGAAACCAGGCAGGAGCTACACCACCTGCATAATATCTACGTACACGGTTCATCCCATACGTCATCCTCAAATCCAACAATGGCTAATACAAGAAACAAGGGACAAAGAAACCCTAGATACTTTTTGTATAAATACAGCACATCTTGCTAGGGTTAGAGAGAGGAGGCCGAGACTTCCAGGCCGACACACTAACCAGAGACGCTGAGGCTCCTGCATGCAGACGCTCCAGCTGATAGTGGTCTAACACATCTCTCATGGGGTGTCCAACCTCGAGAACAGGACGGGGTCCCACACTCTCTCACTTCAGGTAATGGGGTTAGACTAAATCCTAGAGGGATTCTTAGCTTCACACCTACTCACATGCTAGGTACACCTAGGTACATCTAGATAGGCATCGTAGGAGTACGCGCATTTTATCAAGCATTTTATATTCATGTATGAATTCATGATTATTGCAAGATGGTAGAACTATACTATCCTTTTATTTTCACTGTACTGATAATCATATATCTCTGCTACTGTCTAATGGTTGTTGCAGCACATCTATTTTACACTAGAAGAACAACTGTGCAATAAATTCTTATTGTAACACGCCCAACTGTTTTTTCTGTGTAACTCTCTGAGACCGAATAAGTAAGCACGAGTGACTGAGCGAAAAGTAGTACATTGTTTCCACGATCCTGGGGGATCAGGGTTGTCATGTTCTGAGGTTGCCAGAAACTATTCTCACCCCGATAAGAGGAGATTCTAGTGGTACTGTGAGCTAGCTAAAACAGAAAGTTTAACATTCGATGTGGGGGTGCTCAGAGCCAGTCTGCCACCAAACCCACAGTTTATGTTATCCGGAACGCGCAGATCCTGTATGGGTAATATAGGAACTACACGACAGGATCTGTTTAGGAATATAATTTAAAGTTACTTAAAGGCATGGACCTTGTCCCTATGCATGCTCATACCTGTCCAACATGGACTAAGGGCTCAAGCAACAACATGTTTGACAGCAGTTTTATGAATTATAAACATTTTAATCATTGCCTTGATCGGGCTCAAGCAACAACATGTTTGACAGCAGTTTTATGAATTATAAACATTTTAATCATTGCCTTGTCTTCAAAGTATTACACAGGAGAGAATGACTATTGACAGCTATATGTTGGTTAGTTTGCATATTCTCTGAACAGATGATGTATGTTGTGAAATGTGGATGAGATTCTGTGCTACCTGCTTTGAAATATTGCTAAAGATGAATATTTTTCATAAAGGGCAATCCAATAGATATGGAATTCTTGGCACACTATTTACAATTCAAACTATTTTCACTCACAACCTAGCTATTTGATCTGAGCTAGCAAAGCCATCACATGAAACCTAAATTTAAATCCAGAAGGATGGGTAATAACAACACCACAACTAGGAATGAGGTTTGATAACACTATGTGGGTCTGGAATAGCAAGGTGACTAATATGGGCAAGTTGCAGAAAATAGCTATTTTAAAACAGCATCAGAAAAAATGGCATACATTTTTCAACTTCATGCATTACTAAAGGTTGGGATACATTGCTGGAAACAGTATTATATAGTATTAAACTATGAGAATATGCTTTCATGATTCAAAACAGTCACAAGGAGGAACTCTTAAATCAGAAGCTGTATATGGGACAGACATGTTGGAGCACTACAAAATCCATCACCTTCGTTGAGTAAGTGTACTGACATATCTGTTGCTCCATACAGATAGTCCTGCTTACCACTTAAAACTAGGAGGAACCCTAAAGAACTCCAGGAGAACTGAGCCTGTCAATCACTCCAGTAGTATGATGGTGCCCACCTTAGGTATTGGTCACCAATATTTTGAACAGTATTTTAAGCAATGGTATCCTCCAGATAAGCTGACTGGCTATCTGTTGCATTTTTTAAATGAAGGGTTAGCCCATGGAGATCTTTCTTGGGAATGTCCTTATTACATTTATTTGTTTTATGCATTTATTAATTTAGTTAATTATTTATTTAAATAATAGTGTATCCTAAGAAACACTACATCTTTTATAAAAACATATATGATTTCTTAAAACATCAGTATGGTAAAGAACTTATTGCACTTTGTTTTCAAGGTCAAAATATGCCCCATACTTTTAACATTCAATTATAAAAAGAAAAAGATTTTTTTTTCTCTATTTATAACTTTACAAATGATTCAAAGAAATTCTTCAAGAAATAGCAGATGTTTACGGATGGAAGATTTAACATAAACGCTAAAGCTTCCTCATACATTTCAATTTTGCATTTTACAAGAATTGCCTGGCAAATTTATTTTGTAAATTGAATAAGCTCGGACAGATGAACAATACGGGAGTCACATCTTGCACAGTAGAGATCCAGTTCAGACAGCCTGGATGAACACACAAGTCATTCATTTTAAGTCAGATATTGACTCCTATTGGAAGAGATCTGAATTGAAATGTAATAAAAACTCTGGGTACCAAAGGACATATATTTACTCTTAAATAGAATTGCAATGACCCACATCTTGTAAACACACAGATCATTTGTAGTCCATTGTTTTGCTTACAGTGTTGAAAATCATTTGATAGCTTTTTATTTTTTTATTTTCACTGTTTTCTTTACCACAAACTCATTGACATACCGCTACTATATGTAAATATCCCATCGCTCATGAGGCTTATTTGCATAAGGCAGTAAGTAAATATTTTAGTGAAAGCATAACTCTTATTTATATCATGGGTAAGTATATGATAAATGTATTTTTTAAGCTGGTTTTCAGGAAGAGTGAATAAACGATGTATTAGGCTGGTTAAAACCAGTTCTAAGCATATAATTTCAATCAAGCTAGAACTGCCAAATCTTAAATAATATATTCAGAGTTTAGATTCTATAAAAGAATACTTTTTAAAGGCACTTATCAATTGGGTTTCAGCAGTGTATAACGCTATTGAAGGAATTTTAACTATGTCGGCTTTTAAAAAGTAACTGTATATCTCTGTTGTCAAGTGATCGAAAAAAAGTCTACAGGCCAAAATCAATCAAATTTGCCTTAGAGAGTTGACCCTTAACATGATGTATTGATGAAATATTATTAGATATAGTCAGACCAAAGTAACTACAATCTTTTACTATTTCAAATTGGGTTCCTTGACAGTACCAATACCTTGGTGCGTTTAAGACTAAGGTACACAAAATCATTATTTTTGTTTTCCCCTCTTATACTGATACGTTGTGTTGTTCAGAGAAGGCGAGCATGATATTTAACTGCCTCTGTAAGACAATAAGTAGGAGACGTTAAGACTGAGACATCGTCATAAATAAGTGTAGAAATGTAATCTATACCCAGTTTTGAAGAGCAGTAGTTGCTTTTTTATCTTTCCCAGAAAATCAGATAAGTAAAGAGAGAACAATAATGGAGCCAAAATGCCTCCTTGTTTTGACCTATTAAGGCCTGTTATTTTTGAAGAAATTCCTGTGCCGGATCCCAATAGTACCTTTATCCAATTCTCTGAGTATAGGTTAACCAATAATGCAGGAGGGCAAGAGGGGCACCCCAGCTCATTCATTTTTGCCACAATATTATTCTATCAACCTTATTGAATTCATTGCATTGCTGAGATCAATAAATGCTACATATGGCTTAAATTTCCTTAGTTTGATATATTTCTCAGAAATGATCATTAGACAGAAAATGTTGTACCCAGTGGAACATCTTTCTCAGAAATCAAATTGTTTAGGTGGAAGGAGATCAAGTAAGTTTACCTAAGATGTTAATCTATGTAAAAGACATTTGGCAAAAAATGTTTCTGTTTAGGTTTGGGCAATTGAGTGGTAGCTTTGGGATGATTATAATTGCCCATTTTATACAACAGAATGATATTACTTCCTAACTAAGAATTTGGTATTGATCCTGAACTTCAGTAAAAATCATACTATTGTTTCAGATAATTTGCCCATGCATTTTGACACAATTTCATTGTGTCAACAGGAATTTCATCTAGAATGGATTTTTACATTCCAAACTGATTTTGTAAATCTTCTCAATAGAGATATCTTCCCAAGGACAGTTGTTTGTTAAGGCATTTATGTTGAGAGGCTAAAGTCTTGTTTTAGACAAGACAAAAAGTTCTTAAAGTGATCCTGCCAGTGGTTTCCATCTATTGGAATTTTCTTATTAGTAAAGTCTTTGCCTAAACATTTGGAACAAGATTCCAAAATGTACGTGTATCCCCTGTAGTAAGGGTGTTGTTGTAGGGACCATGATAATCTTGCTATCTTATTTTCTCATTACTTTAGAGGAATTATTTTTATTTTGAGGGGTTGAATTATTTATTAAACATACTGTCTGGGAAGGCCACTGTAAATAATTGTGTTATTCAATCAGGGGGTGACTACGGCAATCCTTGTCAGCGCGAACCACAAAAGTCACTAATGCTTGACCCTCCGGTAGCCTGGCACAAAACAGTCTGGCTTCAGTTAGAGGCAAAGTGTAAAGTATTTATGCAGCACAAAAACAGTAATAAAGTGAAAACACAACTCAAGAAGATTCCCATACCAATTTAAAAACATAGAACAAAGATAAATCAATAAAATGATACCAGAACAATAAACATCTAATCAGTGGAACCGAAGAAATTACATTTTGAAGTTTTAACTAGATAGTGCTGATAAAAACAAAGCACCACCAGCAGTCATCTGGTCGTGCTAGACCGGTGGAAAGTCACAAGTTCAGGATGACCCCGATGAACCTGATGTAAAGTCCCTAAGGCATAACACCATCTTATTCAGTGAAGGCCTCTATCTTCCTTAAGTTAGACAATGGAAGTCCCTTAATGGGATTGTTAAACCCAAAAGTAATATTTCTATGTCAATGACACATTGAATAGAGTCTTGCGGGTCTGCAATAACTTGTCTTTTACATTCATCGCTGGTGCATTGAACCAAGTTCACCCATGTCACCCATGGGTGGGAAAGCACACCTTGTAGAGTTACACCATAGTCGTAACTTACGCAACAGTTGGCACCCAATGTGGAGCTTGTATCTTATGGTTATTTCTTGAGTAGTTTACACTTATCACATACATCTGAATCATTATTTCAGAATTACAGAGTGTGATGAAATGGCTTTCTGGCTTTCTCCGCGATATGTGATGCATGATGAAATGGCTTTCTGGATTGCACACTAGACCAACCAGTTAGAAGCAGTGTATCCTACACTACCCTTCAAGACAACACAGAATACGGACTATGTGTCTTTCTCTTGGGATGGTGCTTCCTGGAGAGGAGCCTAACTACTGGCGGAGCACCTTTACAAGCATTTATACCAGTACGCATGTTACGCCTTCATTGGCAGTCCGCCCTGAAATACTTAGACAAGTACAAAACAAGCAGGGAGCTATACCAGTTCTGGGTTTAGGAATGAAGTTAATGGGAAACTTATCTACAGTCTCCTCTATCATTCTAAGCAACATAGAGGGAGGCTTCAGTTTTGTCTATACGTCAGAGACTTGAAGCAGTTCAAGTTCAAGACCGTGAACAAGAACTGCCAAAAATATTCACGGAAATTTATACCTCTGTAGGTAGATATACTTTGGACACTCAACCCGTTAAGCCACACTTAAAACCTAAAATTGAAACCTGAGGTTCCATTAAAGAGAAATCTGCAAATGAAGGGAATAAAAAACAAAATGATAAAGATAAAAGATGGGCTGGGCTGTGAGAAAGGCTCCAGCCTTATAGAGAAGCCAAGCAGGGTGGGACAAACACTCTAGTCCACATGTTATTCCCATACGTAGTGAACCACAAGCACAATACCCTTTAAAACCAGAAGGAAAATGTGGTGTTAAAGCAATATTAGACCAATTGCAGTATCAGGGCATAATAATGCCTTGCCTCTTACCCATGAACACACCCCTTTTTCCCATCTCTAAGCCAGACAGTTCCTATAGAACAGTCTTAACCTATAGAAATCTGAATTCTCACACCCAAACATATGCAGTACAAAATGCCTACAGCCCATGTTGAATAACGAACCTGGTGCAAAAAAAATAAAGAGCGACTCTAGATATTTCCAATGGGTTTTTCAATCCAAATATAGCGTGTGAAAGTGAGTAGCTAAAGGATTTCAGTTTTGACAGAGTGCAATTTTCATTCTGATGTTTGCGTGTAGGCTATAAGAATAGTCCTGGCTTGTTTTCAGCACAAATAATGGACATCTTACAACTAGATCCTAAGGTATTGTCATACATTGATGATATCTAATTAACTGACAATTACTTGAATCTACACTATACCGGGGTAGACAGAGTAGCAACAATGTTAACATACCATGGTTACAAGATTTATTCTAAAAAAATCGAAGACTGCCTATCTGATGGTGGCCTTCCATGGATATGAATTATCCATTGAGGGCAAGGGTCTAGCTCCAAACTTACTCCTGAAGTGTGCTACCTTGCAGCCTCCCAACACACTGAAAAAGATGTAATCCCAGTTGGGATTCCTTAACTTCAGATGTACTTACTTTGCCTCACTATGCAGAGAGAGTGAAGCCTCTGTATGACCTAATTCCTCTCACAGTTTCATCTAAAAAGTGGCTGAACGCACATACTGATATCTTGCGTGCTCTACAAGCAGACATGCTTGAGACTAAATATTTACAAACTAGGGACAATAACACCAACCTACCGATCAGAGTCATACCCAGTCACTATGGTTACACCTAGGTGACCTACAATGAAGGCCAGGTGGTCTCCACTGCCTACAAGCCTTACTTGTATTCCCTGGCTGAAGCAAGATTTTCTTCCATTGAAAAAATCCTGATGGCTGTGTAAATAGCTATTCTAAAGGAGCACCCTTTGGTGCAGGCAAATCATATCATTATTGATTTCATTCCAATATGCAGCCCTTTAAAGAACATGTATTACATCATAAGTAAAACATTCCATAGAACTTTTAGAAAAAATAACAAAGCAACAGTGTAACTAAGTATCACCCTCTTTTATTTGCTGCTCCTCTCAGTTAAGTACACTACAACTTGTAGCTCCAATGTTTATATAATTTTTCTATGATTAACCTTTATTTTCAGGCTTGCTCAGTAAGTGTTTTTATTTTCCTTACTTGGGTAGCGACCCCTCCAATTTCTGGTCAGGTCTCTATTCCCTTCATGGTTAATTTAAACGTTTTAACGCTTACTACATAGTACGCTTCTCTAAAACGGTCACGGTTTCCAATACAGTCATGATTTAATATATGCATTACCCTGTTCCTTTAACAAATGTTTTCACTCTTTATAATGATATAATTGTGCACAAATAAACAAATAAAAAGACAAGGGAAACTGAGCTGGGGCTCCGCGACCGCCTCGATCGGCTTCCCTGTAGCAAGAGGAGGCTCCTGCGGGCTTCGACGGACGACTCTGGCTTCCCCGCAGCGAGAGAGGGTTCCTGTGGGGCTCTGTCAGGCGCACGCCCGCGCCCAAGGTGTCAGAAATCCTCCCCCACTCTGGTGTCGGCTCCGGTGGGGAAGCATGCATGCATGGTCTCCCCGACATGGTGAACAGTTGACAAATGCGCTGCTGAGGGCGCTGCGGTGCTTAGACAAGCCTCTCCCCTTCGGGGAGGGCGCCGCTCCCTTGGACGAGGCCTCTCCCCTACACGGAGAGAGACATGGATTGTGATTGACCGTGGAGCTGGATTTCAGGGCCGGAGACGGATACAGCTCCGCCCCTGGTTAATCCAGCTCCGTTGCATGGCGGCGGCCTATCCCGCGGCAACGGCCTCTCCTCCATTTAATCAGACTCCTCACTTCCCCTATGGGGCACGGAGCCATCGGGAAAGTGACGCAGTCAAAATTTTGGCAAAATAGAGAAAGGACTCGTTAAGCCCCTTATGTTGCTAGGGCAACAGATCAAGCTCGAGCAAAGCAACCATTGTTCTTATTTATCGAGGCTGGCTTAGAGAAAGGAACTGTTTTTTCCAAGATAAGGATAAGAATATATCTACAATAACAAAAAAACAAAAAAATAAAAGGGAGGTTACTAAACAACCTGTACTACTACTATTTCCTAACAACCAATTATTCATTTTTTTAATATTAGGCATTATTTAAACAGCCTTTTTTTACAATATGTCTGATAATGAGACAGAGGGGACTTCAAGCATACCCCTCAATGTAAGAATGTTAATAAATTACCTTGAGAAAGAATTTAAATCCTCTCTGAAAGAGGCTTTGGAGGCGGCCCTTAGCAAAAGGAAAGGGACTACTCTGAAGAGGACCTAATATCCCTCTCAGAGGAAGAGACTCCCATCAAAAAAGGAGGTAAGGGTCTTAAAAAAACTAAACACCTAACTAACGTACCCTTTACTAATGGTAGCCAGGGCGCTACATAACAGAGAGAACAAGCATCAGGTAGCCTGTGCGCTATAAGTGACCTTGGTACCCATAGCGGTACAATAAGCAAGAGCAGCCTTATTGGTGCAGTAAGCCCAGGTGTCAACCGCGATACAAAGAGACCAAGTGACCTTTGTGGCTCAAAGGACCTCGGCTTACAAGCTGGAAATGAAACCTACTCCTACGATATGTACCCAGAGGATGAGGAGGATGAATATGTATTTGACCCTCTAGAAGACCTAGACAACGATCTCCTCGATAAAGACCTTGAGCAACCCTCTAGCTCCAAGGCCATTAAAGACCCAGCAGGGCTGGAAATGTTTAACCCTAATCAGGTCACTCACCCAAGGGGGTCAGACTGGTGGCCCATGGACCACATATCCAAATTTATTAAACACTGGATTTGCAGTTCCCTTGAAAAGGAGACGCGAAATTTGATGAGGGCAGAATGCCCTAGACCCTTCCTAGACAATAAAGCAGGGATGACCCCAAATTTGGATCCCAAATTGATGACCCTCTTATTTAAAACTGGCAAGGACCCAAGGAAAGGCTTCGAGCATTGCCTCAAACAATGCCAAGACAAAGTCCTAGATATTTTGGGCCCTCTTGCGAGAATTTTGGAATTGGCCGAAAAAACTTCACTAAAAGGCACACATGTTGATGCTGACTTACTCTGTGGCTGGAGCCAACGCGCTCTACGTCTTTTGGGCAATGCTAGCGCTGGTCTTTCGGCAGAGCGTAGAAGGGCCATACTTATGCGGATTAATCCTAAACTCTCTGACTTGGCCAACAAAGATCCTAAGGGTGACTCCAATGGTTTACTCTTTGGAGAAAATTTTATCAAAACTGTGGGAAAGTACGTATCAACTTTCTCAGCCTTCAGCAGGGCTCAATCTAACATGAGGCGTATGTTTGGAGGTAGAGTTTTCAGAAGGACTGGCAGGACGGGACTGGCTGCCAGCCATGAACAACAGAGGTCCCATTTTTACCAAAATAACCCAAAACGTTTCGGAAGGCAATACCATGAGAACAATACCTTCTTTCCCCAGAGAGGCCGAGGTACACATGCTCGTAGCGACAGAGGCAGATTCCAAGGAGGTGGAAAACAAGGTAAGAGTCCCAATCCCTTTTGGTTCTTCCCCTTTAAAGGTAGGGGGAAGATTACGCCTCTTCATCAAAAACTGGTGTTTAATAACAAACGACCCATGGATAATCAATACTGTAAGAGGTTTCAAGATAGATTTTACCCATACACTACATCAAAAAACACCTACCCAGAGAGTTGATTCTAGACCAAGAACAGTCAACCTTACTGGAACTAGAAGTGATCCAAATGCTACAGAAAGGGGCCATTCACCAAGTCCTAAACTCAAACGATGGTTTCATGAGTATGATATTTTTAGTAAAGAAAAAAGACAAGGGCTGGCGGCCAGTAATAAACCTGAAACAGCGAAACATATTCTTAGTATACAGACACTTAAAGATGGAGGTATCCATCTTTTGAGGGACACTTTACAGGAAAAAGATTGGCTTGTGAAATTGGATCTCAAAGATGCTTATTTCACAATCCCTATGGACGACAACTCACAAACATATTTAAGGTTTTCATGGAAGGGAACAATTTATCAATTCTGCTGTCTTCCCTTTTGCCTCTCATCAGCTCCTTGGTGCTCCACCAAAGTTCTAAGACATGTAGTAGCCTTTCTAAGAAAAAGGGGTGATTCTAATTTATCTAGACAATATGCTGATAATGTCACAGAGTCAGAAGAAATTGCTAATACATATGAAGTGGTCAATAGACCTCTTGGAGGGTCTAGGATTCATTGTCAACACAGAAAAGTCCGTTACAACTCCTACTCAGAATCTAGAGTTCCTAGGTTTTCAGGTGACTACCATCACGAGAATTACAATTACCCCTGAAAAAATTGCCCAAAATAAAGAAGGAAGTAGCTTATGTCCTTTCAAAAGATACTCTGAGTCTAAGATCCTTAGCAAGAGTGGTTGGCCTTCTGTCCTCTTCTATCCAGGCTGTTTCACCAGGTCCTTTACACTACAGGGCCCTACAGAGACTAAAATCTTTGGGTTTTAGGAAGGGACTTTGGTACTCAGACAAGGATCCTTGTCTCAAGAAGCACCAGAGGATCTCCTGTGGTGGTGGAACAATCTGGACAGTTGGAATGGGAAGGCAATCTTCGGGAATGTCCCAGATTACATAGTGGAATCA
This sequence comes from Calotriton arnoldi, assembly GCA_963921515.1. NCBI lineage: Eukaryota > Metazoa > Chordata > Amphibia > Caudata > Salamandridae > Calotriton > Calotriton arnoldi. The sequence continues at coordinate 385,058 of CAWUFW010013871.1, read as the reverse complement.
GACTCAAGCAATTTAGGATGGGGTGCGAGACTAGGTATGACAGAGACAGGGTGGAAATGGTCACAAGAGGAACGTCTACTACACATAAATTGTCTAGAGATGATGGCTGGCTTGAACGCACTTATGAGTTGCAAGTCACCCATAAAGATCAGCGTAGCACTCTTGAGACTAGACAACTTTACAGCTGGGTCCTATATCAATCGCCTAAGGGGCGCAAGGCCAAAAACACTCGCAGACATGGCCAAGGAAATTTGGGATTTTTGCTGGACCCAGAAAATTTTACTGAAAGCAGAATTCATTCCTGGTCACCAGAACATAAGAGCAGATTGGAACTCAAGGTTTCTAAGGAACTCAAGCGACTGGAAACTGAACCCAGAAGTCTTCCAAAAAATTCAGAAACTTTGGGGGCCCATTCAGGTGGATCTGTTTACCAGCAGATTAACATATCAAGTAGAACAATACTTCAGCTGGAGCCCAGATCCCAAAGCAATGGGAGTAGATGCTCTACTTCAACCCTGGGACATGAAGAACTGCTGGGTTTTCCCCCTTTTGCTCTAATACAGAGAGTATTGCTGAAAATGCGGAGAGAGAAATACAACATAATATTGGTAACTCCCTTTTGGGATTCCCGGGGTCCTGGAAATAGCAATAGACATCCCATGTTTAATTCCAGGGAATTTAGACCTTCTCCTAGGACAAGAAAGGGGAGCAACATCCTCTCTTACAAGAAGGAAATATGAACCTTCTTGTTTGGAGGATTTCAGGCGATCAAGCAGATACTCAGGCCTTTCAGGAGAGGCTAAAAGCCTATTGGATGAGTCATGGGCACCAGGAACAAGGAAAAGATACACTGGTGTATGGAAATAATTGTCTAGTTGGTGCCTGGAACGAGATTTGGATCCCGTGGATGCTCCTATAATCAATATAGCCAATTTCCTAGCAGAGTTATTTAGATCAGGATTATGCTATCGAACTGTTAACTGCTATAGATCAGGGATTTTGGCAGGTCACTCACTGATAAATGAGTTTTCTGTAGGTAGCGATCCTTTGATCCGCAGAGTAATAAAAGATATAAGACTTAGACACCCTCCCAGGGCTAAGTATCAGTCCTTATGGAACGTCAATCTTATCTTTGACTTATTTATGTCCTGGCCTGACAACCCTTTCCTCTCAAAAAAACTTTGTTGTCTATGAAATTAGCTCTCTACTCAGCCTTATATCTTTCAGAAGAGTATCTGACGTTAGAGCATTAGAAATCTGCAACAGATATTTTTCCCCAGACGGAGTCCATTTTGACATTTGTAAAAGAACCAAAACAATGTCTGAGAGTATTGTTTACCCTTATTTTAATGATTGTATAAAACTTTGTGTTGTAAGTTGTCTGAAAGCCTACGAAAGTAGTATGTCTGTTTTTAGACCAGTTGGTGAAAATCAATTGTTGATATCCTTTGTGAAACCATATAAAGCTATATCTACAGCTACTATCTCTAGATGGGTAAGACCGATTATGTTAGAAGCTGGAGTGGATTTAACCGAATTTGGAGCACACTATTCCCGAGGTGCAATGGCCACCAAAGTATTTTGGGCTGGAGGTACACTTTCAGATATAATTAAAGCAGCAGACTGGTCCAGTGCTTCTACCTTTGCAAGTTTCTACCTTAAACCGGTGGAGCACGTGAGCAGTATGGCGTTAAATAACTTTAAACTTGCATAATGGTAGCCTCCGTTCTTGTAATGAAATGGCGATTCTACAATTAACATACAGAGAGAATCTTGATTTCATTAAAGACAACGGACGCTAACATTATCCAGCCTCCAAACCCATGTGGAGTAAAGTAAAAAGTAAAAGAGTTAAACAATTCTTAAGTTGTATTTATATCTATTATGTGTCTTTAAATCTATGTTACCGGTACATTTTGTTGCTTTTGCAATGTTAATTTTACTTGATAACTCAATTTCCTTTTATTTTAAGTGATTATCACTCTTTTTTCTATTTTTTCCAGACAATTCATCACTATGAAGTTTTTTTTCTCATCAAGCAGTACCATCAATACTACAAGATTATTCTGATGAGATTAACTTTTTCGTCACAGCCTTAAGAGGATGATACTTAGTTACACTGTTGCTATGTTATTTTTCTAAAAGTTCTATGGAATGTTTTACTTATGATGTAATACATGTTCTTTAAAGGGCTGCATGTTGGGGCAGCAATAAAAGTCATTGCATAATGTTAGCCTCCGTTGTCTTTAATGAAATCAAGATTCTCTCTGTATGTTAATTGGAAAATCGCCATTTTCCCATACCAGCACTAGAGGGTCCACGAAGGCAAGCATTCCTAATGCTTGTGCCCTACACGGAAGATGGTACTGTGGGCCTATTCTTTAAGTGCAGTGGATTTAAAGTTTCAGTATGATCCCACTCTTCGTACACAAGCTTTCCTCCAATATGAACAGGATACTGTTCTGATTCCAGATACTTTACCTGTTGAGTCTTACCAGAGCATCTTTTACACAGATGGCTCTCCCAACCTGCGGTCGGCAAGTACTCTGCAGCTTGTGCAGCAGTGCAAATTGTAGTGAAGGATGGTGAACTCATCCCACAATGCACCCACACCAAACTCTTAGGGAATAGTACTGCACAACTTGCAGGATTACATGCCCTGCTACTTGCATTGCAAAAGACTGGATCATCAGTTCCCATACTCATTGTATCTGACTCAGCAATTTGCAACATTGGCGGTTGAATGGATTCAAGGATTAATAGATTCATAGGGAACGCCTATAACACATAAACAGCTTTTGGGAAAGGTGCAGTCTAACAAGACAAGCTGCCATTGGTCCATGTAATGCACGATCTGTGCCATCAGCGTAGTGGCATTCGCACTAAAAGGAACTGTGCAGCTGACCTAGCAGGCAAAGCTGCAATTTAGACTGTCCGAGTAGAAGTCCAAATCAGATCTCAAACAAAGATCAACACAGATATTGTAACAGCCATAAATGCAACCAAGCAAGCAGGGAAACCTCCTGCAGGTTTTCCTCCCAAATAGTCCTACACCGTTAATTCAGAAAACATTCTGGTAGTTACATTACCAGAAGTGGGAGACAGAATAATACCTAATAATCTGTCTAGATTAGAATTCATCAAAGAAGCTCAAGAAGGTTTTGGCCTCTGTACATTCAGGAATTAACGGAACAGTAGCAATGCTACAGCAACGCTACTGGTGGCCTAGCTTATTTAAACAGAGTAAGGACAGTGTGATATTTGTCAGTAGATTAAACCCTGCACTGTGAAAATACCCTCATGAGCTCAAATATCCCCTTCTAGGTGATTTGTTAGGACCACATTGGTCCCTTAAATTCAGCTAATCGATATAAGTACATATTGGTAGCTATTGATTCATGTTGCTGATTCTTATAGGTTTGCCCACAGAGAATTGCAAACGCTTTAACAGTTGTAAAAGATTTGCAGTGCCTAGTGTCAATAGGGGCAGTTCTTTCAATCCATTCAGATAATGGTCCTGCATTTGCCTCCAAGGCTTACAGGGATTCAATGTCTTCTCTGTGAGTTTATCTGCAATTCTGGAACCCATTCAAATCTGAATTGAATAGCGTTGTAGAGAGGGCCAATGACTTTATTAAACAAGCTTGGACTACTAGGGTGTTACGGTTAGGTCCTAGCTGGTACCATAATCTATATGGAGCTCAGAGAGCATTAAATAACTTGCCTTGATTAGTATTGGAGGTTCTCTTTGGAGTTCATTAGATAATTCTGGGAAGTTGGTGTATAAAGGTAAATTTGACTTGGAGAAATATTAGAATGTTTTACAGAGTATCCAAGAAGTTAGAGACAAACTAACAAAAACCACTCTGACAAAGCCACTTGTGAGGAGAAGATTATTACTGCTACCGACTAATGGGTTCCCAAAGTTTGGACTTAGTACGGGAGAAAATCCACAACAAGCAAGCTTTTGAACCATCCTACAGACACCCGGCACTGTTCTTGGGGTAAAAGGCAACAGTACTCTTATCTTGCCTCCTCTGCCTGGATCAAGAAGAAACAGACAGGTGTCTATTGACAATGTTAAAAAGAACTCTCTGTCCAGTCCTCTACAGCCGGTCAATGGCAGTCACCAAGAAGGATACAGAGTAATTCCTCCCAGCCTTTCCTTACTCTGACTACCCTACCACTGAACAATGCAGTAACATTCCCAGCTCGAGTTCCCAGCTGGGGATATTTGAGCTTAACACTTTATGCAGAACACAGCATGCAAGAAACACAGCTAATGCTGTCAATATAACAGTGGCTACTGTCCAACATAATTCCATAGTCTACTATGAAATCGCACCTGAAGCTATGTCATTTGAACTGGTCCTCTTTCGAGAGTCCTGAGAGACCAACGATACTGAACATGACTCTGGATATTTCTCAGCTGATTTTTCAACCCCTTCTGCAGTGACTCATAACAGAGACTGCTTTGGCCTTGTCAGTGGTTTCATGACAAGTATATGATTCCTCTGTTGTCCTATGCCTGGATCATTTACCGACCTTTCTTCTCAACATATGATTGTCAACAATATTGGTCATTCTACTGCCACTCAACTGACATTTTGTCCTTGCAAGAACAATTGCATCACCTGTAGTTTGTGAACTACAGCCTCACTCTTCATCCCACAGAACCTGAATAGGTTTCTACGCTGCAAACGTTACAGCTTATCCTGTGCCCGACGGCATAGCCTGGGAAAAGGTTCCATATCAGATTATAGGTCCCACTGAGGCATTACAATTGCTTTATGTGATAAAAGTTTCAATGAAAGATGTTATGATACATGGTTTCAGAGGATTGGGACATTGAGAATGTTAAATAGATGATGTCGGACTTGCAGACATATGACACTTTGAATAATGAAGATCCTTATTTACATTCAGCAGACTAAAAAGAAATGTATTGTTATCATCACTATGCACAATATTTCATACATAGGACTAACTATCCTACAAAAATTCACAATTGTATACAATGGGAACATTGTGAGGCTCCGCCTCACCAGAGCCATTCTAATTTCTTAAAGTAATACCTTTACTTTCAGAGTGCTGACAGGTCACTCCCTTCAGCCTTTTATTTCATACAGAAGCCTCAGCAGCTTCTGAAAAATCTAATCACTACCAACAAGCTGACTTACTCCACTGAGTTTAGTAAAACTCTGGCCATTCAAGGATATGAGTATTGGAAAGCAAATGTTGATGAAAAATAGCATTTGGGAAACAAATTCTGGCAGACCCAAGGTAGAAAAGTCTTATTTTCGAACCTGTATAATACCTAAAGAAATGTTCTTTCAAAACAAAACTATCTAGCAGACTTCTTGTCTGAGATTCACAATGAAGAAGGATTAAAAAAAAACTTCTATTCCAAAAGTCAATTTGACTGTGTTCAATAATTGGCAATTTCAAATGAATATGTCTGAATCAGACATAAATAATATAATACAGAATGGAAGCTATAATTTAACGCAATTCTCTGTTGAAGGTTTGGCCTTATGGCCTTATAATTCTAAAACATGCTTGCAGTGTTTCCTTTCCAACACTCCTAGGCCCAAACTTAATTGTCCTGATGCACGTTACACTACACAAACACCTGTATTGGTCACCACATACAGAGCATGTGAGTTATGCCAAAGATGGCTAGAGCACTGTAGTCTCTCAGCTGTGAAAGAATACTTCTCCTCCGTTAACGAAAGCATGGGTGTAACTGACTTTCTTCTGGGACAATGTCCTCAAAGAAATAAAAGATTCCTTGCCACAGGAATATATGCCATCTGTAATGAGTTAAATAAATATTCTGAAAAGAGACTGCAGAAAGAATTAGGCAAATAGATCAAGAAAAACATTTTTAAAGTTATCAACAATGGAATGCACACATTTCTAAAAAAGTGTACTTGTTAAATCACATTTTGTAGTCAGCTTTAGACCTCATGAAAGGAGATCTTAATTTGTTACAACATAGTCAGGCTCAGCTAAGAGCAACTAATTGGGCATTGCAATCACTTAGATCATGTTTCATGCCTTGGCAACTTCTTAATGAAACAGCCTTATATGAACCATATAATTTAACTGTCACTCCAAAAACAATGGCCAAGAAAGAATCTACATGCACTCTATTAAGTACAGAACAAGTTGAAGATGCACCATTTACAGTCAGTGACACATCACCTATTATCTGTTTAATACATGGTATTCTTGCCTTACCCATAGCAATCTTTAATTTTCATGATTGCCAAAAATATAAATCTGTTGGTTGATATGAAACCATGCACTATTCACAAGTGTTCCATTCATGGAAATTTCCTTTTTACCTACATCCGTTTTAAATGAAAATGAGGATAACCCTGTGTATATCAGTACAGCAAATTGCAGAAATCCTCTTGGACGCTCCCTTCTGTGTGACACCATATCTTTGCACGGAATGTGTAGTGCTTTGATGACAGGGTTAAGTTGTGTCCTATCTGTTTTCTCCTTGTATTTATTTCCACACATCATGAACATTTGAATAACGGCACTTATTTATTTTTAACAAATGTTACTTGCTGTAGGTTGAAACCTGGCCATACGTACCTGAGAACGGTTTCAGAAACGATACAATTTTGTGGAAGGAACTTGTATCCTCCGCCCAGAAATATTATTAGGAACATCCCTTGACCTAGTATAAGCATTACATCTATGTGTTTGGTGATGTGACCCAATAATTGTCTGTTCTCTTACATAAAGAATTCCCTCTGACTTCAATGTTTGAAGCTTATAATCTGTAGACAGCCAAGACTGCTTCAGAAATTCAGAGACTGTTACACACACAATACCTGACACATTTTGCAGATTTCATGCAAATGATATTTAATTCATCTGTAACAACTGCTGTTGTGCATCTTTTTGAGAACTTTACATCTGGTCTAATGACTGGATTTGGACTGCTTCCGTCATTTTTTCATTCTCTGTATTCCAGCCTTTTTGGATCAGAATACTGCCAATCGGCTGTGTTATCATCCTCTTCCTCCTGTTGTGCCAAAGGAATCTACAACATGGAGTACCAATATCCAACTAAACCAAGCTGCAGAAAGACTCTAGCACGCTACATGAGGCATGCTTGGCTATCTGAACTCAGCAAGCACAAAATGCTCACATTTCGGAAAATGAATGCTACACAAGTAAAACCTGTGTTCTGGTGCGTAAACTGTCCAACTGACATCATCTTGGACTTACATCTGGAGTAGTCCCCAGTGGCTTATCTTGATATGGAAATTAGCTGGCAAACTTCTACATGAGCACCAGAAACAATGCCAACCAATGCCCTTGTCCCTTCTACAGGATGCTACCTATGACTGAGCAGAATCACCAGTGGAGTTTTTCTTCACAGCTCTTGATGAATGGCTTGACTCATTGTTATTCTTCAAGCCTGCTGTAGTGACTCCACTGCCAAAATTGAGTGCCTCAGACTAGCAACTAATTGCTGGTGCATCTAGCACACCAGCTGTCAACTATGAACATGTTCTGTATGGATTTCACAAAGATCACACATGTGCTGCGTGTGCACCCAATGATGCCGACATGTCTTCTGATGAGGAGTGAACTTTATAAGTAAGTCAACCAACAAATTAAAACCTGTATCCAACATATATACCACAAACCTTGTATGAACTGAATAGACAGTCTATTTTCTTCTTTTTAATAGGCCCTTTAATTTTTTGCTTTTTATGCCGCCTATTTTTAATCTCGCCTGTTTATATTATCACTGCTATGTTTATTCGCCAACACGCATAAAATGCTCTAGATGGATTATGAAATATGATTATGTTATCATTTGATGATCTGTAACTAAGCAAAGCTTAAACATATTCATGCTTCGCAATTTGACCTAGATACTATCCCCTTTGTTTTATTTATCTTTTATATCTACAATGCATTAATGGCTTTTATGTTATACTAGACTTATATTACTCACACCTGTGTCCACTAAGTAGTGTACCTCAGACACTTTCTGAACTACCTTGTATGGCCCACACAATTTGCCCTTCAAATTCCTGGGACAATAGGCTTTAGCATTAACTACTCCTGACCTTCTTGATACCTAGTCAGCGTAGCTTTCCAGTCATACCAGTCCTTCATCAGCGTTTGACTAGCCTGTAGGATTTCCTTTGCCTGACTCATGTATTGCTCCATAAACTTCCTGAGGCCAATCACATAGTCCAGCCTTCTCTTAGTAAGGCGAGTGGACCCTGCACCAAGTGTCCATATAGAATTTAAAAAGGACTGAACCCTACTTTCTTCTGAAGAATCTCTCGGTAGGCAAACAAGAGATATCGCAGTAGAAAATCACACTTCCCCCTAAGGTTTTCTGGTAGCATTCCCATTATGCTCTTAAGTATCTTGTTAAACTGTTCCATCAAACCATTGGTTTGTGGGTGGTATTTCATAGAGAAGTGGTATGTCACACTAGATTGCTCCCACATCTTTCTCATATAAAAAGAGATGAAGTTGGTTCCTTGGTCGGAAATTATCATCCTTGGAAATTCAACCCTAGAAAAAATCTTTAGGAATGCTCTTGCAACCACTTCTGCAGTCTTGCTCCTCAAAGGTAGCTTCATGGTACCTGGTGGCGTGATCCATCACAACCAAGGTGTACTTGTTGCCCGACCATGGGGGTGGGGGGGGTCAATATGGGCCAACAATGTCTATTCCCATCCACTCAAATGGAAAACTTACAACTAGTAGAGGCACTAATGGTGTCTTTGTCTTCCCTCCTGTTTTACCACTTATCTGGCAAGATGGACAGGTTCAACAGAACCTCTCTGTGTCTCTGCACATCTTTGGCCAGTAGAACAGAGAGTTCAAAATATCCTGGGATTTTCTAATCCCTAAGTGTGCTGCTAAAGGCACTTAATGGGCCAGTGACACAAGGAGGTTCCTGTGCACTAATGGAACCACTAGCCTCTTGCTGATACCAGGCTAAGGATTTACCAGTTCACTATATAGCAGATCATCCTCCCAGCCAACATAGTGTTTCCTGACCACTCCTTTGCTGAACTGATCCTGGCCTTTCTTCTGACGACCCACAAGCGTAGGGTTCTGCTCCTGTGCCTTGTGGACATCTTCCCATGTAGGCCCCCTAGCAGCTAACAACCTCTACAGCTCTGGAACTAGCCGAGACCCCAGCAAATGGTCCACTTCTGGAGCCTCATCCTACTCTACCTCTGGAGCAGAAGCGATGACCTTCATGGCCACTGCCTTCCCGAGTCTGTACATTTTTCTGCAGACTACCTCGTCCCAATCCCTGCAAATCAGAGATGATCTCAGCTTCACTCTGAGACTACCATGCAGCATGTGCTATGATCAACACAGCTGATGCTGTCCAAGCCACAAAGGCTACTAGTCCTGGCACCAAGCCTGGGGCAATCAAATCATTGCCCAAGAGACATCCAGCTCCTTGCTTTTCCCTTACCCTGACTTCATTCAAGGCCGCCTTGCAATTGAGCTCAATCTCAACCCTGGCAAGTGGATACTCCATGTCCTCTCTACTGGTGACCAATCCTGTATCCTTGGCTCCAGGGAGTATCTCCTCAGGCTTAAGGTACTTCCTCTCAAACATAGTGTGGACTGCTCAAGTATCGCTCAGGGCAGGTAGTTTCCTCCTATTGATACTAACTTCCTGCATAAATCCCATTGTATTAGGATGCATGTGCTTCAGAGCATCTGGGTCCCTCTCCCAAATGTCCATAGCTACTTGTTGAGCGCAACCGGCACCTTTCGGGTACCTTCACCCGTTCCTGCTATCACTGTGTCAAGTTCCTTTTCTTGACAGCCTCTTTTGTAATGTCCCGCCTTGTGGCACTTAAAACAAGTCACCACCTTGGACTTAGAAGGGCTTCCTTGCCTTCCCTTCTCATGATGCTCCTTCCCAGATACACCACCTCCATTCCCATGTTTCCTGGGCCCTCCTCGTGTCCCATGAGAATTATCCAGGCACTTGCCCTCCGATTTGGAACCTGTCTGTGTAGAGTTCTTCTCCCACTTTGGCTTTGAACCAATCTGTTACAGTTTGGCTTTGAACCTGTTAGCCAACCACTTATCAGCTAATACTGCAAGTTTTGTTGGATCCCTCTCTGTCAGATCAGACAGGTATTGCCTACGTGATGATGAAATGCAACTTGTAACACACATGGCTACTCAAAATAGTGTCCTGGCACTTTGTTCAATGGTCACATTGTAAAGTATGGTCGTGCTGTCTATTCCTGCATGAAAAGCAGGTTTTCAGCTTTTTTATAACACCGAGATAGTGTTTACTGAGCGTATTCCGAGGGGGAGCTTGCTCCATGCCACTGGTCCTAAATAGGGGAAGGAATGTCCCCCCAATCTCGAGCGGCGAATCCAAGGGATCCTAGCCTAAAGGCTATTGGCTGACCGCATATTTTTTAAGGGGACATAGAAGATGCGTCTTGTCCTGAGGTAGTCTAACCCTGTGTTGTAAAGTGCCTTAAGGACCAAAACTACTGTTTTTAACAAGATTCTCTTCCTTTTTGGGAGCCAGTGGAGGGTGCCTAGGTCTGGGGACACATAGGTTCTTGAAGCTAGATTAAGGAAAATGTGAGCTGCTGTGTTCTGGACTACCTGAAGTTTGTTAATCAGGTTGTCAGGAAGTCCTAGTTAGAGGACATTTCCATAGTCCAGTCTCAAGGTTATCAGTGCCTGGACAACTGTTTTTCTTGCCACGAATGAGAGAAACTGCAAGTACTTTTTCAGAGAACGCAGTAACCCAAAGCATGTGCCTACCACCGATTGGATTTGTAGTTGGAAGGACTGACTGACTGACTGAAAAATATTTATAAAGCGCACTAATGCCGAGGCGTCTTGGCGCTGAGTGATATGTAATGCCCATGGCCGGGAATATTCATGGTTGGGAGAAGAGCCATGTTTTGACTTTCCTCCTGAAGAGCGATCTGTTATGCAAGGACCTCAGGTGTGTGGGCAAGGCATTCCAGAGTTTGGATGCCAAAAAAGAGAAGCGTTTTCCTCCACACCTTGCTCTCTTTATCTTTGGGAGTTGTAAGAGCTCAAGTGATGCTGATCTTAAGGCTCTAGTTGGAGCATATCGCGAAAACAAGGTTTGCACATCCTTGGATCCTCCACCAAACAAGGCTTTATGCATCATGCATAGAGACTTAAAGTCTACCCTTCGCCGTACTGTGAGCCAGTGGAGTTGTTTTATACTGGTGGATGTAGGATGGTGTTTAGGTAGATTGAGCAATACTCTTGCAGCCGCGTTCTGAATTGACTGCAATTTAGAGAATTGCGCAACATTTGCTCCTAAATAGATAGCGTTGCAATAATCAATTCTAGATAGAATCGTGGCTACTACCACAGTTTTCCTTAGGGAGAGCGGTATAAAAGGAAGGATCTTCCTCAGACCTTTAAGCATAAAGAAGCAAGCTGATGAGACTTGGTTGATCTGAGGAGCCCAGGAAAGATCATTATCTACCAAAATCCCTAAATTCCTAACTTTTGGACAGGGGTCGGACAAGAACCTGCTACATGTGGCCACCAGAATTGGTTCCATACCGAAATTTTCTGGCCAAACTCAATCACCTCGGTTTTATCAACATTAAGTTTTAAAAAGTTGACGTTCATCCAGGTCATTAGAGCCGAGATGCAGTTACTAAATTGGGTAGCCATAGCATCCACTGGTTGTGTTACCGTCACTATAAGCTGCGTGTCATCAGCGTAAGACACCAGCTTAAAGCCGTGACTTTTTATTAGTCTGGCCAAAGGAGCCACATATATATTAAAAAGAGTGGGGGATAGGGCCGAGCCCTGGGGGACTCCCCCGGGGAGTGTGAATTCCTTGGACAGATAACCATCCCAAAAAATCACTTGTTCCCTGGATGATAGGAAGGAGGAAAGGAGGGCAAGAGCTTTGCCTTTGATACCTACATCCTGTAACCTTCGTATTAATACCGCGTGGTTCACGGTATCAAAGGCGGCTGTCAAGTCCAACAGGACCAGTACAGCCGCTCCTCCTCCATCCGTCACCTTACGAATTTCCTCCACTGCCATAATCAATGCAGTCTCAGTAGAGTGTGCTGATCTAAAGCCATGTTGGGTGGTATCTAGAATGCTGTTGTTCTCTAGATACGAAGTTAGTTCTACATTCATGGCTTTCTCATGGACTTTAGCAGGTAGAGGTAGACATGAAATGGGACGGTAGTTTTTCTCGTCCAGGGGATCCAGCTTAGGTTTCTTTAGGAGAGGGCGAATGTATGCTTTTTTCCAAATCGTTGGAAATACTCCTGATAAAATACTTTGGTTGAGTATAAGGGATAGTGGAATGCTTATGTCCTTAGAAACCTGATGTAGTATGTGAGGGGGACAGGGATCTAAAGGAGAGCCCGACTTAGTTTTTAACAGCAGATCAGCCACTGTCTCAACTCCCAACAGTGTGAAGTGCGATAGATCACAGTGAAAAGACATGCTCTCCAGCTGGGCCGAGACATTATTCGCTGTAGCTTTATCAGCATTTAAGAGAAGATTATAGACAGTTTGTACCTTGTTTTGAAAATAATCGGCCATCTTGTCTACAAACTTTTGGTCAGGAGTAAAAGTAACATCACGTGGGCACTTTAATAGAGATGAGACAGTTTGAAACAATTCTTTAGGTGAATTAGTTGCTTCTTGAATTTTAGAGGTATAATAGGCCGTTTTGGCCTGTATAATTGCAATTTTATATTCTTCTAACGCAGCACAATAGTCTTTCCTAAGTGAGCTGCAGTAATGAAGTCTCCACAAACGCTCTTTTTGCCAGCATTTAATTTTAGCTATTTTAAGGTCTGCAGAGTACCAGGGGGATGAGACCTTACTGCGTGGGGAGCGTTTTGACACTTCCGGAGCAACAATATTGGCAGCTCTGTTAAGCCAATTGTGAAAGACTGTGGCCGCTTCATTGGAATCAGTAGAGATTAAAGGGCTTTCACTTAATGCTGCCTTTAAATCGTTTATGCTTACTGATTTCCAGGCCCGATGTTTAACGGTCGTGGATCTATTTCTGCGACCCCCTTTCAGATTAGCTGGAGTGATGTTAAAATGCACAGCAAAATGATCAGACCAGGGTAAAGGACAAACGGATTTAACTTGAATAGAAGAGTTATTGGTAAAAATACCATCCAATATATGTCCTGCACGATGTGTAGGTTCACAGACAATTTGTTTGAGTCCAAAGCTTGATAGTTTATCTAGTAAATTAAAAGAATCTGGATTATTATTAGCTTCCAGATGAAAATTGAAATCGCCCAATATGGTGTAAGAGTCATAGTCTAAACATGATTCCAGAAAAGACTGGAGAGAGGATACAAATGATGATCTAGGGCCAGGGGGTCTGTAAATCAGCAGCCCAGAAAGTACTTCTGTGTTGTTAAATTTAATATTAAAGGACATTGCTTCGGCGTCTAGATAAGATTCAGTATTAAACCTAACCAAGTACTGCTGACGATGAATAATCGCAATTCCGCCACCCTTTGCCCCCATTCTATCCGAATTGGAAACGACATAACCGACTGGTATTGCCATATGCCAGTCTGGATCGCTGTGTTCGTTTGCCCAAGTTTCTGTCAGAAATACCAAATCAGGGTTCTCTACATGTATCAAGCACTCCAAATCAAGTTTGTGTTTCACCATTGACCTAGTGTTAAGTAAAATGCACCTGATGGGAGAAGCATTCTTATTGGTGAGGGTTAAGGTCTGAGTATTTGCAGAATTCCCTTTATTATCAGACAGTGGGTTAGTGGCTTTTGTCTTGATCTGTCCTAATTCCTCCGTATTCATGAGCAAAGGAGAGATGTGTGTACTAGTACCCTCCCATCCACAAGCTCTACAGCTTAAGAAGGTGGATGATGTTAAATCACACTTTAAATTGTGAGACACACATTTACCTGAATTGAGATGTAAAAGCAGCGTTCGCGAATACGTATTGCCTGTAGAAAGGGCAGAGTTTATGGCGCAGATCGCATTTCGGGCGCTGACGGGCACAGACGGGCTTGCCTTTGGCGCGCTTTTGGCGCGCCGGCGGCGCACCCGCTGCGCGGTCGTTGCATCCGTTAATTTATTGGGAGTGGGAGCAGCTGGGGGATTAGCCACTAGCACGCTAACTTTCCTGCGGTTCCGCTCTGACTTCCGGACACCGCGTTAGCTTCAAAGACGAGGCAGTTCCTAATTAAAACGAGGCAGTTACTGATTAAAGTGCACAAGTGCAAAGACTCATTTTCGCAACACTGGCCACTTAAAACGTTAAAAATCACGTAAGTTAAGATCATTGACAAATTCAAATTCAGGTTTAGCAAAACAGTTCTAAAACAAATTAAAAAGTACCACAGGCAGGACGGACTAACCGCGCTCTGTCAGCGCTAGGGGAGAACAATATCACCGCTGCGCGGTCGTTGCATCCGTTAATTTATTGGGAGTGGGAGCAGCTGGGGGATTAGCCACTAGCACGCTAACTTTCCTGCGGTTCCGCTCTGACTTCCGGACACCGCGTTAGCTTCAAAGACGAGGCAGTTCCTAATTAAAAACGAGGCAGTTACTGATTAAAGTGCACAAGTGCAAAGACTCATTTTCGCAACACTGGCCACTTAAAACGTTAAAAATCACGTAAGTTAAGATCATTGACAAATTCAAATTCAGGTTTAGCAAAACAGTTCTAAAACAAATTAAAAAGTACCACAGGCAGGACGGACTAACCGCGCTCTGTCAGCGCTAGGGGAGAACAATATCACCGCTGCGCGGTCGTTGCATCCGTTAATTTATTGGGAGTGGGAGCAGCTGGGGGATTAGCCACTAGCACGCTAACTTTCCTGCGGTTCCGCTCTGACTTCCGGACACCGCGTTAGCTTCAAAGACGAGGCAGTTCCTAATTAAAACGAGGCAGTTACTGATTAAAGTGCACAAGTGCAAAGACTCATTTTCGCAACACTGGCCAATTAAAACGTTAATAATCACGTAAGTTAAGATCATTGACAAATTCAAATTCAGGTTTAGCAAAACAGTTCTAAAACAAATTAAAAAGTACCACAGGCAGGACGGACTAACCGCGCTCTGTCAGCGCTAGGGGACAAACAGTTATCAAATTTGATACCCAGATTCTTAACTGTTACCTCCTGTGGACTCAGGAGGGTGGGGGGCATCTTCAGGCCAAAACATCTGTCATGTTTCTGGAGGATTATTTTGTCTGCGTTACATTTTAGTTGCTTGATGGCCAACCAGTGGAATAGCACTGTAAGGTAGTCTATAGTGGATTCATCTGTGATCTTTTCTCCCTTACCACAAGAGAATAGCAGCTGAGTGTCATCAGCATATGATATCACTTTTGCCCCCAGGGCTTCAGCCAGCTGGGCAAGTGGTGTGAGACACATGTTAAATAATGTTGGGCTCAGGGCAGAGCCCTGGGGAACCTCCACTGTCAGCCTGTGAGATCCTGAAGAGAAGGAGGGAATCACTTGTTGAAATTAAATACCTAGAAAACGGAGGTTCTCCTTTCTGGGAAATATGTCACTTTTTGGAATAAGTCCTGGTGGCCTTGGTCTCTTAGTTCTGCTCCATCACCAGTTCCCAAAGGAAGAAATCTGGGAATCACAGTTGATTCAGAGTTGGCATTTGTGGAACAGGTCAATAAATATACATCCTCTGCCTTCTTTATTATAAAAACATTAAAGAAGGTGTTACCCTTTATTCCACTGCACTTGCAGAAGTCATTTGTCATTTCCCTAGTTTTGTCTAGGCCTAATTACTGCAATGCCCTTTATTTAGGCATTAACCAGAGACCCTTAAACAAGCTTCAGATGCTACAGAATACAGCTTGTCGTTTGATCAAGAAATTCCCCAAATTTAAGTCTGCATCTGCTGCTTTGTTGGAGCTCCATTGGCTCCCTGTCAGAAAAAAAGATTGTTTTTAAAGTGTTATGTCTAGCTCATAAAGGGCTACATGGAGTGGGAACACAGTATTTTAAAAGTAAATTTCAGTGAAACACTCCCAAAAGAACATTGCAATCTATCATCACCAGATCTGTGATTGTCTCAAGGATAAAGAAGGTGACATGGGGTAGTCGCAGTTTTGTACACTCCACATCAAGTTGTGGAATGATCTGCACTTTTCTCTGAAAAGTCAGAATAATTTTCTTTGCTTTTGCAAGTTATTAAAAACCTGGCTGTTTTCGGCACCCTTATAGCTAATTAAGCTGGTTCGAGGTTGAAGGTCTTAGTATTAAGCTAGCGCCAAGACGCCCGTTCTGTATTCGTGCGCTTTGGAAATTTTTAAAATATAATCCATACTTCCTGTCCTCTGCCCTCCAAAAAGGATGCTAGACAGTCCAAAGCTTTACCAACTATCCCAATAGATTGGAGATGCACTAAAATGCTGGAGTGGGGAACCATGTCAAAAGTCACTGACAGATGTAACATGATCAGCTCTGCCTTCCGACCATCACCCAGGGTGCCTCTGATATATTCTGTCACCTCTATTAGTGCTGTCTCTGTATTGAAGTTGGGTCTAAAACTGGACTGGCTGGAATAGAGCAGGTTATTTGTTTCCAGGTATAGATAGATCTTCTGATTTACATGCTTTTCCAACACTTTAGATAGGGGTGGTAGTTTAGATATAGGCCTATAGTTGGACTGCTTTCCAGGGTCTGATGATGGTTTCTTTAGCAGGGGCAAGATTTTAGTCCTTTACATGTATTTTGTAACCTTTAGGGATGGCAGCGGCAATTGCCATGTTGGACGTCTCGTAAAGCCATGTTTCTATCATGAACAGCATGTCAGGGGTATCCTCACTCAGAAAGTCCAAAATGTTGGCAGCATGTTTCTGCAGTGAGGGTACATTAATCAAGGCTGCAGAAAACTGAGTATTACTTTTCTTAATCATTGGAGTGAAGGTGGTGACTGTGTCAAGTGGTAGAGATTTAACTTGGAAACCACATTGAGGACAGAAATAACCGTCCTTTGGTGAAAGTAATGGGAATTGTGAAGTGCATTTTTCCACCGGGGCAAGACTAACCAGTAAGTTCTTACTGTAGCAGATAGGCAATTTACCTTCTGGCGAGCTCCGGGCAGTGTGGCTGACGCTGGTTGCTTCCCGGACGCTGATGAGCGCAGAAGTGCTTGCCTTTGGGGTGCCTGTGGCGTGCCCGCTGCACGCATCCACTGCGCATCCATGCAGAGCCCCCATTATAATTTTGTGGCCTTGTAACAACTAGAGCCCCCATTGCCCAAATATGGCACATCTAGTTCTCCTCGAATGGGAAAAATGGGCGATTTTAAAGAAGAATTAAATATTAGCTGCTTCCTACCTCTGGTCAAAGTAAACACAGCCCTCTAATGAGCACACTTAGCACGAGTGCAACAATTCACATTCAAGTAATACAGGATTTAAAAACTGCAAAAAATAGCTATTCAGTGAATTAAAACACAGCGACGAACTTGTGCAACTGAGAAAAAAGACCTTTTGGTTAGAGCACTCCTCCTTGAGTCGCTGTGTTACCATCAACTGATTAAGAGACTGAAAATCCTTAGCCTCTATCACTCTTACCCACTTATTCCATTCACGCAATACAGCCTGAATCCAAGTCTCAGACGGAACACAATCAACTCTCTTGCAGTCATGGAATCTTGGCAGGTATTAAGTTGGCTTCAGCCCGAACCTCCTAATAAAGTTACCTTCATTTGCTTGTAGACCATGTGGTCTGCTACAGGTATCCTTCCAATGACAGCTGTCCCTTCCAATGGCATGCATCCCATTGAGGCAGCTGGCATAGAACCTCATTTAAGGCCTGCGCTTTACAAGCGGCCTCAAAGTTCACAAACCATTACAAAATATCCAGACCTTCCACATACAGATGCACAAGATCTTTTGGAACCTTGGCCATAACTTGGCCTGAACTGGATGTAGAGTCAATTATCACAGATGGAGTTGTCATTGTGGCCACCCTAAGTTTATCTTTCCTTTTCCTTCTGTTTCTCCTCCCATTCGCTCTGTTTGTCCTCTGTTTCTCCTCCTCTTGATCCCGGTGAGCTACTCTTAGCTTCTCCCTCTCGAGCTCTCTGGTTTTCCCATCTTCCTCAGCATTATCTTTCTGAAGTGCTAACTGCAAGCGCAGGGTCCCTGCTACACTCAACAGATCCAAAGGGTTTACTCCTGGAATTAGGGGCAGTGGTACCCTCGAAATTATAGGTGGTGTACAGACTTGACATATCCTAGAAACTAAAGGTGGTAATTGTCTTAGTGAAAATCTGAAAAATGCATTAGAGGACACACTTGGCATGTGGTTGGAATATACCTGTGCTAAGGCAATCCTAGAACCTGAGTCCACAGCACTCCCTTCCAGGTTTCCTACCATGATTCACTCCCTAGAGTCAGCTACAGCCTCCTCCCTTTCACCCAGTATCGCACACTGGTCTCTAATGAAATTAGCAAGGACCGCTCTGCCCTCTCTCCTGGGAATCCTCCACCTTCTTTCCTTACATAAATAATTAATCTCATCTAAGGACATTGTACTGTCCCAAACCTGGGTTTTTCATTGCCTATACATGTCGTCTTTGTGCATAGAAGAAATGAAAACAGGACTTATTGCAGTACTGATGCAAATTGGAAATGGACAATGCTACCTCTGTAACTTTGGCTCCTAAATTTAGGCATCCCACCACTTTGCAGCCAATTGTCAGAACCCCTTTCAGAGGACCAAAGAGCATGGTCCCGGGTTGCTTCTGTTCCAGTTAAGGGAGGTCCAGGCTTGGCAGTTCGTACTGGACTGTTCCTATTGGAGCAGGGTTAACAGACTGATTTGCATATTGTAGGGTCCAAAGTGAGGTGCAAGGTGTGCAAAATATCGATGGACTGTGATGCAGCCTGAGTAATTGCCAGCGGCTGAGATTAGTTCAAGCATTTCGTCCATTGCTTTTTGCATATTTTAGCATGTCGCCCTAAGTGGGACAAGTATGTCCAGACGTGGGTCCCATGCACACTGTGTCACTTGAACCAAGCTATGCCTGGCATATGAACCATAACAAGGGTGAAACTGGTCCTGAGTTGTTTCTGTTCTGGTTCAAAGAGGACCTGTCTTGGCTGTTCAGGCTGGACTGTTCCCATTGGAGAAGGGTCAAGACTGATTTGCAAATAGATGTGCCCAAACTCAGTTGGCATAGTGTGCAAAATAACACTGGGCTGTGATACATCCCGAGTAATTACCAGTGATTGAGATTAATTCAAGCATTCCATCCATCACTTTTTGTACACTTTAGTATGTCTCCATAAGTGGAACGGGTATGCCCAGACCAGGATCCCGTGCACACTGTGACACTGGAACCAAGCTATGCAGATTGTTGAGCTCATAACAAGGGCAAAACCAGTCCTGGATTGCTTGTGTTCCCGGTTCAGGGAGGACCTGGCTTAGCTCTTTGGGCTGGACGGTTCACACTGATTTACATATAGCTGGGTCCAACCTGAGGTGGCATGGTGTGCAAAATAACAATGAACTGGAATATGTCCCCAAGTAATTACCAGTGGCTGAGATTCATTTAAGCATTCCATCCATCACTGTTTATATACTTTAGTATGTTGACCTAAGTGAGACGGGTATGCTCAGATGTGGGTCCCGTGCAATCTGTTCCTGGAACCAAGCTATACCCGGTTGATGAGACCATAACAAGGGCGAATCTAGTCCTGGGTTGTATGTGTTCCAGTTCAGGAAGGGCCTGGCTTGGCTGTTCGGCCTTTACTGTTCCCATTGGAGCAGGGTCAACACTGATTTGCATATAGCTAAGTCCAAACTGAGGTGAGATGGTGTGCTAAATAACAATGGACTGGGATGTGGCCTGAATAATTACCAGTGGCTGAGATTGAGTCAAATATTCCATGCATCACTTTTTGTATACTTTAGTAACTCCGGGTGAATATGGTAGTCTTCCACCACTATTAGGATAGCACTTTGGGCACCCCTGCCGGTCCAACAAGACCACAATCCATTAGACAGGCCTATGTCATGGCACACACTAATGGTAGGTGTTCGTCTTTGACAATAAATCAGTATTAGGGATTCAGACAACAGTACAGTTGGGCACTCAGTACAGGGGTACACGTGTCTTGCCAAGCAAAGGACTTTTCCGTTCGAACAGCATGGCTACAAATCTTATCACATAAAAAAGCAATTTTGCCCATGTCTATGTCTTAGTGTTATCTGCATTTGGAAGCAGATAACATCTGTTGGCACACTAGAAGCTGATAATAACTTTTGTCACAATATACAATCATTTCAAAGGAGAAAAGATCTTCTTTGAAGTGCATGCAGCACAGTAAAACATAGCTACAAATGGCAAGAGGTTCAACAAGGGGGACAGGGAAGAAGACAAAATAAAAGTGGTACCTCAATCACAGCATGATCAGTGAAAGGACAGCAATCAAGCTGTAACAATCAGTACTTGGTCCACGCTCTAGCCGAAAGAAGAGCAAGTCAAGCCAGCACACGCTGGCCATTTAGAAGGCAGCAAATAAGAGAATTATTATTCTCAATGTCTTGACAACCAACGTCTTTGACAGTGGAATGTCTTTCCCTTATTGGTTTTTCCTTTGTGCCTTTGGACATTCTTGTGCCTGACTGAATGGCATTATTGGTTTCATTTTGCTTTTGGACGCATCCTTTGGCAATCAACATTATTTCTTAAAAAATTGACCACCTACCCGAAATAAAAAAAATGACAGAAAAGCAGAAATGTGTTTCTGGAAAAAGGTTTGACAAAAGCAGCACAATTAACAGCATCTTATTGACACCGGCAGCAATGGTACTGCCTGCCTCAGCAACACCACCAGGTTCATTACCAATATCTCCCACAGATATATCGCTTCATCCAGGCAGGTAAAAGGCAGCAGGCAACTGCACCAGAATTTCCCAGCGTGTGTTTTTTTCCACAATAGTAAAAAGTTAAACACAGACCCTTGGGATAGTCTAGTGTTGGTGAAGAAGGTGAGGATAATAACCTGATCCCTGAACATTTGAAAGCAGAATTAAGGGGGCTATAAAGTAGCATTAATACAACTTGACCAATTGAGCTGACTTGCCCTTTCTTCCTGGTTATCAGCAGTACATCTCCTTTACCGAAGATTAACAAGCATCCAGATCTCATTCATGGGCTGCAAATATTGCCATTACCAGATGAGTGATGGAAACCACAATGCACAAGGTCCTCACCAATCACTTTATTTCTTTTACCAACAGAAAGGGACATCTAAGCAGCTAAAGTCGCAACAGGCTCGTCAACAGTGGCGGCTCGCCGAGGGAGTGGTGTGGGGTGGTGGGGCGGGGCAGAGTAGGGGCAGGGTGGGGGGGTAGTGTACTCAGACTTACGACGGACAGAACTCCCTCTGAGTTCTGTCCGTCTATGTCCGAGTTCACTACCCCACCACCATGCCCCTCCCCCGCCCGCCCCACCCCCGCACCATTCCCTCAGCGAGCCGCCACTGCTCGTCAACAGCCATCAGATCGTGGTCCTCACAAATCTGAATAATTGTAGGGAGCAGTGAAGATATGACCCCACTCCCAGTCTTTTGCTGCACCTTCTCCCACTTCACACATGAAGAAATATGAAACTAGAGCCAGCAGAACGTTATCATCAGGTACCTGTTCAGAACAAGATATTGTGATATTTTCTTATGGAGATTCACTTCAATTCCAGCAACGAGTATGCCAAAGTCTAATTAAAAAAAGAAAAAAAGATCGTTAAAAATAAATTCAAGCACATTTTTTGATTTTACAGCCTCTCCGCCTGCACGTGACAAAATAATATCAAACAAGTTTTTTAATTTCTTCATACTATGGGTCAATAAACAAAACACATATGAAAAAATCACAAAACACATCTCCCTACAAAAGTCCTATTCAAATGTATCAATTGGTTTATTGATTACGTGCAGCTAACCGCATTAGGAGGAATGCCGCCTCTTGCCGTTTATGTAAATTCACCAGGGACTTACTTTTATGAGTTCTTAAAAGTTATTATCTTAGCTTACAGTGACAGCAGCAGAGTTCAGTTCAAAAGACTTTATTCAGTGTAAAACACACCATAAAAGCATACATATATGTGTAAAATGCGTATAAGGGGGTGTTGTCCATATACAGGCAATACAATCGTCCAAAATATGTGAATAATTTTCCAAGGCGTCAATAATAAAGAGCCTTGATGCATAAAAATTTAATAAAACAGTAATTACAAATCTGTTAAAACTTTTCCCCTTGATCTTATTTAAAAAAAGAAATGCATCCATTGAGCCATCAATATTTCCCATCTACTCTCCTGTGTTTAAAAGCAGAAGAGATAAGTCTAATCACGGTCAAACATACTTGATCAATCTGGAACAGTTGTATTTATGCCAGAACATCTTTGCACTAGCAATAGAATCGTGCAATATGTGCAAATGATTTGTCATACAGTCAATAATAAAGTGTCTTCATCCATAAAAGATTTAAGAACAAACGTTGCAAATAAAACCTTTCTCCTTAGCATAAATAAAAAGAGAAATACATCCATTGTGTCATCATTATTTCCCAGAGGAAATAAATCCATACACTGTTACACATACTTGTTCAGTCTGAAGCAGTTGTAAATGCACCAGAGCCTCTTTACACTTCCTATTATTTAATTAGAGGCGGCTCCTCCATTAGGGCGGATGAGCATCGCCCCACTGCTTTCTCGCAGTGCGAGAAGCAGAAACATAAAATGGTATTTTAAATACCATTTTATGTTTCTGCTTCTCATGCTTCGAGACAGCAGAACGGTATGCCTGGTTGGGGCGGGCGGGTGGGCGGTTCGGGGAGGAGTGGCTTGCGCAATGCTGTGGGCCCTGACTGTTTGGTAGGCCCTCTGCGGCCGACCAAACCAGTCATGCGCACTCTGCATTTGCTCTATGTAGGCTGCATGCAGCTTACATAGAGAAAATGGCCTCCCTACAGGCGCCAGCTGGGTGCCGTCCGCACCAATCACAACGCTGCCATTGCAGCGTTGTGGTTGGCTTTGGGGAGGGGAGGGAGGATGCCTGCTTCCTGTTCCTGCCGGAGGCAGGAGAGCAGGAAAGCAGCAGGAAAACGCGGGACCCGGCCAGGAGTGGAGGCGGCACAGGACCCGGTAAGGTACGTTTTATTTTTAATCCCTCCCTTGCGTGAACCCCCACGCGATCCCCCCACCACCCCCCCCACCGGCGAGTCATGCGAGCCGCGACTGTATTTAATATCCTCTAAAGAGGTGTTAGTTACCGTGTTCTCTGTTCTCTAGACAGCTCACAAATGAGGAGCATATGCAGTTGGGATTGAGTCGTGATTGAATTACGTGGGCATGGTACCAGATCTTTCACAGTAAACACATTTGAGGGGTAGAGCACCAAAACATGAGCCAGACCAAGTCTAAACCTTAATAGATAATATCTCTGATGGCGTGGTACCTTCAACAAATATGGCTCAATGGTAGGTGTTGTACATAAGGGGAGGTATGCCCTCACCTGCTACTTCCTTAGTTCACCCTCCCAGCTCTTTCTGGCTATCTGATTTAAAAGTTCTCTTTTTCCCAAAGGTTCAACCCAACAGTCTACGTACATCGGATTTGTGAACAACTCAAACCTGCCAATTGCTCTTAGTTTTTTTTTACATACATAAGCCATTTATTCTTATGTCCCCCTGATAGATTTAAGCAATCAGTAATCACTGATTGTGTCAGTGCTGCTTCGGGCCTAGCCTAGACTGACAGCCAGAGCAAAGTGGATGCCAACTTTACTTCATCTCCCAAATACTGTAGTCCTAATTTCCCATGAAATATTATAGAGGGAATGCTGCCAGGGAAGGACATAAGTCTTCGGAGAAATATTTTTTCACTAGTCTGTAATGGTGAGTAATCAGTATGCCCCCAAACCCTAGTGCCATAGGTGGCAATTGATATGAGTCAAGCTTTATAGATGGTAATTGCTGCATCTAAAGGCATGGATCCTAGCTTAGTGGCAAATTTGAATAGGGACGCTATTGCTTATTCAAACTGCGTAACCCTTACACACTTCAGATGTGTTCAAGTACTCCTACTATCAAATGGGACCCACAGATAGGAAAATGTGGGGACACTTTTGAGGGCAGTGCCACCAATGTGAAAAGGAGTCATCCTACTATGTGGTTGCCTGTAGACCATGGCATAAGATTTGGCTTTATTCGTCGAAAGACCCAATTCGGACATAAACAACGCAAAGCTGTCTAGAGCAGCAGAGTTATTTTACATGATTCGCTATTCATCATTGAGTATCAACGAGGATAGTGTATGGGTGTTATAGTGGGATGGTGTGCCCCATAGAGTAACTATAAAGACAGAAGGAATATTTCCTATGGGTTGAATATGCATCAGTATTAGGTTGAGCCTGTCTGTGTCAACTGGAACCCTGGGATTAACAGTGGGTAATATTTTAAATTTACAATAACAAACTGTCCCTCTGGAAGTTACTTGTAAGTCTTAATTGCCAATACTGCACTACTGTTTATGACAAATAATACTTATTGCATACTCTATAAAATGAAAACCA
Source organism: Calotriton arnoldi (assembly GCA_963921515.1). Taxonomy (NCBI): domain Eukaryota; kingdom Metazoa; phylum Chordata; class Amphibia; order Caudata; family Salamandridae; genus Calotriton; species Calotriton arnoldi. Next base: position 360,436 of record CAWUFW010013871.1, on the reverse strand, counting down.
GGTTTTGAGCAAACATATTCTTAATATTTTCAGACTGTGGCTGGAAGGGATCTGGATAAGATGAAATGGCTTGCATAGTCACCTTCCCAATAGTTGTGCACATCATGCTAATATCCTACAATGATGATTCGTTTGGGCATAAAGATACTCTCATTTAGAAGTTACGTAATGTGATGACATTATATGTTATCAGACACCATTATATATGGGCTAAACAATCCGCTCCCATACATTATAAGGATAATTCCAGTCACCAAGGAGTCCCTTGACCATATATAAGAATGAGGCCAAAGACCAAGATCCTTAGTAAGGTCATGGAACTCCGAGGTGCCCTGTAATATCTTTATAATGTGTGCCAAGAGATACTTTGGGCCAGATGTACGACCCTACATTTTGCGACTCGCAAATTGCATCGCTTTGCGACTCGCAATTTGCGACTCTCAAAATGCAATGTACAACAGTGTCACAGACACTGTTAGCGATTCCCAATGGGGTCGCAAATTGCCTGCTTCATCAATATTCATGAGGCAAGCGCAATTTGCGACCCCATTGGGAATGGCTAGCACTCCCAGGGATGATGATCTGCTGAGGTCAGCAGACCACCATGTCTGGGACTGCTTTTTAAATAAAGCAGTTTTTTTTTTTAAATGCAGCCCGTTTTCCTTAAAGGAAAATAGGATGCATTTAAAAAAAGAAAATGAAACTTTTCAGTTCCATTTTTTAAGGGCCGGCAGTGGTCCCTGGGACCACTGTCTGCTATTAAAAAATATTTTCTCACACACTCACAAAGGGGAAGGGGTTACCTGGGGACCCCTTCCCGTTTGCGAGTGGTTTACCACCTACTTGAAGTAGGTGGTAAACTGTGAGTGTTTTGTGGCCGCAAATGCGGTCACAAAACAATAGTACATGGCAGTGAGTTTCGCTATTAGGAAGGGACGCCCCTTCTTAATAGCGAGAGTCGCAAACGCTATTTTGCGAGTCAGTGAATCGCAAAATAGTGTTTGTACATGCCATTACCCTTTTTTGCGGTCGCAAACGGGCCGATCTCCCGTTTGCGAGCGCAAAAAAGGGTAGTACATTTGGCCCTTTATTCCTTATCATACATCGTCACTCAGTCAGTCAGTTAGAGAAACTTTATTCGATTTCAAGAAATCATAAAAGCATACTATACATAGATGAATAAAATACAGCAACAACACAGAACTGTTACAAATTCATAGATTAAAATCACAATGCCAATTACTAGGACCTCAAAATATTTATCAACAATGGTCAGCAATAAAAAATGCAATGTGCATTTTAGCAAAGTGCAAGAATGCAATAATCCTTTCATCAAATTTCCTTAACAGTCTCAAGACAACTGTTAGCCATATCGTTTCCTTATTGAAAGTGCCCCCCCTTATAAAATTGGGAACTGCATAACAGATTTCATGTGAATTAAATGAATACAAAAGTCTAAAAACATCTTGTTATGAAATTGGCCCTCTGTGGTCTTAGTAAGGGAAGCAAAAAGGTTGTTACAGATTGATATAAAGGACAAAAGAGTAAAAAGTGTACAGTAGATTGATTTGATATATGGTTGCAAAGACATGGCGGAGATTTTGCACCCATCCACATTGTAGTGGAAATGCCTCTAAAAAGTGCACATTGCCAAGGCTAAATCTGGGCAAATAAAATCTGTGCTGAGAGTTTAAAACAAGCATGAAATAGAGCTATATCACTGGGGAGTAAGTAATAACATTAAATAACAATCGCTTGGGAGCTAATCTTTAGCAATTGACCAGGGTCCTTTCCCAGTGAGCTTCCTTGACTTCGGCTTTAGCTGATGGTAAAATATGAACTGGGACTTTAAAAACAGCAGTGAGGCCCAAATCGTTCAGTACACATCTGGCATATCTTAATCACAGGATCTTCTAAACATTGCAGGTAGATAGGCAGTCAGAATTTGCCTGGAAAATTCTAATTCAGCTGTAGAGCACACTTTGACCCATAATGATAACAGAGCAAGAGCTGTACAATCTTCGAGGTAGTTCAAGCCCACTTCAGAGTGACAAAAGAAGGTTGAGGACCCCTGGGGGACTATGAGAAGCCTCCTAAGGAAGACGTTCTCTGCAAGTTGGAGCTTGGAGCAGTTTGTGTACCCCCATACTCCTGACCTATAAGTAGCAACTGGCATGCATTCTGCTCCATAAAGCATCATCATTTCCCTAGCGGGCTTCTGGCCCGCTTAGTTGCATAGCGAAAAAGAGCTTCCATCACCCTATTAACTTGCTGCATCCTTAATGATATAAGAGGATTCCATTTCAGTAAATTATTAAAATGAATCCCTATGTAGGAAAAATGTGTGCCTTTATCCAAAGGCATTACATAGGATATTTTTAGGTTTACTTTTAGATCTAGAGATTCCATAAAGTCTGCAAATGCGTTAAGGGCTTTCTGTATGCTGTTTGCTGTCCTCGCTAGGATGACAGCATCATCTGCATTTTCAGACTGTAGCTGGAAATGATATGGATAAGATGAAATGGCTTGCTTAGTCACCTTCCCAATAGTTATGCACATCATGCTAATGGCCTACAATCATGATCAGTTGGGGCATAAAGATACTCTCATTTAGAAGTTATGTAATGTTATGACATTATATGTTATCAGCTGCCATTATATATGGGCAAACAAATCCCCTGCCATACATTATAAGGTTAATTCCAGTCACTGAGGAGTCCCATGACCATATGGAAGAATGAGGCCAAAGGCCAAGATCCTTAATAAGGTCATGGAACACCAAGGGAACCTGTAATATCCTTGTAATATGTGCCAAGAGGTACTTTATTCCTTATAATACATGGTCACTCCATCACTCTTCTCACAAACCTCTTAAAGCCTTGGTGTATTGTTCTTTCACATAAAAGAGTTAGGATGTTTAAAGACATGAAGAATAAAAGTAGAATCTGTATTGTAAAATTTTACACACCAAATGCAGTTAAATATTTGTTACAAAGTGATATTAGAATCAGTTTGAAACAGTCAGATAAAAAAAGCTATACCTCAAAATGTGTATAAAAATGCAGAGCAGTTCTGCATTCCTATTCTCATATACGCTGTGCAAAAAATAAACATGTTGAAACATATAAATCACCTTCTGCTGATCACTGTTCCTTTAGAAAAATAGAGCAGAAGAAGCAAAGGCCAAATTTTGTTTCGCTATTTAAACCGCTGCTTTAATTATGCTGTGTCTTGCCTTTCTCCTTGGCTGCTGGCAGCAGGTATTGTGACATCAGGACTCCACTGTAGTAAGGTATTACACCTGAGATCCTATGTCACTTCCTTATTTCAGGCGATCATGGATGTCACAAGTTTTCTGTAATAAAAAAATTTGAGAGAGACTTTTATACTCCTGTGTCCTATATGTTCATATTATGCTAAGCAATATTGTGTTGTGTTGGGTTATTAAATGTTGCATTGTGGTATGTAATGTTATGCTATCCAAGATTTCTTTTGTGTATTCTTGCCACCATATTGTTTGCTTAGGTCTGTAAGGCTATTTGGACCAACAGGGACTAGGCTGGAAATAAAAATGTTTTGAGAAGACCAATAGGTATGGTTGCTGGCACTGCCTAGGCAACTCAATTAAGGTAACTTAATGTATAAATGCACATCATTGTCCTTACATTGAGTAACATGGTTTTAACAACTCCAGAGAAATGGGAAGTTAGAAGAGGTTTTTGGCTGTAGACAGGGGGAAAGACATGTCCTTGCTATTGTAGCATTAGCATCAGAAATCAATGTTCTGGTGGGTCCGTTTTTAGTTTATTTACCGCCATCTGCAGATTACTTGCCATTGGAGCCTTGGTTAGGTTTTAATGTGCTGCCAACAAACACAAGAAGATTTAAAACAAGATAAAAGTATTATCAGCTGAGTTATAAAATTTTAAACCAAGGAAAGGCGTTGCTTCATCAGCAAGTATAAGTTGTAAAGTATGGGGGACAAAACATATGTCTGCTGGACCACGCTGTTAACTGAAGCAAATTAATTCTGATTTTCTATCAAAAGCAATTCACTATGTTTGCCATGACCTTGGAGAATGGATTTAATCCAGGGAAGGCCTGGCTTTATCATAAACACATGTATGTTTTAGTTTATCTAATCTTCAAAGAAGAATGATATGTATATATGTCAAAAGGAGCTGATAGATTCAAGAGAAAGGAGATTTGAACACCACTGCTATCCCACTACCTTTTTAGGTCATCAAGAATGCATAAGTGGCTTGGTCCTACATACGGGACTAAAGTCATCCTATACATTATTCATGTCAGTACCTAACCAACATTTTCGGTATCTTTTTCAGGCTTCTGGGGAATGCAGATATGCACAGTAATGACATAATGCCAATACAAGACCTTAGTTTAAGTTGTTTTTTAAACTGTATTTGTGGCATTGTGGCTTGAATCAATGTTTGTATTGGTCATATCCCTCTGAAGATCTTCACAGGTCAAACGTGTACTAACTTTGCCATGGAAGTAATGCTGCCAAAGCTGATCCCTAATGGACCAAGCAGTTAAGAGAAGCAAATGAGGATCACAAGGATGTTCTAGGGTGGACACAACTTTCAGGTGGCTATATGTTCTACTCTACCTAGTGTAACTTGAAAAATGCAGTGTTCAACAGGGCCAAATATATCAGATCAGCTATGGAGGTCAAAGGGTCCAACACCACTGCCTTCAACTTGCCATCTTATATTAGCAAGATTGCACCCTGTCACTGATTTGGTCCTGAGCATGAATCTAATGCCAGCATCCACAGCATTAGTAACAGTATCCAACCAAAGTCTTTTGGCATGTAGTTGAGGCTTCTACACCTGAGAATCTGAACAGGAATTACACTATAATGTTTAATGTCAATTTAAGTAGCTCCATTCATTGCTAGTTTCTGAAGGATCTTCTATATACAGCAGTGACAGGGTGGCACCCCAAAGAGAACCAAGCTCTTGGTACTCTCTTGTAGAAAGCCTCAGTGACTAGCAGAAGAATCACACAGGCCATTATAATCTTCAAAATGGCCACCAACAGAAAGGGGGTCAAGGGATCATTCAACATGTAGACCACAGCTGAAAACTGGCTCCTTTGTCGTCCAAAAAGAGAGAAATACCTCCATAGCCAGGGGTTGGAAACAATGGGAGCTTCCACAGATTCTAACTGGGCAACAGCAGATGATGGCACAGCAAGCTCTAGGACGAGGATCGTAAATCTTCTGCCTGTTGATGACATAGTTGAAGGACAGAACCCTGACATTGAGATAGGCTACAGTTTTCCCCAGTGTGATGTAAATAAGCCAAAATGGGATCCTTCAGTAGGGTGTGGACTGCCCGGCAATGTGGTGTTTGGAGGAGTGTTTGGACCACCACAAACTACCAATTTCTGAAGGTGCCCAAACAAACCAAAAGCTTTCGGGACAAACCAAAGGGTTTGGGTCTAAAGGTGCATGATCAGAGAAGAAAGTATATATATCACAGATGTGGATTAGATCAGAGGTTGGCATGACTTTGTGCCATTTGTGAGTTTGATGTATGATATTGGTTCCCTCAAAATAACCCATAACATTTATGAGCCACCCCCTCAACTATGGGCTTTTCTGGACAAATCTGTTTCACCCATTGGTTTGAGACTTTGTCCAAAATGCCTTGGCTAAGTTCTCTTTTACCTAATGGTTTTGGGTGTTTCCTTCTGGCTCTAATAAAGTCCCTGAATTGCAAAGCTTGCAGGAGTATCTTACAAGGAGCGTCCTACTGCCTGTCTCTCTTTTGGCTCTTAGTCGGTCATTCCCACCCCCTACCTTAAAGCTTTCGTGTCCATTCTATTATTTCCTCATTCAACCCAGCTGCTCCTCCCTCCTGTTGCTTCTCCCCTCTTTCCACTTTGTGTTGGCCTGAAATGCCACTGAGGAACCAGGTTTGAGTCCTGTAGTTGGCTCAACATCCTGTGATTCTGGGCAAATTACTTAATCTCCCTGTAATTAAAAGAAGAAAAAAAGTTTGTGCTATATTAAATTGAAAACAAAATCTTGATTCCTCCTCTCTCTTGTCCTTCCCTCCTGCCCCGTCCTCTTTCCCCAGTGTGCTACTCTTCATTCCTTTCAGAGCACAAGTTATTGTTTAAGAACTTCTATGTTTTTATACAGCCAGATAAGCTCTTAAGAGCAGGCACAGTGCACTGATCTTCGAGAAGACTGAAGCCATTTACTGAGGGGCATAGCTTCAGAGAAGGTGAATGGGGTGGCGTACCATCGAATAGTTTCTCAGTCGCGTCACAGTCTGGCAGTGACAGTGTTATGTTTCATATAGAGGCCCTAATATAGACGCGTTCATATATGCCGTATATGGTCATATTCGCATATGCCCTATTTTGGTCATAATCGTCTATGCCCTATTATAGTCATGATCTCCTATGCCCTAATATAGGCATGATCTTTCACCTACATTAGTTCCCTACAGTACACAACGAGCTCTGAGGGTTGAATATTATCTAGTCTGTGGTTAGAACACTGCAGGATTTTCCCGAACACAGGCCTACAATGTACTCATAAATTATGCATGAGCATTCACCAGCTACATCTCCCCCATAATATATATGTACAAAGTTCACCCCTGACGTCTTCCTCATGTCTAACAAAGACCAATACAAACCATACTGAGGGACGAGACACTTTAGGGTATAAATACACCACATCTCACCACGGTAAAACAGAGGGAACCGAGACTTCCATGCTGACACACTGACCAGAGACGCTGAAACTCCTGCATACAGTCGCTCCAGCTGACAGCGGTCTAACACAGCCCTTGCGGGGTGTCCAACTCGAGACCAGGACGGGGTCCCACACTCTCTCTATTCAGGTATGGGGGTTCGACTAAATCCTAGAAGGATTCTTGGCTCTTAGGCTTTTAGACCTACACATATGCTAGGTACACTCAGGTACATCTAGTTAGGCATCGTAGGAGTACGCGCACTTTCATAATGCTTTTTATATTCATGTATGTATTCATGATTATTGCAATATGGTAGAACTGTTCTATCCCTTCACTTTTATCGTACTGCTGATAATATATCTCTGCTATTCTACACCAGAATAACAACTGTTCAATAAATACTTATTGAAACGCCCAGACTGTTTATTCTGTGTAACTCTCTGAGACAAACCGAATAGGTAAGCACGAGTGACTGAGCGAAAAGTAGTACATTGTTTCCACGATTCTGAGGGATCAGGGTTGTCATGATCTAAGGTTGCCAGAAACTAATCTCTCCCCGATAAGAGGAGATTCTAGTGGCACTGTGAGCTAGCTAATCCAAATCCGGCTAACATATGCGGTGGGGGTGCACAGAGTCAGTCTAACACCAAGCCCACAGTTTATGTTATCCAAACGTGCAGGTCCTGCATGGGTACTACAGTAGCGGCCCGTGGTGGGCGTCCTGCCGGGAGATGCAGCGCGTGCAACAAAATTCATTTTATTTCTTTGATTGTGTACTTACCTCTGTGTGCCGTATTCCGTAGTTTACTACCCCCCACCCTGCCCCTCCCCCGCCCTGCGTCACCGCCCGGCAGGACGCCCCCCACAGGCCGCTACTGGGGTACTATAGGAACTACACGACATGGCGCCACCAACGTTGGTTGGGTACTTATTTAACAGTAGAATCTGAGTAGTTCAGTCATGCTATTCTCAGAGAACCTACTCACAAAACCCCGGAGACGTCTGGAGTGGGTGGGCACAAAATCCGCCGCAGCTGAATAGTACGAAAATACTATTTATTGGCTGTTGGTTATTCAAGCTTGAAAGGACATAGTGATCCTAAAATTGTGCCTAAAACCTTATCAAAGTTTCTTTGAAACATTAGTCTGTGTTCTATACACAATGACTACCGCAGTCCTAGATCCTCTACAAATGCCACTGCCCCCGTCAGACGACGAGGAAGATCCTGAGGATGCAATACAGATTGCACCAAAATTCAGAAGGACAGTCACCATAAGACTATTAGAAAATGGCTTACAAGCCAAGGGTGGCATTGTAGTTTTCGTGATTGAGGCACATGAATCAAATAAAACAGAGGTATTCTATTCATGGGTTACACTCCCGGCAGCAAATGCAATAACAAAGACATTTCACTACTATATAGAAGGAGATGCACCACAGGAATATGCTCCGTTTGAGGACATAGAGATTCCACTCACTTACCAGGAACATTATTACTGGTTTAATGGCTGCCTACCCCACGTACGAAGAAGAGTAAGGTTAGGCCTGCTCGGAGGAGACGGAGCCACATGGCTGATACTTGCGGCTTACACACCACATCCTGACATTGGCACAATGACACAGCCAGACTTACTCATACAACACAGATATTTAATTAAAATCTACAGAAACCTGACACAATTTGTCATGAGGACTTTAACAATCCAACCTGCACCAGGTGCAGCAAATAGTACTCCAGCTCAGGGTACAGGAAATAAAATTACTCCTCAAACATTACACGCGGTAATGGGCAAAATGCCTGCAAAACGCGAACAAATACCATTCTGGATAGCTCAGAAAATAACTCAGCTTGAGGCAGTATTCCCGAATACTACCACCTGTGATAAAGACAGAATACTAACAATCTGCTTGCCCATGGGGATCACACCACAAATAGAGGATTGTACCTCTTGGGGTACAATCTTTGCTGCCATATATACTAGAACGCATGGTATCCCGTCATTAGCAGTAGTACCTGACGTATTGAGACAGATACAAAATGAGTACGGAGCAGAGCCTGCCCTTAACTTAGGGATGAAGTTACTAAATAACTTTGACCAGGTATCAGCCATAATACTAGCTAATATTAAAGGGGAAGCAGCTTCAGTGGCGATCTGCCAACGCCTAAGGGCGTTCAGTCCAGTAGATCAACCACACAAACTACCCAAAATAATTGAAACTGCATATGCAGAACTAGGCAGAGACAGTCTAGGTGGGAAAGCATTAAAACCACAACTGGTGGGCAGTCCTGAAAAGGACACTACAAAGCAGACACCTACTTCCTCTAAAAAGAAGTGGGAGAATAAAAAACAACAAAAGTCTAAAGACAGCTGATCTCAATCCAGAGGCAGGTCTCCTCAACAGGAGCCCTCTGAAAGTAGGTATAACCTCCGGAATAGGGATAATATTAAAAAACCTGACAGGTATCAGGATACTGATACACGTTCCTCTCGTTCCTTTCAGGGTTCATCAAAAAACTCCGAGAGGGAAGGACGGTCAGAGAAGCGTACAAAGTCCAGAGACACTCAACGCGCTGCGGACTACGCACCTAAAAAAGAAGATAAACAAAAATCAAAACCTCAGTTCAAAAAGAAGAAGGTAGCAGGTCTTAAGATCAGACATGCCCAGAATTCTGAGGACACAGCTTCTGAACGGGGAATGGGCTCTGACGATGCTAGACAGCGCAGCAGAAGTAACAATAGCTCACCAGAACCTGAAGGAATTTCTGGTGACAGCGGAGTTGAGTGAGTATATCACGGTGCAAACACCTGATACTCGGGTAAGTGTCCCACATAAGTTACATGAGATAACACTCCGGATGGAGGTGGAAAAGCCCAGAAAAATTAAAGGTCTATTTTGGAAAAATCTGTCATCTGGATATGACATCCTATTAGCAGAGCAAGACTGGCCGCTAGCATTCGTCATGGAGTGCCCTAAGGGAGAAACGATAATTTTTCCAGCATTTTCCGACCTTGTTCCCATACATATAAAACACGCATATGCGCAGGAGTGGGCGGTTGCCCTAGCTCCAGCATTGTACAAAAATCATGCTGGTTGGGATGAGGATTCAACCCACCACGTGATCCCGTTAAAAGTTTCACCAAATGCTCAAAGGCAATACCCTATAAAGCAGGAAGCTAAAAAACAAGTCAGGGAGATCCTAGATCAACTTGAATACCAGGGGGTGATAGAAAATTGCACCTCACCAATGAACAATCCTTTGTTCCCCGTATCAAAACCTGACAACACATATCGTATAGTTTTAGATTACAGACATTTAAACATTTGGTGTTCAAAATGCACACAGTGCCGCATTAATGAATAACATTGTGCGACAAAAATACAAAACAACACTAGATATCTCAAATGAATTTTTCTGCCAAAATATAGCGCCTGAAAGCAGGTATTTGACCGCTTTCTCAGCGCTAGGGTCCCAACGGCAATTTTGTCATTTACCCCAAGGGTATAAGAATAGCCCGGGGTTGTTTTCAGCAAGGGTATCAGAGTTACTCCAAAATTTGGATGAAGAAGCATTGTCCTATGTAGATGATATTTATCTAACGGACAATGACTTACCAAGGCACTTGACCAGGGTGAGCACCATTATTATTGGATTCGCCTCGGAGGGCTATAAATTTAATTTCCAAAAATTGCCCATCTCAGTGTCCTGTTTTTGGGATATGAGCTGTCAAGTGAAGGAAAAAGCCTAGCAGCTAACTTTTTAGAAAAGTGTGCGCTGCTCCAACTTCCAAAATCATTAAAGAATTTACAATCAATTCTGGGATTCCTAAATTTTGGTGGAACATACATTTTGGATTACGCAGAAAGAGTAAAACCTTTCTACGACTTAATAAAACCTGATTTTTCAGTCAGACAATGGACACAGGAACATACCAATATCCTATGTTCACTACAGGAAGACCTGATAGCTTCAAAACATTTACAGACAGGCGTAAACGTACGCAACTTAGTGATCCGAGTAATAGCGGGTCAATGCGGGTACACTTATTTAACTTTCAATGAAGGCGAAACGGTACCAATCAAATACAAATCACACCTGTACACAAACGCAGAGATGCGTTTCACTTCAACAGACAAAATCCTGACAGCAGTGCAGACCGCTGTAGCAAGAGAAAGAGCTCTAGCTCAGGGAAAGCGCATAATAGTCGTGACCCCAGTACCAGCCTTAGAGGCTGTTACAAAGGCTAGCATTCCAAATGCGAAAGCCTTACATCCCAGATGGATACAATGGGCTAATTCTCTTACTGCAACGGATGTTGAATACTGATTTGATCCAAGTTTAAAAACACAAGCATTTCTGCAATACGAACAAGAATATCCTCTACCAAATGAGATTTTGCCACTAGATCAGTATGAATATATGATTTACACTGACGGATCTGCTCAACCGGCCATAGGGAGTAAGCAAGCTTACAGCGCAGCGTGTCCGATTGTTAAAGGTCGCATGCGCGATGGAAAGTTCCATCCAAGTTGCACTAAAACGCAATCTCTAGGAGACTGCACGACTCAGTTGGCAGAGTTAAAAGCACTAATACTGGCACTGGTAAATACGGAACACGAATTCCCCACACTAACTGTGTGTGATTCCTTTTACTGTGTACAGTCATACAATGAATATTTACATCATTGGGAACAAACCGGGTTTAAAGACGCAAATGGTGGCACAATTAAGCATAAAATGCTATGGGAACAGGTAGTGGAGTTGAGAAACGAACTACCAAGGGCTCACGTGATACATACACTGAGTCATCAGCGTGATGGCGTTCACGTTGAAGAGAATTCATTGGCTGATGAAGCCACAAAGGGGTCTGTACGCACAGCATCCGTAGCTGCAGTCACTCGTTCAAAAACGAGAATAGACGGCGAGATCTTGGTAGCTGTCAATGCTTCAGGCAAAGGCAGCACAGCAGTACCTAAAAAATTTCAACTCAAGTACTCCTACAAGTTAGATGCACAAAACATTCCATATGCTCAGATTCCTGGAGTGGGGGATAGAGTAATACCAAATATGGATCGTAGGCAAGGCTTAATTCTAGCAGCTCACAAGGGTTTGGGTTCTGCGCATAGAGGCATCACAGCGACTATTTCTTTACTGAAACAGCGCTACTGGTGGCCAGGGTTAACCAAGCAGACCAAAGACTATGTCTTAAAGTGCGACATCTGCCAGCAGATGAAAGGCTCCACCGTAACACGCCCAGCGCAGACACCATTACTAAAATCAGACAAACCTCTCGCATGTGTGTATTTGGACCACTGCGGACCCCTACAATCGGATGGGGCCAAGAAATATATCATGGTTGCAGTGGATTCCCGCTCTATATTCCTATGCGTTTGGCCTCAGCGCTGTGCTGACGCTCGAACTGTTATAAAAGATTTGCGAGTCTTTATCGGCACATACGCAGTTGGCACGTTACATTCTGACCGTGGCCCAGCGTTTAGCTCTCGGGCTTACAAAGAGGCCATGGAAGGAATGGGCGTAGCATTGCGGTACTCCTCTCCGTACCATCCTGAGGGAAATTCGGATGTGGAGAGGAAAAACCGTGACTTAAAGCAATCTTTAACAGCTAGGGTATTAGGCAAGGGCGGTAGATGGGTCGATCACCTTTATGGGGTCCAAAGAGCAATAAACAATCAGCCAAGAAGCTCTCTAGGGGGAGTCACTCCTTACGAGGTCCTATTTAGGACAAGAATGTGGGTACCTGATCTTGATTGTGAAGGCACAGTGGCGGATGAGAAACCATTTGATATCCATGATCGTTTGGCTGTTTTACAGGATCTAAATGAATCCAGGACACAACAAAGCAACGTCCACTTAAAACAGACTGCCACTGAGGAAGTCAAGGCAGTAACGGCAAGACCTGTCTGGATCCCAAAAGTTGGGATTCTGGTCAGAGATAAGATTGCATACAAGAAAGAATTCGGACCATCCTACAGAACAGCTGTACCGGTCCTAGCAGTCCAAGGCACAAGAACTGTATTCTGCTGCCTCTTGCCGGAAAAAAGGAGAAAAGATTTGTCTCAATCGACTTAATCAAACCAGACTATGTGGCCGATACTAAACAGTAGGCCTCGTGGACTCCACAGTAGCAGACACCCTCCTCTCGCTACAATCCAACAAGTTCAAACAGAAAGACTCATCACGTTTGAAGAGCCACCTGTACGGAATGAAGGACTAAGCAACAATGCTATGGAACTCGTTCCACTTCAACAAGAAGAAAATCAACTTAACAACCAAGTTGTAATCAGACCGATTACAGGCGTCTACGTCAACATGCCTCGTCAAGAGCAAAATCCGATTTCAACAAATCCCGATGCAATTCCAACAATTGATCGAACTGCTTCTGGCTATTTCATGAACTTTGATACGTTTTCACTGGATCCAAGCGAGCCGGAAACGACGCCAGCCAAAAAATCACACAAACAGAAACTCATTGACTTTTTGCATTTTTTTAGAAAGACTTACCTGGTGTCACCTTGGATAGAACTATGGTATATCACTGGGATTCTATTTTTTCTTTTCTGGCTAGGTTTAATTATAACTTTTAGTATGATTATTAATGGATGATATCTCCAGCAGAGCTCTACTGCCCAAAGAGTCAATTTGATTTTAAAACCACACCAATCTTCACATCGTGAACCAAGAGACTTGTCTTCAGTGAACATCACAGCAGTTCCTATACCGGACGGTATAGTATGGGACAAGATTGATTTTGATATATTCGGTCCGACTGAACTTTTAAAGCTTAAACATTTATTTAAAATTTCTTTAAGTGATATCATTACCTCCAGTACATTATCTGATGATTGGGACACTGAAACTGTGAATAATATGATGTCTGACTTAGAAAAAACTGCAGCATTTCCGAACAATGAAATGTTAGAAGGTACTTCAGACTATGATACATTGTACTGTTACCAACATTATGGTCATCATTTCTTGCACAAATTCTTAACACCTAGAAATGTATTTGAATACCACCAGTGGGAACACTGCCCAACACCTCCGAAAGGGAGTCCGCAAACTTTTTCACAGAAATTCACATACTTTTCAGGGTTTAATACATCTGACCCGAAGTCATTTTATTACAAAGTGGCGAAAAACATCAGCACAGAAAATTATGTTGACTAACACCAAACAGATTTACTCTGCTTCCTTTATGGCCCAGTTGTCTACACAGGGTTTCGACCTATGGAAGGACACTATAGATTTAAAATCAATCTGGGGTTCGAGGGATTGGCAAGTCCAGGGAACAGAAGCGCTTTTTAGAGCATGCCTCATTCCACAGCAGATGATATTTCTAAATGACATTGTGCAACAGACATCCTGTCTTGGACTAGGCAAGAACAAGGAAATGAACACACCGGGGTTTCCAGCACCATCGCAGATGGGTGAGGGGCAGAATTCAACTGCACATGGGGTAGGATTAGATGACATTCTCCAGTACAACAGGTCAGATCCCAATTGGACAGAATGGCTGATTTGGCCCATTGACACAAACACATGTCAAAAAAGATTCCTAGGTATAGCCGAGGGGTTTAGTATCAGTAGGCCAGATACACGCTATGTACAGAGACAGCACCCAGGGGTAGTGACATCCTAAAGTGTTGGGAAGTTGGTACGTTTAAGCGCCTGTATCTCAGTTGAGGTCCTTGCAACTTGAAGTTCAAAGGTTTCTCGAGCGGAGGTTAAGGGCACGGGTTGCTGTAAAAGCATGGCCTTCAGTCTGCTCAAAGTATCAAATTGTATAAAGGAAACATTCAACGAAGGCCATAACGGCGCCTCCCTGACTGTGTTCAGTGACGGAAACAATACTTGCATACAGCAAGTAACCCTGGAGTTAACAGTGACCAGATAGGCAATGCCCGGAAGCATCCCACAGCAACCTTGATCGTTCAGCATTAAGTAACTCCCATTCGAGAGCAGCTGGAAAACCGGCGTGATCATGGCCGCTGGGGTCCCTGACATGTGAGAAGATAGATTCGCTACCGAACCACTACATGCTCCGTGCAGAGAAATATCCTGACACATGAGAGAGCTGCTTAAAGCGTTCTTGCAGTTTGTACCACTCAGTTACATTTCTCGATCCCCATTCCGGCATCGATATCTATATGGTAACTCCCAAGTTTCCTTAATGTAACCCTTACCCATTTTTTCATATTTGCCTGCCTGCCTTTGCTCAAGGCAATATTAAAACTGAAACGTAGTGACCGGCAGAGTGATTTGGCCATGAATCAGACATTCAGTTATGGTAGTTCGGCTACAGTGAATGGTAACCTTTCCAGTTTCTCAATACGCAGCATTGTATATTTGGCTCCCCTTTGTGCCATTTCTGTCTGTTTATCAGTTAGATTGTATTCTGAAAACAGCGACGTGGTGTTTATGAAACGCCAGGGCACGTAGCCTGCACGCAAAGATTGCAGCGTCCAGCTTAGCATCATAATAGAACGTAACTGAGATTACCCGTGTTGTAACAAGGCCAGGTCTTGTTCTAATATGTCGATTGCCGAAGACACAATGTTGCCTAAGGAGTAAATCCTGGAGGTCAAAGTTGTTAAAACATTATCCACTACAGCTAATGCCTTCTCTAGATTAATGCGGTCTATTTCCCGTATTCTTTCTGCGGCCTCCTGTTGGGATATTTTCCAGCTTTCATTATAATAGGCATAAATGCCAGCATATATGAAACGTTTCTGACGTGTTTTCCTTGGGCCTGACAAGAAATCCCTAAGGTCCACATCAGGTGTGAGTAAGGTCAAGTGATGTTTTACTTCTGTGAGTGGTGAGGTCTCTAGCCAGTGTGGTTAGAACACTGCAGGGTTTTTCCCGAACACAGGCCTACAATGTACTCATAAATTATGCATGAGCATTCACCAGCTACATCTCCCCCATAATATATATGTACAAAGTTCACCCCTGACATCTTCCTCATGTCTAACAAAGACCAATACAAACCATATTGAGGGACGAGACACTTTAGGGTATAAATATACCACATCTCACCACGGTAAGACAAAGGGAACCGAGACTTCCATGCTGACACACTGACTAGAGACGCTGAGGCTCCTGCATGCAGTCGTTCCAGCTGACTGCGGTCTAACACAGCCCTTGCGGGGTGTCCAACTCGAGACCAGGACGGGGTCCCACACTCTCTCTATTCAGGTATGGGGATTCGACTAAATCCTAGAAGGATTCTTGGCTCTTAGGCTTTTAGACCTACACATATGCTGGGTACACTCAGGTACATCTAGTTAGGCATCATAGGAGTACGCGCACTTTCATAATGCTTTTTATATTCATGTATGTATTCATGATTATTGCAATATGGTAGAACTGTTCTATCCCTTCACTTTTATCGTACTGCTGATAATATATCTCTGCTATTGTTTGCTGGTTGCTGCAGCACATATATTCTACACCAGAATAACAACTGTTCAATAAATACTTATTGAAACGCCCAGACTGTTTATTCTGTGTAACTCTCTGAGACAAACCGAATAAGTAAGCATGAGTGATTGAGCGAAAAGTAGTACATTGTTTCCACGATTCTGAGGGATCAGGGTTGTCATGATCTAAGGTTGCCAGAAACTAATCTCTCCCCGATAAGAAGAGATTCTAGTGGCACTGTGAGCTAGCTAATGCAAATCCGGCTAACATACGCGGTGGGGGTGCACAGAGTCAGTCTAACACAAAGCCCACAGTTTATGTTATCCAAACGTGCAGGTCTTGCATGGGTACTATAGGAACTACACGACAACAGTTGTGTCCGACTACAGGTCTTCACACTTTTGATATCAAAGTGTAACAGAAAATACCCCGACAGCCAATAACTTAAGTGATCTTTAATAATATAAGTATGCATGTGTAACTTATAGTACTACATCAGTTCATTATGAATGTATATATTAATACATCACAAAAAGAGATTTTAGATGTAAGATATCTGCAGAGAGCTCAGATCAAGGCTCCAAGTGCTCCAAGATTATTCCCTAAACCTCCTACAAGGGAGATTAAGAGGACCTCTGAAGCATTAGACACAGTGCCACTCTGTCAATTTAAATTTTAGGACTATTGTTATCATCTTTTTATTCTTAACCCTACCTTTTCCATACACATCGAGTAGTCAAATGGTATACCGAAGCCCATTTACCATACAGAATCGACCAGAATATCAACAGGAAAATACAAATCACCAGGTTTTTTCAATATTGAAAAACCATATAGGCAAAATGGATAATTTATCAACATCAAGACTTAATCACACCAAAGTAGGAATGCTGATAAGACTAAATGAAGGTTGGATTACAGCGGCCCTTCATGGGGGAGGTCAACCTTGACAGAATAACACAAACATGTTCAAGGAGAAAAACTGTAATATAAGTGAACCTATAAGACTATGTTCCTGGAATATAAATGGGGGACATGCTAAAATAAAAATTCATACTTATCCTCGATGTCGAACAACTTTCAGATTATATTTCTACAAGAAACTTGGGCAACTAATTCAGTATTGCTGGAAGGGTATAAGGGGTACTTTGAGCCGCCAAATAAGCAAAACAAATACGGACGCCCTAGTGGGGTCCTAGCAACATTCATAGCCATAGCCCTTAAAGTGGAGCACAAACAAGTGGTTCTACATTATAACAACCTTTTAATAGTAAAGTTATGGTACATGAAAAAAAAACAAATCAAAATTAATACTACTTATATAAACATCCAAATTTAAGCTCAAGGAAGAACATGAGCACTATTCTTACTAGTTTTTTATTACAGCAAATGATTGAGGATCCATATATTGAATACATTATCTCAGGGGATTTTACCTTAACCTGTTATTGCCATATTCAGGAGATTAAACAATCCAACAATAGGACTATTTATGGGCAAGCCCTCAACAATCATTACCTATGGTAATTAGTAGCCCAGGAGGTAAAGTTGGAATAATTATTTTAAAGGACATAGAATCACTGGGATTGAGAATCTTAAATGGGAGGTTTCCACAAGATGTACCACCAGCATGGACATACCACTCACACAGCAATAAATCAAGATTTGACTATACTATAGCTCTTTAAACATATTTGACAAGATATCATCATTCCATATGGAGAAAAGGAATGGTAGTGACCATAGCCAGCAAATCCTTTTTATGAGGCTGAATTTTACCCAATATAACAAATATGCAACTGTACCCGGTCAGACGGGAACAATTAACTATAAGAGATTATACTGGAAAGAAGACTCCAAAGTATCTACCATGATGCTGGCTCAAAAAGTCGCTAAAAAAAGCTTTGAAAAGGATTCTTTGACTGTAATAGAAAGTTGGGAGTATTTCATAAAAAAATCTAGTCACCGCATATGCCTCAAAACCTCACTATAAACATCACTTAAGGAATCAAGCTGAAGCGACAAATAAAATCAAGTTATCACATACAACCCGCATCTTAAAAAGATCTCGAAACAGGCTTCTGAGACAGATAAAAAGAAGTCCAGATTATAAGGCCTTACGATCTAATTAAAAAAATGTTAACCATGACCTACAGAGGTTAATTTGGGAAGGAAAAACTCAAGCAAAGCAAGATCTTTGGGCTAAGGCGCTGTATACAAGTAAACAATCAGATTCAAGAGTCTTCTGGAAAATGATAAATGTCTTATCACGATCGACTGAAACTGCAGTATCATCTACATTAAGTGAAGCAGATTGGAACAATTTTTTAACAACACACCTAAAGATTAACTGGGAAATCTCACAAAAAGCCACTAGGGCTAAAGTGGCAGATAAGCTAACAGAAAATGTCGATTATGAAATTGACATAACAAAAAATCAAGTATACAAACTAATTCAAAAACATAAAGACGGTGCTCCAGGTCCCAACGGGATTCCTTTTGCATTATTCAAAGAAAATCTCGCCCTTTGGGCAAATTATCTCACAAAGGTATTCAAGAAATCTGTTGAGTCATCAACAATACCGGAAACATGGAAGGGTTCCTTAATATCACCAATATAAAACAAGCATTTCCAATGCATTAGGTCTCGCATTTATGAGAGTTTGAGCTATTGGCATTGCAAATGACAATGCATTTTATTTATGTGTTGCTTTTAAAACTGTTAAATAAAAGGCATTGTCATTTACAATGCCAATAGCTTAAACTCTCGCAAATGCGTGACCTATTGCATTGCAAATGCGTGGCTTGAACAAGGGATGTGCCCCACGTGTGATTCATATATTTACTAGCACCGCACTGTTAAACAGTACAAAGCACGGTAAATACATTGAAAATGCGTGCTTCAATTGGCTAAAAATATTGTGGGCACATTGGCAACATATTTTACACTTTGTTGAATTTAAGAGTCGCTTTGCAGGTAAAACTGCGCCTGTAAAGTGTTTGTATTTCCAACCTTAAAGTAAAAGAACCAGAGACAGAAAGTAGACAACTGGCTGGGATTTTTCAAGGGAGTGTAAAGTGTAACAGTATGTGGTGAAAAGATGGCATTGCTTAGTGTCTGGTGCTGATCCCAGATTGACAAAAGATGGTGACGTAGATAATGATGAAAGGCCTTCCGACGAGATGCCAAATTTACTGCTTGAGGGGAGGTTATGCAAAACAAAACAAATAATGGCTTTTGTCTGCTGTTATCTGTTTTGCCTACCTGATGGACCATGCATAAGCACATGTGCATGTCTTGCTGGAGGAAGTTGCTTGTTGACATCAGGCACCATTTTCTGCATCTCTACCACTCTGACAACTGCCGAGTCACAGGCCTCTGACGAGAGATGCGAGACTAGCCTGGTCAGCGTCATTGGACTCACGAGCCTCTGGTGGTAACGGGCTGAGAGCCCGACAGGGCTTTTTGCACATCTGTCTATCGTGAGGGAATGGTCATTTCACTCCAGACACTGGTGAGAACAGAGTGGGAGCCCGGTCGGCATAATTGGACCCCTGTCTCCTGCACCTCTGGTGGGAATTGTTTGGGAGACTGGCGGGCATCTCCGGACGCCGGAGACTCTTGCGGGTGTGTATTTGAGCCCAGGTGAAAATTTCCCACGCTCATGACCATTTTCCTTCCACATTCGCTCACTGGCAGGAGCATTATTGACAAACGTGAGGGATGAGCTGTGCTGGGCTCAGCAATTATCAGGAAGGTGAAGATGTACACAGCAAAAAGAGTGCAGTGTGCACTGCACATCATCTTCAGACACGGCAATGTATCACGAATAGTTCCCACACATACATTTTTAAATGTGTAGCATGTCCCCTTAAAGGTTTCCTTCTCTAACAAGGCGCTCATGTATGCAGTTGCTGCTGTTATTTCAAATGGGAGGGAACTGCGAGCAGCAACCTCGGAGCGAAAGGTGGTGGTGGGGGCGGGCTCTAGTGTTGTGACGGGGTCAGGCTGCAAATAACATTAAAGCATGGCGCTTGTAAAATCGGCTTCGCTTTCATTATCATTTGAGTATTTCTAGGTGGAGCAGCAATCTTAAAAAAAGCGCTTCGCCCGGTATGTGCGTGGCTGCCAGTGCGGATCACTCCTTAATTTGTGATTTAATAAAGGATTCCCTTCGGTCACTTTTAACTGATACGTGTTTGCAGTTAATTGATTCGGTTTCCTCACACATGGGTTTCAGTTACACAGTTACCCGGCCGTGCGAAAGTGAAAGCATTTACGGATGCAGGGGAGAGAGGGGCAAGAGAGCACGGACAGCGGGAGGGGTGAAAGCATTGCGAGCGGTGCGGACAGGGCAGTAACAGAGGGCCTGGGGGCCTGCGGCTCAGACGTTGTGGGGGCTGCAGGCGCTCAGCGCACTCGGGGCAGCCGATGTCCACGCGGCTCTCGGTGATCCCTATGCGAGACCTACAAAACAACAAAGTAGTCCCTACATCAAAAGATATCGCCCTGCAGTGAATGTCTACTGTAGTTGGTGGATGCTGCTTCCTGCAGAAACGAAAGAAAACGGAAGTGACGGATGGGACCACTAGCCAACAATGAGCGAGGTAAGAAAAGCAATGCCAGATTGGACCAATGGCAAGCGAAAAAACAAAAAGAAATGCAATGGGTGGAGTTTCGCTGGTATTACTAATTACTTAATGCCTCGGAGAGGCAGCGCATGGCGCTGCCTGTGCGAGACCTAAAAAAAGGTGACTGGGCTCAGCCTGGCAACTACTGATTAATTACCCTACAAGACACCAATGCCAACCTTTTTGCAGGAGTCCTACTGTCAAAATTATCAGCATGGGCCAACGAGAATCAGATAATTCCACCGAATCAAATGGGGTTCATGCAAGGATTGGGAATTACAACAAATATTTTAGTTTTATCAGTATTAATGGACAAATATATAGCAAAGAAGCAACCGTTATATCTGTGTTTTGTGGACTTTAAATCGGCCTTCGATTGTGTGCAAAGGCAGTTACTTTGGTAAAAGTTGAAAGAGCAAGGAATACCATCTTCCCTCTTAACTTCAATTCAATTACTCTATTCAAATACTTGGGTTAGAATTCGGTTAGGTGAGGGCTTGTGTGTCTCGAAGAAAATTGCAACTTCCATGGGCCTAAAGCAAGGGTGCGTTCTGGCCCCATTGCTTTTTAATATATTTCTAGGGGACTTAACGCAAGCGATGGGCGAGGTAATGCCTACCCACCAAAATTAGCTAGCACTTATATATCAAACCTATTATATGCAGATGATATTATCCTATGAAGTCAAACAAAGGTTGGGCTACAACGCCTGATAAATAGGATATCAAGGTATTCCCAAGTAAATGGTATGGTTATAAATGAAACCAAGACAAAAATTATGGAGTTTAACAAAAACCCAAGGTTAAAGTATAAGCACAAATGGTTTCTCCAAAACTTGCAATTGGAACAAGTAAGATCATATAAATATCTGGGAGTACTATTCGATGATAATGGATCATTTCATCCACATAAGGTTGATCTACAAAGGCGAACTAACACCTTACTGTTAGCATTTAGAGCCGTGCAGAAGTCCCAAGGGTATCGAGTTACCTCCTACTCCTAAAAGTAATATCTGCAACATTTTTACCAATGTTAACATATGGTAGCGAAGCTCTGTGTGGTAAAGATGCTATAACCATCAATAATGCTTTGACGAAAAATTTTAAATCACTCTTTCACCTTCCACACAATGCATCGCCTGCACAAATTAGATTCGAATTTGGGCTAACTAATCAGCTAATTGCACGAAAAGGCCAATATATAAAAGTCTGGAAAAGAATTAAAATGGATACTGTAAATCAAATGTCCAACTTGTTATGGCAGGAAATACAAAAAAATCAGAAGTCTCAATTTTGGAAAAATGTACATGTCGCCTTTGATGAATATTCAGCACACATGATCTGGGACATGCCCATAACTACAGATTCATTGTAGTTATGAATAAAACAACAAAGCATCTATCGCTGTATAAAGATAAAGCCTCTCTTGTAAAAAGAATGCATGCATGGTCACTAATGAATGGGTATACAAAAATGAAAGTTCAATCATATTTATAAACTCCTTGGTCTTTAAAGCAAAAAACATTTTTTAACAGCCCGTTTTGGCTTTTTCCAGGGTTTATGTCATGTAATGCCTTGGCTTCGAACAATGGAATTGATACCTTGTCGCTTATGTAAAACAGGAGAAGAGAGCATTATTCATTTACTATGTATATGCCCAAAATTTAAAGATGAAAGAAGAATTTTTCTTAAGTGGCATTTTAATTCCAGTGGAATACGAACCTGTAGACAAGCACTCATAAGATGTCTACAATCAGACGATATAGCTCTGAATTCAGCTTTTGTAAAGTTTTTATTAATAATAAGAAAGAAGTTAGACCCGCAAGATTAATCTACGAGATAACATAGGATGTATATATTAATTATATTTGTATTATGAGGTCTGCGTTATTGTGTTGCGATGTTTTACTGAATGGATGATTTTGATTAATTTATTAATCCATGTTTGTATTATGCTTAAGCCAGATTTTATTATTATTATATTTATTACAACATGGATTATTGTCTCAATGTATTGTAAGATTTTAAATAATCAAGCAATAAAAAATGTTTTACTCATATCGAGTAGTCACTTATGACGATGGTCTTCTTTTCTTTTCCACTTGAACTCTCTTTTCAAAAATGATATAATCAAACAGCTTTTCCACTCATGCTTGACTGAAACATAATTTCTCTTACAATAATAATGTTATCATTTGTCAATGGTTTGCACAACTAATATATTAATGTAATATTAACGGACATGTTAACGTATTATCCAGCTCTACTCACAGATTTGTTGAATTCCAAATAAATTCTCTTTATGAGATGTATTAATATGTACTTTTTTGATTAATTGATGCAGCACCATACACAGGTGGACTTATTAAGGATCACCTAAGTTATTGGTTGTCGAGGTTTTAGTTTTACACCTTGTCTCCGGGTGCAGTCCCCTTCAGACCATAGAAGGGACCCACACATTCTATTACCATGTAACATCAATGCACTGTTACTGCTGACTAGGCCAGGGAGCGCTGAGTGAGTGCACATATGAGTGAGTGTGTGATGCTCAGACAGGGCCCAGGGCTCAGGGCGTGGATCAGATGTTGCCCTGGCCTGTTACTCACCCCTCTGTGCGGTGCTTGGGATGATATTCGCACAGTGACGCGACCTGCGCCCAGCGGTGGAGTTCGGCACCCCAGTCACGCCTTGGGTGTGGCATTCAGGCACTTGTGACATAGTGCTCTAGCAGCCGTACTCTGGCCTTTAAATTCAGTGTGCCCAGCTGCAGGATTGGTTTTCCTTCATCCAAATATGACAATATTTATGAGAGGCATTGGACATAAGATCTGAAAGCAAGAGATTTTATGTTGAGTTTTTGGTCCTCACACCTTCAGCAGGTAAGGTGGGTCTTCAAAGGCCGCAACACTGCACCACCCTCCGTCCTTTGGCTCCTAAAGTGCTACTGCTGTTTGAAGAGTGATGATGAGTTACAGCAGCCATATCTGTGGTCGTTTTCAATCTAATGTGGGAATCGCAGTACAAACAGGTACACTTTACTCACAGCTCCTTAGCATACAAATGATTAGTTCTTAAAGTGCTGCATGCAGTGTTATTCTTAAGCACTGTTAAAATGAACGCTCTGATAACTAGGGTCACGTGATTAACACTCTTGCTAGAGCCACAGTTGTGTGTGATGTTTGAACTGGGACGCACATGTCAACTGGTTTTATTTTAAGTGACATAACAAGGTATTCCTCACTGTGAAGTGCCTCACTTATTCTTTCTGTAATGTCTCAGTTTTACAGCCAGCAGTGGCTGCGTCACAGTGCAATATCAGACACATTGTGTTTGCCGGTTTCAGAATCGTCTATTACTGAGGTGTGACACCTAAGTGAAGAATACACCAGCACCCCCCACCCCCACCCCCCAGTCATTTTGCAGTATCATGATTCTCAATGGCATTATGTGGAGGTGCTGCCCCATCACAAGGATTTACCATGCTTTGATGCCCAGCAGTGAGATGTTTAAGCCTTGCAGTATTACTATCCCCCTTTTTCAGGTCTGGTTGTGCATAAGGAGAGCAGCTCAAAGCACAGCAGCATCGAGGTAATTAACCCATAGCCATCCACATATGTATTCATTTGCACACTGACATCCACATATAATCCATCCGCATATATATGCATCCATAGTCAAACACATATAACAGATGCGCAGAATGACGAGTCCACCCGTACACACATAAAGTACTCACCCATCCATATTCAACCATTTATCCGTTCACCTGTCCATGAACAGACCAGGACACACAACTATGCAGAAACATATGCATCAATGAGATAAGGGTGTGTGCACTGCTGCTATAGACTGTGCTGTACTTTTTATGTGAAGCAAGAAGCTTCCCCGATGCGTCCTAAGGTTTGTTTCTTCTGTGATTGTATGAAGCTTGTACTACTGACGTCATGATATAACCTTTCTGTCTGGGAGAGAATCTTGCACAGCTGTTACTGTTCTGTACCTGGTCCCTGAGAGAGAGAAACTTGCATTTCTGCTGCCAATGCTGTTCCTGTTATATTAAGACTGAGAGACTGCACTGCTGATGCCGAGCTTTCTATGTGAGAGAGGCTTGCATTGATGTTGCACTGATGTTGCAGAGTTGTACCTGTTCTCTGAGGATGAAACTCTGACACTGTTGATGGTCTGATGTACCTCTTCTGTGAGAGAGAGAAAGATTGCATGGAAGCTGATGTGGTGTACTTGTTCTGGGAAAATGGGAAGTTTAAACAACTAATGCACTTGGTGTATCTTTTCTGTGCAAGTGGAAAACTTTCACAGTGACTGGACAGACCTGTTTTGTGAGGGATTCTTGCACTATGTGTGCTGTATCTATTCTGTGAATGAAAAAAGCTGGCACCCAAGCTGCTCCTCTCGTGTCTTAAAATGCTAAGCACAAAAGCTCGTTGATCAAAACTTGTCCATGAATCCTCCAGTAGGGGCAGTGATTTCGTCTTGCTTTCTGCAGCTTTGGAAAATTGAAAAATTGGCAAATTCTTTTTCCCGAAGCTCTCATTCAGGTCATCCTCGCATTCGTCATCTCACAATAGACTATGCTAATTCACTTTACGTAGGTCTCCCTGAAAGCCTCACTCGGAGATTACTACTAATACAGAATCAGGCAGCCAGATTAATCTGCCAACAACCTAGGAGGTGCAACATCACCCCCCTGTTGAGGAAATTACACTGGCTACATAAACGTTGTGCTTCCCTCACAGGGGAGCGTCCCTCACTGCCGGAATTCCCAATGGAGGACAATATTCACTTTCAGTCTTTAGTAGATATCAACTTTATTCAGGTTTCAATTTTCAAGATTTATTCTTCTTTATTAAGGTTATTTATTCAAGTATAGCATTTGATGTATATCCAACACAGAACATTTTTTGTAGATACATCATTTAAGTGTGTCCATAACAGGACCGATCATCATTCGGTTTTATCCCCAATGCATTTCGGGCTCACATCGGCCCTTCATTAGGGGGTAACTTCAAGAAACCGGTTGCTCGAGACCTCGCGTCCTGTTCGGTAGCCATTCACCAAACTACACCGGCTGCCAGTAAAACAGTGAACGGCTTTTCAAAACTGGATGCATCATCTTTAAATCTCTCTATGGTAACAGTCCAGAGTTTGTCTCTTCCCGTATCCAAAAGTACACAACTACTCGTAACTTGTGGTCCACCTACCTGAATCTTCTCGCTATTCCCTCCTTCGAGAAGAAGAGAACTGGTGGATCCAGAATTTCCATACTGGCCCCCGCTTCTGGGACTCCCTTCCACTTGACATTAGAATGACCTCCTGCTACTCCAGATTTAGACAACTCCTGAAAACCTAGCTCTTCATACAAGCATATGAGTGAAATAACAAGCAGTAGGTTATGTTCCTGTACTTAGCGCCAATAAACCGATTGGTGTACGTGCACTTCATAAATACTTTTAATATAACATAACAACATAACACAAACACTGTAGTGTACATGTGTTTCCGGGGGAGGAGATCCTCGGACTATGAATTCTGAAGAGGTGACTCAGAATGTGAGCATCATGTTTGTGTCCATGCCTTGTTTGAAGAGGAGTTGCCAACTTTCTGAGAAAAAATACTGGACATTTCTATATGCGATAGGTGTTCTGGAAGGGCAGGAGTTGATAGTTAAATAACAGTTTGTGTAACATTTCCTGTATTCTTTTTAACATAGCTATCTGCCTCTATTTACGTGAAAATCATTTGAGATTAGTATGGACAGCTCTCAAATACTCTTGACATGTTTTCATCTCGTAGTTGTTTTAAGTTTATATTTCAAAGGGGAAAAATACCAGATTTTGATGATTTTCCTGATTTTAATCTACATGATTTGCTATGAAAATGCTGGCTAAAACAACCCCTGGTCACAGTTTCAATCCTCCTAAAACAGCTTGGAAGGTTAATGTGCCTGTGTCCGAGCATTCCATTTAATGCAAGATCTCAGACCTGTATTTTAAGTAAAACCTATTAGTAGGTTAATGCTTTGTGACAGAGAGCCTTGTGTAACCTGCGGGCATTTTACAATGATAGTGAAATAGCTTACTGAGTTATACTTCGACTGCGAACAGTTGACTCTAACAATCAAGGCATAAGGTTAGCTCTATAGGTTTTTACTCAATCTCTCATTATTTTAGGACTTATGCTAGTGATACGGTTTGGTAATTAAGAAAACCATCAAATGCCAAATAGTCCGTTTTTATTGTGCTATATAATAGTTATTTGTCTAATTCCATACAAACATGTGTGTACTGGTACCACCTGGTCAGGTTCCTTAGTTGTCCAGGCTGTGCTGTTTGTGTGGGCCCTTTCTGTCCGAAGAGAGGGGATGTCTACCACACAGTGTCGTGGCACCAGGGAGAGGCCTGCCCCATATTTAGATGTCCTTGCTTATACATGTGTGATTTGGGCCTGCGGTACTGTTCTTTTTCTGACATCTGGTTGAAGTGCAGTGAGCGGAGGGTTTTCCCGCCCCGTACCACATATCAGAGCAGAGCCTTAGTCCTTAGTTTTGACATTTGCTCCTACTCATACCCTTCCTTTGGCATCTATCTGAGAACCTCTTAACATCTGCTGAGCAGGGGTTAGTCTTAGGAGAGGGTATTGCCTCTCCCATCTTTATCCTGCCTCAGTCCAATCTCTTCTACTATCCCTCCTTGGTTCCATCAGTTTATGTGGGCATCATGAATATAAGCAGCTCCAGACCATGCAGCTGGCTCAGTGTTTTCTATCTCAATAGCACATTCAGATCAAGCCTTTATTTACACACTATCCTACGGCATCAGAGCACATTAAGCATACATCGTAGCTCCATCATGCACACAAAATAGCTCCAAACCTTAGAGTTGGCTAAGTGTTTGCTGCTTCAACAGCACGTCCAGGTCAAGCAACACTTACACATCACCGAATAGAATAATACATATTGGACACAACTCCTTTCACCATCATGTGGATAATACAGCTGCAAGCCATGCAGCTATGCTGTTAGCTAAGCATGAGCTCCCTAAATTGTTCATAGTTTCAAGTTATACTAACAGATTATATCATAGCACCCATTTATATAGTCATCATGAAGATGAAGAAGTTAAATCAAACCTATCAAACACACAAGCACATAGAATGCATCAAAGCCATATAAAGTTATGTCAAAACTTAACAGCCACTTGAAGGCAAGCAATGGGCAATCATACACCCTAATGGAATACATAAACTACAATTTCCTTTGGCACACTATTCCACACACATAATCTTCATACATTCACGTTCATGGTATCATTGCTATATTATATATTAAAAGGGACCAAGAAATTGGGTAACTGATTCCTTGCTGTGTAGATCACCCACATTTACAAGGGTTTTATGGTACACGTAGTTTAGAACTTTCCTTTCGTGGAGATGGGTGTACCTTATGTTACCACGCACTGCTAGATTTTCCACAGATATTTCTCCTGTATCACATCTTTCCCCTAGCTTGATCTCACTGACCGCTCTCATTCGAAGCATGGTCTTCTGCTGACCCTGGGCTACTGTGAGGCCAGCTCTTGCTGCCATCCCTAAGCCTGGTCTGCAGGTGCAAGGTCTGGACTCGTGCTAGGCTTGCTCTCATTGGCCACCATTCCCTACAGTACTGTACATAGGAACTGGACGTAGACAACATTGTCAAAAATGTCTCTCTGAGGCCCTGCACTGACCGGCCTTATGTTTCTAAATAACTCTCAACTAATGTTTCTAACTGTGTCCATTGCCTCATTCAGCAGCCCAGCCTCCCTATTCTTTAAGCTGTCTACACCATTTTGCTTGTTGGGAAATCAAAAGCTCACACCCCCCTAACTTAAGTGACAAAGCTACTGCACTACATCTACAACCACTCGGTTTACTATTCCACTTATTGAGCTGTCTGAAGTTATTGCTGTTGATCTGTATGTATCTGATTACAGTGATGAGACTCCTTTATTTATTTTGCAGGTGAATAAGTGCACTTTAAATTATACCAAAATGGCTGCAGCACTACAATGTATCTAGTGCCTAAACTCATCTTTTGTCCCAAACCAAGATGGCAGCCACTGTCGTGAGAGCCATGACAGACAGTTAGGTCTGTCTCAACACTTGGAGTTAGCCCTTGAGCACACCCTCTGAAACCATCAACATAACACAAGACTGCTATGAGGCATTTTTTCAGTCTGTTTTCGTACACTCTTGGTCCCACGATCATGTTGTGTACATGAAATAAACCCCCAAAAGTAAGCATGAAGGCACTTTGGTTATTGCATCAAAATTTTCATTGTTCTGTGACTGAAACACTGCTTTGAAACAACTGCAGCTCCCTCTGTATTTTCTTTGCTTCTTGATTTTGTGTGCCTTTAATGTATGTTTTTATATTGCCACTCAACAAAGCAACTGCGGGATATTTGCGTAAGGTTGCACAATACACACACCTCTGCTTTGTTACCCAAATACATATCAAATTGTCAGTTCCCTAAATCCAATATAACTTTAGTCGTTGTTTAGGGGTAACATTTGTGCTTTTATGATGAACGAAAAGCATGCTTTATGCAGAACATCCCAGTTTAGCAAATGCTTATCCAGTGGCAAAACCAATGGGTCTGGCTTTAATGGGATAACTCATACTAACAAAAACATGGATTAACTAGCACATTATAAAAAAATTAAAAAAAACAAAGACTTTGAATTCTGCTTCATGGGTAAATTAAGAAAGCCATGAAAGCCAGTCTGTCTTCAGTGAGGGGAAAACCCTTTACTGAGCGGTTTCCCACAGTAATTATTAAGAAGCAGCCCTGCAAAATGTATAGTTCCAATTGAACACAATAAGAAGGCAACCTATATGAGGCAGGCTGGTTCACTTAAGATTAAAATACAGATGTCCATACATCTTTCAGGACCACTGCTTATTTTATTAAATTTGACATGCACTTTCTGTGGTAGTCCAACGAAACCATGTACAGTACATGCCGTGGGCTATGTAAACCCATTAATATGTGAAATTTTAATAACGGGAACATTGCTGCGGGCTCCGAGGAGCGAGGGGAGATCTGGAGGGACGACAAGGCCTGGTACTTTTTGGAATTCGCCACAGTGCAGCTAACTTCATTAAGATGGATATCTGACCTTGTAGCCCAGAGCTCCTGCAGGAACTCACCCGAACACCTTGGAATATCTGATGTCCATAACACTGAAAGCAGTATTTTCAAAGGAGTAGGGCGTTGGAGTCCTAGACTGCATTTTATGAAATCACTGCTGCCTAAAGGGAGAGCCGTCTCTGCCGATCTGACACTGCGCCTGTTTGACTTAAGCCTGTCAGATACGCCCTACAGAAGGAGGTTATTTCCGGCTCTGATAAACACCTGGCAATCTAGTGAAAGGGACCTATCTCATTGGCATTCTGTTTTCTCCTCCCTACGAAGCGTTTTGCAATGCATGTTAAAAGCACTCATATCTTTGTAATTCCACGTTTTGAAAGCGTGGTCTGAGCCAGAGTATATTTGGCTCTTTCTTTAACCATTTAGGGCAGGCTGAAGCCAGCTTTAAATACATTGACAACCTCATGTTTTCCAAAAAATACATACACATATGGAGGCTTTCAATCAAGAACCACTCTTTCGCTATTGGGCTGTTCAAATGTCACTCAAATAATGCTCTTTTCCACCGAAGCACAAAGCGTAGGTCAATGGAACCGCCTGCTTCAGTCATTTGATTCTTTCAGTTTTAGTGACTGCATTTTATGCTTGCACATGTATACATACACTCAAAAATTGTTTCCCAAGACCTGAACTTTTAGACACGTGTATTTCCCAGTGACTGTTAGTCCCTATGTATAATAGGGTGTCATCAACTATCTCTATAATGTATTCATTCATGTCAAGTTTGGCAGCGCACATTCATGTCTTTGTTTTGTATGGCGCAAATATGGTTTCACCTTTACACAGAAAAAATATGGTGGTTGCATAACTCACTCTTCCAAATCCTATGTATGAATAGCACAAAAGGCCAGATTTATTTTATTTTTCAGCTGGTACTGTTGAACTGGAGGAACCGTTAAGTGTTCACCCAGGAAGAGCTATGACACTCAGAAAGTGTGGCCATCCTCTGAATTTTATGCATCCTTCTGCCTTCTTCCAGCAATAATCTTTTATAAGATACTGTTTAGTGCTGCTCCGGTTTCCAGTTCTCTCTCTCCCCTACATGACAATTGCAAGAGAGCATACCTGTCTTCCCTTTAGTACAACTTCAGTTCCCCATCTTTCGAGATGACGTGTCAGAGCTATAGCTCAACTGCAGCTTTCCAACTCCATTGTATTCTGTCAGGACATCCTTTGGCTCTATAGTGCAACCTCAGCTTTCAAGCAATTGTTTTCTCCAATGAGGAAATCTGTCAGCTGTCACCTTTCCTGGCTCTAGCTTGGTTGCCAGAAGCAACCTCAAGGCACTCCAGGTGATCTTTGGGTTGAGTGGAGACTGATGTCTCCTAGTCCACCGATGGCAAAAGCAAATAAA
The DNA here is from genome assembly GCA_963921515.1 of Calotriton arnoldi. Classification (NCBI taxonomy): domain Eukaryota; kingdom Metazoa; phylum Chordata; class Amphibia; order Caudata; family Salamandridae; genus Calotriton; species Calotriton arnoldi. The sequence continues at coordinate 329,060 of CAWUFW010013871.1, read as the reverse complement.
AACTCTTGCTGCAGTGCAAAACAAACATCTTTGCTTTGCATATACAATCCATGAATGAGACAAAGAATGAATATGTGATGACAAGGTCTGCTTTTCAGATATGAAATAGTTCCTCATGCATTCCACAAAAAGCAAAAGGAGGCACCCAAGCTGATAAAAAGACACGCAAATAAAGTGTTACTGTGAGATGATACAGAAGAAGGCTGACCTGATACCCCTTACTATTTGTATGGAGTCTGTACTGAAGACCATAGTACTGGTGCAAGCACCATTACATTTGAAAATTTAAAAAAACATATTCTTATTTGTTTATTAAAATTATAACGAATTAAATATTGCCATGTAAAATAATGTTTGTTTAGATCTGGCATTAGCCACAACATTTTCATTTTACTAAAATTATATGTATAATATGTCTACTTTTAAAGGCTTTTATGCAGCCATTGGTATTGTTATCTATTATTGTGTCATTCACATGTTTCTTCTGCCTTCTACAGCGTACAGCAGAGTGCAATGGGTCATCCCCCTAAATCCACTGGATACCATCCCTGTGAGTGACTGCATTCTGTTCTTTTACAAGGAACACATCATTCGGGGTCAAGGACTACTATGGCAATATGTGCTTTTTGAGAACAAATTTTTGTATTACTTTAGCCATTTTTTTATATTGGTGAGGGGTCATCAGATCCCCAAGCAATAAAGTTGGAAAAAAACGAAGGCAAAATAAAACGACTACTGACAAAGCCAAAAGGCTGCAAACCAACTCCAAATCTATTGGCTTTGCCAATGCTTATTTCTCCTATTAAGACATCCCCCAGCTCTTAAACGCTTCTTAGGGCTGATGGACAAGAAATGTAATATTCAATATTGTTCTTGGATCATTTGCATGTCTGATATTCATCATCCAAATTGTTCACTTCCCATTAGGAAATCAATATCTTGCTGACGCTCATCTCAGAAGAAGGATGGTTGAATCTTTTTCAGCTGTGCTGAGGATTTAATTTTACCCAGTCACATCAGAAGACCTCACTGCAGGGTAGCGCTCTTTTTGTATGGTCACCCCCCACTTTTTGCTCCAATGCTGTAGGTAATGACTGTGAAAGTGCACTGGAGCCTGTTGCCCAGGCCCCAGTGCCAGTGCTCGCTCCCTAAAACTGATACATGTGGATTGGCAACACCAATGAGCAAAGACTTTAACTCCCTTATAAGTCCCTAGCATATGGTACCAGTCATTCCCAGGGCATGGGAGTCAAAGGCGTCACCAGATATTTTGTTTGTGCCATCCCGAGTGACCCAAGTAAACAGATGACAGCAGGAGCAGTGCAAACTGCTCAAACTAGACTTTGCCCTCACAATGTGTGGCAAAGTCAATGCACTCATTTTAATATATGACAGTCACCCCTAAGGAAGACCTTATATGTCCCAATAGTAGCCTTTTCCATTAAGGGCTACTATAAGTGATCTGCGGTATATAGAATACCATGGGCTGCCACCCGGGCAAACCAAAGGTCGCCAGCTCCATTATGGTACAGCCAAAATAAGTCATGTTTTGTATCAAACAATGTGCCTCATCACCCCTGACATAAATCTTGTGTCAAGGATGATGTGGCATGGACCCAGGTGGCTACCTTAGAGGTTGATCCCATACTGGCAGCACAGCCTAATTTCCTGAATGAATCCAATCAATCAAACGCTATGTTTTTTTCTTCTCTTTTTTCATTATTGTACTCAATATAATTATTCGCCGTTTTTTTGTTGCTTGCTTCAATCCATTTTATTCACTCAACTGACAAACCAAGATCTTCTTTTTGGTTACATTGCAAAGCGCAATGGGACGGAGCGCTTATCAGGCATGCACGCCCATACAGTTTAAACTTTGGTGAAACTTGGGTTGAATAACGAGTACGTCAGAGTGCATCTTACAACTCTTTATACCTTAGAGGTTGCCCACCTGGTTGCCCCAGCGTTTCCTGTGCTCTGGCTGCCAGCCCGAAGCTGCTGCTGACAAGACAGGAATCTGACCTTCTGCTAGGAGGTGTGAATTGTCCCAGGAGTCAGAAACAATGGCCTGGACAGGAAAGAGATCACACCTCCCTCCGTGACAGGATGGCTAGTTAAGGGGCACATCAATGAGGGGACCTTCAAAGCCTTCATCCCTGTGATATGCAACCAGGCTGCCTCCCAAAGAAGGAAACAGCCCCCTGCCCCCAGGCACATTTGCACCCTGGCAGGTGAGAAAAATAGGTATTCTGGAGGTGTACAACCCCAGAAACCTATCCAAACCTCTAGGGTGGGCTACCTGGTCTGTACAGCTATGAAACATTTCTGCCATTTAAAAAATGGCAGAATAGAGGTTTCTGGATAGAAAAAGTGGCACACACCCGGATGCGGTCACCTCAGGGGTGAATTAGCCGCTGGGGCTAGTAACCCATTGGCCACTTGCACCCACACCCCTAACAACCCAAAATCTAGAATTTAAAGGACACCCATAGCCCCAGAACCTCAGTTCTGATCTGTAACAAAGAACACAGAAGACACCCAAGTATGTGACAACAGGAACTGTACAGACCAAAGGCCTGATACTCTGAACCTGTGGCAACCTTCCTGGAACTTCATGACTGTGACTCGTCCTGGGCCAAAGACTGGTTCCCCCAGACAGAGGGACCCTTTGAGAGCCAAAGGCAACTCCAGACTCCCTTGGACTAGTGGCACTAGTCCCATGCACACCACAGGTAAAAACAATGTGCCGGAATCAAAGACTTTTTTTCTTTCAGAGTTTTATGTAGTGCGAACTTGACCCAAAGGTAGCAGAGCACTTTACATGAGCACCAGTTCTGTTACAGACGAAACACATTTTGTTTGTTTTTTTGTTAGGCATGAGGAGATTAAGTGATTTGCCCAGAATCACAGGATGTTCGAGCATCGTTGCCGAGACTCGAACCTGGTTTCCCAGAGTTGAGGTTGACCGCCCTAGCCGTTAGGCCACATCCTCTGGGCCCTCCAAGGGATTGCCCAAAAGTAGATGGTCCAGTGTCTTGTGGGAAATGTAGACAGAACCTCCATCAAGTTTAAATCGGCTTTCGTTTTCCCCCCGAACCTCCGGAAGTCAAAATAACTTTCTGCTGAGCTTATCGCTGTCAAGGCATGTTGGTCGCCAATCCAGCAACCACCACCTTTACTCGATGCTGCAACTTGAAGGAACACAGCAATACCTTCATTTGACCTCAGCAGTGGGCTCATTGTTCACTTTTTGCACCTGTTTCCTCACCAGCACCGTGTAAGCCGTAAAGCCAGCACCCCCGCGGCTCCCACTTCAGCACCAAGGACAGCCAGGACAACTCTGCACCAGGGCTTCTCGAGCCAGGTAAAATTGAACTGACTGTCGTGGCTTGGTCCTGGGAGCTGGATCACCTTTACTCTCCTTGGGTTCCACACAACTCGACCTGTCACTAGAGCTTCTTCCTATTGACCCCAATGATAAAGTTTCGTAGCATTGTTTGCACTGATTTCATTTTGCTTCTAAAATCCATAACTCCGGTTATACTTATCCGATTGACTTCGTTTAGGTGTCTAAATTTATGTAAAAATCTGCTTTATGTTTATAAATTGGTGTTGTATTTCTTTTAAGTCATGCCAATTACTTATCATCCATGTTGGTACTGTGAAATGCTTAACATGCTCCTCTAGTAAAGCCTGATTGCACTTTTCCACTCTTCCAGGACTGAACTAATGATTTATTATTTTGAATCCAAGGACCATCTTTGGGGTATTGTGAGAGTATTGCATAGTAAATCCTAACTAGCATCACTAAATAATACTACAGCTTCCTACACTCTCTTTACAACCCCAACTTGCAGTAGCAAGAAACCCCTGCTCAATATTCTCTTCTGAAAAGAGAGAAACCTCTCACCATTTGTTGCTAACAGAATATGGTGGGCAATTATGAATGCTAGTTGATTTGGTTTCCATGATGTTTGCCATTAAAAGCCTGCACCTTAAGCCACAGCACCAGAATAACTAAGATTTGTTTTATCACTTTTAACAGCTATGCTGATCACCACAGGGCTATACAAACAAACAAGAAAATAGCACTTCTGGAGATATCCTAACTTACCCAGCTTTTGCATCCATCCTATAATGAATTTGCTTGCAGTTAGATCATTGACATGACTTGATTCGTGGAGGCGTTCACCAAAAGATGGCTGCACACTCTTGTGTGGAAGAAGTGCTTGAATGAAGCTGAGAGCAGTATTTACAGCCATTAAAAAGATACAAGTGTAGATCTGCTCACTTTTGGAGTCAGTATGGCAGTAGGAAATATTTTACTTCATCAGCTTAAAGGGAGTGTGGAAATCAGGTTGCAAGGAGGACTGTGGGTCAGAGACAAAAGTGATGACAACTTAATTGACATTTAGGTCTTGAAATGTGTCTAGGGAGGATCATTTTAACTCAGATGTTCATGAAAACCCTGAATGCATCAGTTACAGAATGTGTTAAAATGGTGATACCCTAAATACATCCGCACTTAGAGTAATGGATAAATAAACTATGCCTTTTCAGGTTGGACAGATGCTAGCTGTGTGTTTTTGTGTTTCACTAAGGCAGTAGTAGTGAGTGTAGGTGTATGAGGGCTGGCTCTATGCCAGATTTTCAAGATAACCACAGATTATGCAAATAAGCTCAAATAACATCAATTGTACATACGGATCAATGACACATATCGTGGTAAATAATATTGTTGCCAAAAATATTGTATCAGAAATATTGTTTACCAAAAAACGAGAGGGGGGGACTAGGAGCTTGTTGTGGTCCAGTACCCGTGCTCCTTGTGCTAGACACAAATCAAAAAAAGGGGGGGTAGCTATTCCAAGGATGGGCGCGGGCTGTACATGGCACATTTCGAGTCGCTTCACATCTTCACGGACTCCAACCCATTTCAGGAAAATATCCTGACATGGAAGAGGTGTATTGATGATATTCTCATCCTCTGGAAGAGTACGGAGGAGACCTGCCTTGCCTTCCACGATGGGATTAACGGTTTGAACCCCTACATGCGCTTCACCAGAACTCTGTCTAATAAGGAAAACCCCTTCCTTGACCTGATGATATCCCTGGAGAGGGGCCACCTGCACCCGAGGACCTACAAGACGGAAACTGACTGCAACAGCCTACTCTCATTCGAGAGTTACCACCCTAAGGTGCTGAGAGAAAACCTTCCTTATGGCCAGTTCCTGAGGAACCGGTGTAATTGTAGCTCCATCACAGAGTTTGACCAACAAGCCACCACTCTTTCCCTGAATTTAAGAGAGAGAAACTACCCAGCAGATGTCATACATAAAGCCAGGAAAAGAGCAAGAAACAATAATCGCCAGAGTCTGCTGGAGACCAGGGTACGGCAGCCTGACGATGTCATGACCTGTGTCACGACCTTCAACCCACTGTCCAATCAAGTCAAAAACATCATCCGACGCAACTGGAAGATCTTAAACTTCGGCTCTCTCAACATAGAGCAGCCCAGGTTCGCCTTCAAAAGGACAACTAACCTAAGGGACCATTTAGTCAACACACGACCACGCCCAAGTAAAAGACCTCTGGAGACTACTCTTTGGAATCTACCTCCGGTGACAGGGCACTATCCTTGTGACCAGTGCAACGCCTGTGCCTCCACTAAACATACCAAGAAACTACAATTGGGAGACTTTACCTGGGAGCAACGTCACCATACGAACTGCAATACCAAGAACTGTATATATTTGATCACATGCCCCTGCAACCTCATCTATGTAGGGATGACGACCAGACCCATCAGAATCAGGATAAGGGAGCACAAGAGCACCATTCGCTGTGGTTGCACTGCAAATAAAATGTGCAATCACTTCATCAAAAAAGGGCATTCATGTGATGCCATCCAGTGGACCATCCTGGAAACCAACCAAGCATGGAATAACGCCTCGCTGCTGAGACGCGAACAATGCTGGGTCCACCGCCTCCGGACTAACACGAGAGGCCTCAACGATGAAATACCTTGGACAGAACTCTGACCTCACACGTGTTCTTGCCCCATTCTATTGAACTGAGAATCTTGAGACCACACTGTCACATTTCTGCATGCTGGGTGCCATCCTTCCCATGCACCCATGCAGCGCTTCTCCCCCTCTTTCCTCCTTTGACTCATTGTGGAGTAGTATTCCTCTACATAGCCCCCATGGAGCACTCCCCGCTGCCCACCCCGAGACATTTATTACTTTATGTGCCTTTGGCACACTCGTCTCTCTGAGACCCTGTAGGGAGCTTGCCTAATCCCTCTTTTGGAGATACCCTGGGGAGCTTGTTATATCCCATAAAGTTTTTTCTAGTTACTGGACCCACTCCAGTATGGCGCCCGCCGGGTCCTCGCAATACCACTACACCTCTCCAGAGTGCATCAAGCCATTCAAATATGGTGCCCGCGCATGGGCAGCGCGTTCTATCATGCGCATGGGCAACGCGGTATATCACGCCACTATACAATTCGAGACAACTGGAGGTGGCGTACACGCATCAGCTTCCCCGCCCCTCCACACCCCCGGAAGTAGGACACTCCCTTATCGAATGCCCGACACTATTTCTAGCACCCTCACGGAGCGGGCACTTAACATACAGGCAGGCGTGCTGAAGGGTAGGTGCTGAATGACGGTGCACCCAGCAGAAATCTGTGAGTAACTAACAGCAGGGTCCACGCGGCCCGCGGCCCGGCCACGCTGTCAGCCCAGTAAGTCTCTGTGGTGTGCTGGTAGTAACTATCAGGCATATGCATCAACCTTAAAAAAATTCGCAAATGTTGCGAATCGCAAAAATAGGCCATTTGCGACCGCAAACTAGCCTGCCGCAATGCATGAACCAAAAAATAGCGAAAACCCAAGAATTCGCAAAAATAAGGAATCGCAAATAAATCTGAAAAGTGGGTTGCGACTCTGTATTTGCGCCTCCCAATTAGCGAATCGCAAAAAAAATCGCAATGACATGCATCAAAATTCGCAAATTGCGAATATCAAGAAAATCGCAATTTAGCAAGTGCAAAATAAGAAGGAACCTAACCAGGAGGTAATCATGAGTGCAAATTACATACAGCTGAAATCCAACTGAAACTTACTTAAACACACCCAGAATGCCCTTGAACATTTCACAATGGTAGCGCTTTACCTGATGGCGAGGAGGATGAGGCTCCAGGCTACAGCACACAGAAGGAGGAGAATACAGGAGCGCATCTACAGAGTCTGCATTACATTGCTCGGGCAAACAGATGAGGAGATATACGACAAGTATAGGCTCAATGCTGCACTGATCATTGATTTAATCAATGAATTGGATCCCATTTTGCAGCGGCAGACACGTAGGACCAATACAATACCCACACATGTGCAGGTCCTATGTTGCCTGCACCTACTGGTGTCAGGCAGTTTTCAGGGCGTCATAGCAGTAGCTGGAGGTGTGTCTCAAAGTGCACTTTCCCGTTTCTTTAAAGCATTCCTTAATGCCATGCTGTCCCAGATCAACTCCCACATTAGCTTCCCCACAACCGCACATGACCTGACCAAGACCAAACAGGAATTCTATCAGATAGCCCGCTTCCCACAAGTCTTAGGTTGCATTGATTGCACCCATGTAGCAATATGTCCCCCTGCAGGCAATGAATACATATTCAGGAATAGGAAATGTTTTCATTCCCTAAACATACAGGTGGTATGCAATGCTAAAAACATAATAACTGACATTTTGGCTCAATACCCAGGAAGCACCCATGATTCCTATATATTCCGTCAGAGTGACATACACACCCGTCTGCTCAGGGGTGAATTTGGAGAGGGACATCTGCTTGGTAAACATGTGTTATTAATACTCACAGACATTGTACGTTTGCCAATGCATTACCGCCACTGACCCTTTGTTTACTCCCATGTAGGTGACAGCGCATACGCCTTGCGGAATTACATCATGACGCCGTACCTAAATCCTACAACACCCAATGAGCAGAGGTACAATGCTGCGCATATCTCCATCCGGAACATAATTGAGCGCATGTTTGGGCTGTTGAAGAGCCGCTTCAGATGCCTACACAAAACTGGTGGAGCATTACAATAGAAACCAGAACAATACTGCAGGATAGTGGCTGCATGTGCCATATTACACAACATTGCCACAAGGAGAGGCATTCCTATAGAGGTGTCTGACAGCGAGTCAGATGATGACAACCAGCAAGGGCCAGACCGACGTGCAGCACATGGGGCAATCGCAGCAGAAGGGCGCAGGAGACGTACAGAAATTAGACAGAATTATTTCTGAGGTGAGTAATGATGAGACAATACACGGCAATTTCGATCATAGTCTGTTTATCTCAAATTATATGGATTGTAGTGGTGAGGCACACATAGCAGGTGCCCAGTAGCACAGGAATAGCATAAACAAACAAAAACAAATGGAAATACTAATATGACTTGAGAGTCAGTCACAACTTGTGTCTTCGCCAATGGTTACTTCACCATGTCTGAATGTCTGTGGATATGCCAGCCTATCTCTTCCTCCCACGCACACCCAGACGGCTTTCGGCTGCTGCATCTCCATCCCTCATGTTGGCTACGGATGGAGTACTGCTGCGAGTGTTGCGCCTTCTTGCAGTGGTGACAGGCATGGACTGACTGCTGAGGCTTGAGGCCTCCTCACTCCCCTCTTCCACCGTCACATTGTCAGACCCAACTGTGGCAGCATGCATTTGTTCCACTGCATTTGTTACCTGGGCCAGTGTCTTGGCCACATCCCCACTCCACTGGGACATCTCAATCTGCATTGTGACAGACCTACGTGACAGCAGTGCAGTGTTGGTGGCCAGCCTATTATTAGATTTGGTATATACGTGCATGCGCTGCATCAACTGGTGATGGTGCCTCGTTTGTGACACATGTCCCTCCTTCATCACCCTGGTCAGTTCCTTCACACAATCTGTCAGAACAGCGATGTTACCTGCCATCTTTCCAATTTGTTACTGCACTAAACGCATGTTTTTTGCCTGCAGGCGCTGCACACGGAGCATCTGTCCCTCCAGACCACCCCAGGCATCAGTAGGTTGGTCTTCCTGCTGTGTGGATTGTGACCTCGCTCTTCGACGCCGGCTTCGGACTGTGCCAATCCGGACCTGTGCTCGGGGGGTCGGCGTGGGTGTTCCTTGAGCCTGGCTGACCTCTGGTGTTAAATGTGCCACATCCTCTGTTTCCATTGGCTGCAGTGGTGGGACTGTTGCCCTGCGTGTGGTAGGAGCACGGGATGGTTGTTGTGGTGCCACAGGTGTGTCCATCTCATCCACAGCGCTAGTATCCTGTGTGTCCATGCAGCCACTGTCCTCTGTCTCCCCATGTTCTGCATCAGTGATGTTAAACAGTGCAAATCAGCATTAATTTATGTCTGTGATGTAATGTCACATTAATCATTATTTTCCTGCAATTAAATATGTTTCTGTTACACTATTTCTGAATCTTTTCATTTCGAATTGTGTGTTTGCCAAAGTACCTGCCTGACCTGCCTGCATCTCCCATAATGCACTTTGATGTGATTGCAAAATGTGGACTGGATTTGGTTGATGGACTCTTGTGCTGTACTGAGGTGATGTGCTAACTTTCATATATATACCAATGGTCACTTGCATGCATCTTACCTTGAGTTGTGTTGTCCACTCCAGAGGTGTCCAGCTGCGTCACCCCAACGACAGCTTCATGTTGGAGAGTTGACTCCACCAGGTCCTCCATGGGTGTGTTCCCATTCTTTGTTGGTGTTCCCCCTCCTGTCTACCTGGCTTCCTTCAGCCTCTCTGCGACCCTTTCTTATGCACGACTGCGCAGGTCGTACCATCGCTTTTTTAGATCATCTATGGTACGGTGTTTGACACCCACAGCATCGACTTTATTTAGGATCCGGATCCATATTTTCCTTTTTACTTGCTCTGGTAATTTCAGTGACAATTTTCCAAACAGCTTGTCATGGCTGATTACCACATCCTCAATTAGTGTCTCTATTTCCTTCTCAGAAAACTTCATTTTGCGCTTCCTGGCTGCTTGACTGTCCTCTGCTCTGGTTGCATCCATTTTGTCAAGGTACAGGTGTTGTTCAGAGGTCTTCTCTCACTGCTGTTCAGCTCCTGCAGTCAGCTTCCTCCTCTCACTCTGCCTGTGCACTGAATGGGGCATGGGCTGACTGACTTCCTGCTTGTGATGTCATCAATAGGCATCAACCGTGCGACTTCGCTAATTGCGAGTTCGCTATTTGCGATATCGCTATTTGAGATATCGCTATTTGCGAAATCGCAAAAATGGATATTGCAAATAGCGTTTGCGAATTATTGGGATTCGCTAATCATTCAGAGATTTGTTGCTGCATGCCTAATTGCGATTCCTTTTTAGCGAATCGTTAATTTTCGCAAATAAGGAATCGCAATTATCACTTTTGATGCATGTGCCTGTATGTCTCTTGTGTTCCTTTATTCATTCTTCTACCACAGCTCGTAACGGTGCGGATTTCCACACGCATTAGCCTATGGAGCATCTCTCTACCTGCAACTAGGGAAGAGCCCACACCTCACTGCGCTACTTGAGTCACAATATGTCTCTTAATTTAGGCACCACCATTTAAACTGGCTTTTGCGTGATTACCTTGTTGTGCTCACATGACAACGACCATTGCGAGCCTCATAATTCAGACCTCTCACTGCAAGGGTAGTGCACTGCTATTGGGTTTGGGCCGCGCCGCATACGTCCTTGCCACTCCCATGGCATGACCTATAGCCGGTGTTCCATGCTCACAACGGCATTTACCACTGCGGGAGAAGTACAGTGTCTTTATTTAAGCATACAGTCGTTCTTACTTGTGTTGTCTATCTTATTACCTATCATGGTTTTTCATAGATGTCAGATGCACTGAACTATGTGCCATTTGGTGGTTTACATTGACTCCCCCGTTGTTTTTCCTGTGTCTCCTTTCTCTTTTTGACTCCTAGGTTGCAACAGGAGCAGCAAAGCTATTTAGCTTGAGCCACCTTGTAACTACACACAGGCATGGCCCGCTCTGATTTAGTAGGGTTTTTGACCCCACCACTCCCTTTCACTTTTTTATCACAGCATTTGGTCCTGATGAAGCGCCATGGATCATTCTGACCGAACAGGCGCGAAACATGTTGACCTTTAGTTACAAAGGCACCTTACGCCCTTTTTAGTAACTCACGACCTTCGGGGTCTTTTAATCTGACAAGGGAACCTACACAATAAACTTCACTGATTTTTGGTATCCCTTAGTCAGTTTTATCTTTCGCGCACCCACTGACCACTCACATAGGACCCTCTTTTCCCACACCCACACTCATCTGACGGCAGTCTAAACAAAAGATCTCCGCTAAAGCGACCCTTCGGGGGACCCGCAGGGCATTGCAGCGCCGGCCCGACGAGGAGCAAATGCCCGAAGATGAAGCATGACATCCTTCGGGGTGTGTGAGGGCATCAAGAGACAAGACTTGCGCTTGCCTCTAACTAGTGAGTTCTAGACCTAGGACCATCCCCTCCTTTACTTTTCTCTTTTTTTTCCTGTGTGTGGGTGACTTTCTGCGCCAATCCTTGGAACAGCTACCCCCCTTTCTTTTTTATTTGAATCCAAGATGTAGTACATGTAGAAGAATATTCATTGCCTGTTTTTTTGTCATGTTCTTATCTTCACCCCTTGCTACTGTTTTTCCATGATTTGTTGTATCATAGCAGTTAGAACTTCTATGGGATTCTACTTTTGGATTGATGATGGCTCTTTTCTTTTTCCTGATCTCAGAGGGAGTTTTTAGCTTGGTTGATAACTGTAGTGCATATCTTCATCTTCAATCAAGAGCTACAATATTGCCATAGAGGCTTTTTTATCCCTTGTGTTTTTCACTCCCAGATGGGACCCCGACAACTTTCATTTATATTATTCAGTGTAGGGTGGCCACATGGATAATTAGAGGAGTCACCCTTTCCTCACAATCATGAAGGGTACTCAACAGCACCTAATTCTTGACAATTTTCACTGTTGAGTAGTCATTAGATCATGAGTTGAAGACTTGAGTTGGTCATTAAGCCCCTAAAATCCCTCAACAATTGTAATAAAGACCATATTAACCTCTCCAGATCTCAATGTATGGTTTATTTTAAGATGTTGTCTCATGGGCAGCAGTTAAAAAAAATGAATATAACCAAAATCAGAGTAAATGTTGTTAAATCAATGATTTGCAATAAATAAGCTCTTTATTTATAGTGGGCCTAAATGTTCTCCAGTCAAGTGACCAGAAAATGGAAGAAGTGACAAATAATCAATGTTTTCTTCATTCAGTTAAAATGTACTGTCACAATGACAAATAATGTAATTTTTGCACTGTAGTAATAAATGAATGAAAGTGTGTTTATTAGTAAATGTATTCACATGTTATTTGCCAGGCTTCTTTTCATTTGCTTGGCATATTATAAACAGAGAACTCCAGTTTAGTCTCCCCGCAGAGAACAATCCACTCGCATGCACTCTTTGCGTTCACACCACAATCACCCCCAAAATTGGTCTCAATCCAGTACCACAACAATATTGTAGGGGTACAAAAATGTAATATTATATTTCTCTAACAGGACATTACAATGTGTATATATCCCAACTTTGTAATAATCATCACAATAAGCATCTCATTCGGATAATTTAAAACTGTTATTAAAAATATATTTTCACAAATATTTAAAAACATGTGATCTTCTCAATATGGCGCAAAGCCACTTAATACATAAAATAAAAACAAAAATAACACAAGAACAGGGAGGGACGCAAAACAGACCCAATTGTCTATCTCTACTAACTAACCTGTTAGATCTGTGGAAGAAAATACTTCAAGCGGTTTCCAGATCAATTACGTTTATGTGTATTTCGATGGATTAAACTCATTAGTCGCCACCTTCCTCAGGACAAATAAAACGAATCTCCCACATGTACATGTTATGTTATGTTAAAATATTTATAAAGTGCATGGCTGCCCAAGCAACATAACACAGAGACTGTGAAGAGAACAATACACATGCTGTAATTTACATGTTCAATAATTGCAGGTTCATAATTACACTGTGGTAATATACACACGTGTCCAATCTCTCCACCATAAATAGCTAACCACAGCTTCCCTTTCTGAAGTGGTACCAAAGTTCAAATAATAATAATCCACACCCAATCCACATGTGCTGCCTAAGAATAAACAATGGACAGTGGACCATAGGTCGCCCATTCATATTGCTTGTACTTTATCTTTCCCATTCAGAACATATGATATTGTCCCCATCGTGGACCTGCTCCTCCATCATACTCACACACTCACCTCAAGTTAAAAATCCCAAAACGTTTCCGGACAGGACCCCTATTTAATGGTCAACAGCATGCCAGACCTTCTTAAAAACATTCAAAGTCAATGGGGGGGACGCCCTCTTAATGATCAAGCAATCTAGAGGAGGGAAAAAGCAATTTTGTTGTCCCCAACACCCTTCCTCAAATGTCTCAAACAACTCTTTCATCGGTTGAGACTCAAATTCGTGCTCACATTTTTTAGTGTTAAGCCTTCACTCAATCCAAGATCTGAAAAAATGTCTCTTCATTTATAGCCCCTGGAAGGCTTTAAACCTTCGGTGGAGCACCCTCCTTGTAAACAAGCAATCTAGAATAAAAAGGGGTAAGTTTCATTAACAACCCTTATTGTATGCCAATACATTTCTCTCATCCCACTAAATTTGATATCAATTAAGGTGATTCTCACCGTCTTGGAACCAGGCAAATCAGTACTCCGTCCACTTTCTTTGTTTTTGCACTAATTTTTATTTTATTTTGAAACAATACGCAACCAAAAACAGTGACAATCATCTCAATAGGCATTAGCTTACAAATGACATGTCATTTACATTTCAAGACATTTACTTTCCCACATGTGGTATACAAACGAATGCAGCCTCTTACTGTGACAAATCCCCTCCCCCGACCGCAAGGTCTCAACACAGTGTTAATATGTTCCCCCAGATGTATCATCGAGTAGGCGGGCATTGCTAATCGGTAGACAGAGCATCCCTCTACTCTCGCTCCATCTCCCCTAGATCTTTGTCCATTTGTGCGGGAATCCTCTACCCTCGTAGACCACCCGTTCTGCTTGCCTACACCAGTCCATGTCGTTTTCCCATTCGTTAAACGTAGGATAGGACTCGGTCCCCCATTTGCGTGCTATGTTAAGTTTAGCTATCATAAAGCCTAGTGTCGCCCAAAGTTTCTCTCCCATTGTTAGGTCCGTTTTGCCACATATGTTTAATAAGCACTCTTGGGATGACGTCCCCATTTCCTTGCCACACAATTTTTGCATGTGCCAGGCAATCTCGTTCCAGTATTCTCTTATCTTGGGGCAGTCCCACCATAAATGTAAAAAAGTACCCTCTTGGCTGCAATTTTTGGGACAAAGCGCAGTGTTGAGTCTGTTCATTTTGACTAGTGTAGTGCGTGCATAATATGTCCTATGGAGTTGTTTCAGCTGGATCAGCCTAAAGCGAGATCTGATCGCCACCTTACGGGGCGACGCAAGTGCCTCCAGCCAGTCCTCGTCATCCAGCTTCCCCACGTCCTCCTCCTACCTGGCTCGCAATTTCTCCAATGTTCCTGTGGAATTATTTAATATCTTTCAGTAAGTTAGCAAGATTGCCTTCTCACGTAGATAATCGTCTAAGAGCCTATCTTCCAGAGGGGAAGAGGACGGAAGATCTGTGCCCCTCAGGATAGCTTGTTGCAATGCATGTCTAACTTGGAGGTATCGGAAGGTCTCCGTGGGAGCCAACTCGTAGTCTTTTTTAAGGTCGGCAAAGGGTCTGATCTTTCCTCCCACCCATAGGTTACCTACTCTGGAGAGACCGATCAAGTCCCATTTGTCGAAGCCCGTTTGGTTCCCCAGTAATCCTAGGCCTCTCGTGTCCCATTGTGGCATGGCTAAAGTTATCTTGTCTTTCCACCCCAGCGCTGTTGATGCTGTGTGCCGTATATTAACCATTGTTGATGTTGGGGTGGTAAGTGGTGCTGCCTGTATCCCGCCATAGATGTCTCTGAGGTATCCTTTTGGTCTCATGTTATGTCTATCCATATTGTATGCTAGTTCATCGTGGGCTACGTGTACCCATCTGTTAACTACTATGAGTTGCGTTGCCCAGTAGTAAAATTGTAGCGCTGGGAGCGCAAACCCCCCATCCCACCAACTCCTGTTCAATTTATTTAATGCGATCTGCAGATTTCCCCCATCCCAGAGGAGTATCCCTATTTCTGCTTCTTCCGCTTTGAAGTACTCCGGAGGGACTAGGTATGGCGTGTTTTGCAATATATATATACAAAGTGGGGAAGCGCCATCATCTTGTACAGGGCTGCTTTGCCCAACAGTGACAAAGGTAATGTCCTCCAATGTCGCACATCTTCTTGCAGACGGCGTAGTGGGGGGGTCTAAACTTCGATTGTGGAATACTGTTGGGTCTCTGGTTACATAGATTCCCAAGTATCTAAATCCTTCTGTCACCTCACTGGATATACAGGTTCTAGGGAGTCTCGGGTTCACGCCCCCCAAAACGCATATGAGAGATTTATCCCAGTTTATAGTGTATCCCTAGTGCTTTTGGTACAGGGTGAAAATATGAAGTACTCTGTGTAGGGAAGAGTAAGGCTTGGCCAGATTGAGGAGAATATCATCTGCGTAGAGGGAGATTCTATACTCCCAATCTATCGTCCACTTAAGTCCTCTGATAAGTCGGTTGCGCCATATCCATACAGCCAGAGGCTCCAATACCAGGGCAAATATTGATGGGGACAGGGGGCAGCCGTACTTAGTACCTCCGTGGAGTTTAAAAACTGATGACCGTCCCCCGTTTACCGTCACCTGCGCCAGGGGCTCAGAGTATAGGAGCCTGATCCATGCCACAAATTTATTCCCAAAGCCCATCCTCTCTAGGACTGCAAATAGGAAGGGCCATTCTATCATGTGGAATGCTTTCCTAGCGTCCAATGACATTACAACCGACTCTTCCCTAATGCTCTCGGCTCTTCCCAGCACTCTGTGGAGTCATCTTAGGTTGAGCGCTGTATTTCTATTCGGCATGAATCCTGATTGGTCGGGGTGAACCAATTTATGCATCAACGGGGCCAGGTGAGTCACCAGGATCTTGGCTAAGACCTTCACCTCTACATGAGGCAGAGAGATCGGTCTGTATGATGCGCAGCTGTCTGGTGGCTTGCCATCTTTATAGATTACGGCAATATTGGCCAGCCTCTGGCTCTCAGGCTGCTTCCCAACTCTGATACTTTCCTGAAACATTTGCAGTAGATATGGTGCCGTTGTGCAGGCCGTTACTTTATATAGCTCAATCGGCAGGCCATTGGGGCCCATTGCTTTCCCAGGTTTCAATGCCTGAATCGCCTGTGTCACTTCGCTTTCTGTAAGCTCTAGGTCTAGGCTGTCTCAATCAGTCTTTTCAAGGGAGGGTATATTGAGAGTGGACAGGAGCTCCCGCGCCTCCACCTGGGTAATTTGAGTTGACGACGTGTACAGTTATCGGTAGTAGGCTGCAAATGCATCCGCTATTCCCTGTCTATCTCTGATTCGTTCCCCCACTTCTGAAGTGACCTCGAATACCCATCTAGAAGCCTGCTCTCTTCTGTCCAGCCACACCAGCAATTTACTCGCTCTATCACCCGCTTCGTGGAGTCGGTGCAGGGTCGCCCTATAATGCACTCTGGCCTGTTCCTCGGCTATGTCTCTATACTCCTTCTGCTTAATCTGTAGCCTATGCTTCCCTTCTGGGGTATCTGACCGCTGCTGTTCTGAGTCTAGTGTTCTAATCTCCTCTTCTACTACCGTAATCTGCCTTATCTTTTCCTTCTTATGAGCGGAAATTAAGGAGACTCCCTGACCTCTGATTGCAGCCTTATAGGCCTCCTACAGGGTTTGACTCTACTCTACCGACCCCTTATTTTCCTAAAAATAATTAATTGACGTTTTCAATAAGTCTTCCTTAATAGATGGAAATTTGAGATACCATGGACTAAGTGATATGTAATCTCCCCCAGTGGGGGGCGCTTCTCCATATGTTACACTGATTGGAGAGTGATCAGAAATACCCCCTGGGAGAAGGGTCATCTCCCGAAATTACGACAACTGTTCTATCAACCCGAAAACGTAATCTATACGAGATAGACTTCCATGTACACCTGAGTGGAAGGTATATTGTCGGGTAGAGGGATTGCGCACATGCCACACATCCACAAGGCCAATTGCTGACAGGAACTCGGCCAGTGCATTCCCTGAGCTGTCTTTTTGCCTGGCTGGCCAACGGTCCAGTTCTCCACTCAGGGCTGCTTTGCAATCTCCCCCAACTAATAGCTCACCCTGTGGTAGCTTCACTAAATGAGCACCCAACTCAGCCAGTGTGGGGGAATGGAGCTGTGGGGAGATGTACAGCGATACAATATGCAATAGTCTACCGTCCCAGCTCCCTGACAGCGTCACAAAACGACAGAGAGGGTTGTGGGTCACTGCCTGTATCGTAAATGGAAAGGACTTGCGTAGTAAAATACCCACTTCTCTTGAATCTCTGGTGTACCCTGCATGTGCAACTAGCTTATAGCCCCATCTGTTGAGTGTACAGTAGGACGTCCCCTGTATATGGGTTTCTTGCAGCAGGACAATATCAGGTGCCCGTCTCTTAATGTATTGCAATACCACTCCCCTTTTAATTTTGTCCCCTAATCCATATACATTCCAGGAAAGGACCCCAAGTTGGTTGGGGGATATTCCTCTACTCACTTTATCTTGCATCTGGATTGTGTGAAAATACGCTCAAGGCTATAACCGCCTCGTAGGATCCGACAGTTCCCTCTCTACCTACACAAGGGCCTTGGGTAGTGGAGATCTCGCTGTACACTCCTGACATTGTAAGGGTAGCATCCTGTAATACGCCTCTTGAGTGATTGTGATATGTGGACTGCTGTATTGTTAAAGCTATCCATAGAGCATATCCTCTGAACTGAAACCTCCCAATAACAAAACTATCCCATACCTCCCCCCTCCCTGCTTCCCTGCAATGTGGACGTGAAACTGCCCACCCCCCAACACTCTTAATGTCATTAGATGGAGACATGGAGACACCCCTGGAGGGTATTGCTCTAGAACTAGACATTCACCAAGACTTTTCCTTAGACAGTGGTTTATGTGTGAGAAACAAGTTCGTACCTCAAGGACCTCATTTAAACAGCATTGACGTCTTTCATAGACTGGTCACCAATGATTTACACAGATTGGAGGACAAACTATTGGAGGGTGGTAGCAGGTGGAATATGGACAATCTCAACAAGGCGGAACGTACGGCTCTATATAGTCTTAAGAACGATTCCTCCCTTGTCATCCGTGAGGCGGACAAGGGAGGGAATGTGGTTGTCATGAATAGGTCTGATTATGATCTAGAGGCCATTAGACAACTTGGTAATGAAGATTGTTATAAAAATTGAGGTCCAATCCCTGTGCCGAAGCAATGTTGGTGATAAACATGCGTCTTGCCCATTGGAAGGAGATAGGTCTCCTTTCAGACTCTGAATACCAGTTTTTGAGGATCTCCCATCCAAGATTTGCATGTTTGTATCTACTTCCTAAGGTACATAAACAAGCAAAATTCCCTCCGGGTCGCCCAATTATATCTGGGAATGGATCCTTAACGGAGCATCTATCTGAGTTTGTAGATACCTTCCTCAAACCACTGGTGGTTAACCTTCCGTCCTTTATTCAGGACACGAAGGATATACTTAACAAGGTAGAAGATTTACAGTGGGATGAAACAATGTGGTTGGTAACTATGGATGTTGAGTCGCTATATACATGCATCAAGAAAGAATTTGGACAGATGGCTATTGATCATTTTCTATCCACTCGAAATGCGAACTTGTTGGAACATAATGGTATGATCCTTGAAATGGTTGACTTAATCTTGAGCAACAATTTCTTTCTTTTTAATGGGGACTGGTATCACCAACAACAGGGTTCGGCGATGGGATCCAAATTCTCACCATCCTATGCGAATTTGTTCATGGGGTGGTTTGAGAAAGTGTATGTATGGTCCCATGATGCTGGACGTTGGACAAAGGATGTCTTTTTTGGGGGCGGTACATAGACGATGTTTTTATGATTTGGACTGGAGCTGAGAACAATCTATATCAATTTTTTGACTATCTAAATCAGAATCCTTTCAATGTACGCCTTACTATGAATATGTCTAAGACCAAAATCCAATTCTTGGATTTAGAACTGTACATTGAAGACAATCAACTTAAGAGTATCCTATACAGAAAGGAAACAGCTGTCAATAGTATATTGCATTTCGACAGTGCTCACCCTGCAAGCACAAAGCATGCCATACCGTTTGGTGAATTGTTCCGTGTCCGCAGAAACTGTAGTGATGATACCCAATTTGAAATACAAGCCCAAAATTCTCTGCGGCGTCTCAAAAGGAGAGGCTATAGCGATCAAGTATTATCACAATCACTAAGACGGGTTAGGGGTGTCAAGAGAACCGACACACTTAAGAACAAAAGGAACATGGGATCTATTAAAAAGAACGTTTGGCCTTTATTACGACCTATTCCAAACTTAACAATGACGTGTTCAAAATTTTGCATAGACACTGGAAAATTCTTAAGGGGCATCGGGATTGAGCCCTCTTTAGCCGATAAACCTCAGGTTACGTATAAAAGATCAGGTACTCTGAGGGAGGTATTGTGTCCCAGTTACACAGCGATTAGACCTATGGCTGTTGGGAATTGGTTGAGTCGCCCCAAAGGTTTTTTCATATGTGGAAATTGCAATGTATGCCACTTGGGCCTGAATAAAACTTTACGCTTTTCCTATAACAACAAGTTTGTACATGAGATTAAGCAGTTTATGAATTGTCAATCAATGTTTGTGATTTATGTCATTATATGTAATTGTGCTAGAATTTATGTGGGGAGCACAGTGAGACAACTACGAACACGTATTCAAGAACATCGAAGAGCATGCATAAACAATGACTGCAGTAATGCTTTAGGCTCTCATAAGTGCGACTCAGATGTCCCAAAAGCCAATTTTAAATTCCATGCTATTGATTGTGTTTCCTCAGACAGGAGGGGGGGCAATAGAGAGTTGCATCTCAGAAAACTGGAGGCCCTTTGGATATGTAAATTACGAGCAGTGGGTTCTGGTCTTAATTGTGACAATGAAATGCATTTTCTACTATAATGAAAACATCATTTTGCTTCCGTTCAGATATTGTTTTTTTGGTAGGGTTAACTGTTTTCTCTACATACTGATAAAAGTATGTGAGTAACGTGCTAGCTAAACGTGCCGTTGGGTGATTTTAAGAGGAGACATATTTGTCTCCCATAATGAAAAATAATGTTTCTGCTGCCTATTTACAAGAACTTGTTGAGAAAAATGTTTGTCGAACTTATTGTTGGGTGACTTTATGAGAAGGGACATTGATCCACTAATTTAAGAAATTATGAGTTTTTTGAGAAGTATTCTTTTTTCATATTTTTGGTTCCTTGGGAATTTACTGCACCTTTAGTTCCTGTATAAATGTCTCGTGGCAGTTGTAGGTTCCCTGTGTATATTGATAAAATATTGAGTGCAATATGTTGATGGAATTTACCTTTGTGTGATCTGAAGAGGGTATACGCGTGTCCTCCATTATAAGAGCTGTTGTTCTCTCAACCAACGCACTTTAACGTTATGAGCAATATGTTTGTTGAATTTACCGCTGTTTGTTCCTGTAAGGGTGATTATCTGTTCCCATGTTATAAATCGATGTTTATTTAAGTAGCGTTGTTTCCCTAATTGTTGCTTCCTGTTGGATCTACTGCACTCGCATAGTGCAATACAAACACATTTTAGATTAATTCGGAATGTCTTTGAAAGAACATAGAACTTTCAAGATGTGTAACATGTGTTTTTAACTCTAATGTACTGTCACCTTGTTTGTCACACTTTGGTGATTTCTCACTTTTAGCGATTTAATGTGGAAATGGGGTTACATTCTTGATATGCACCTTATGTGAAGTTCTGTTTGTGTGCTTATATTTGTAAGAGTGACTTTAATATATGTAGATATTTGTATACGCATGAGAAATGAAATGGAAACTTAGTGTATATATCATTGGATAAGAAATGTTACAATGGCGCGGTGATTTTCGTGTTTTGGTTCTGTATAGATTGTAGCCAATAGGGAATGATGGTTGATTGTCAATAAAGTTGTTATGGTCTTGACTTTTTTGTAATATGACGTATTGACGCGCTTTACGTACGCCGCAACACAAACACGGCTATAGGCTTTATTAAGCCAGGTGATACGTGATGACTTTTCTTACGATTAGACTGATGGTGGGAGCGTGAAAGATCGCGTCCTACGTAACGTACCCAAAGGCATCCTACACTCGGAACATGAATGTGAGTAAGGACTGTTTCAATGGGGTCTCGGTGAGGTTAGGAAGTTTTAGTCGCATTGAATGGGAATTCGACTTTTAGAATGGTAACATTGGCATCGGTAGGAAATAATGTTGTCACATATTTGTGTTGGGACTATTTTATTTAAAAAAACTTGGGCTTTTTTTCACTACCGGGCGCATTCGCGGTTTTTGATTAAACGCATAGTATAGCTCTGCTGTATACACGTCATGTTCGGGTAAACGGGTCTGTATGACCATATGTGCCCCGTGCCTTTCATCATTATTAAGCCTACATATGTGTGGCTTAATTTGACATTTCTTGTCTCTTCAATTTCATATTCCCCATTTTTATGTGAGTTCAATTGGAGAAAATGTTTTTCGTTGTGTTTTTAGATATTACTGCTCAACCGACTGTTTTGAACGTTCTTAGATGATCGGATTGGATGAATGGAAAACACTCGGTGTGACTTTTCTTCATTAATTGGAGGTAATGATAGATAACGTTACGTTTTGGCCTCTTAGAGGGTGTTAAATCTTGGTTGCTTTGGGTAGAGGTTGCTCAAGAATTTGAATTATGGTGTGTCTACTCAGGTCCCACTGATTTCTTCACCATCTGTGGAGCGAAGAGAATACCTTATCAGTTGCAGTACGGTTTTTATTGGTGAGGATTAAAGTTTTGTAGATTGTGATTTCTCATGGTGGTGGATTCAAACAAGTCACATAGGAATTTGTTGTTTGTGTGTTTTTTAAGGAATTATTCCTTTGAATAGTTTCACTGTATTTGGTGGTGTCTGATTTAAGGACATTTTCTTTGTCTTCTTATTTTCTTTCCTTCGTTGTATTATTCTTTTTGTGGTGTTTTTGCTTTGGTTTTACTCTGGCAGGTTCTGTGTCGGTGCTGGGCACTTGTCTTTTGTTTTTGCTTCCCTTTTTTCTATTTTCTTCTTTTTTTCTTTTCTCCTTCTTTCCGGCTCTTGTGATTAAAGGTACTTTGTCGTTTTAATCATATGGGTGGTTTACATTGCACTGAATTTTGACATTGTTATGAATAAGATCAATCGATAATGATGTACAATGCAATGTTTGTAACATATTTAATGTTTTTATCATTTTCTATTGTCCTTTTGATTGGATTTATATCATGTTTGCAGCCCTGATGAAACCCTATTTAGGGTGAAACGCGTTGGCTGTATTGGCGTTTTGTTGCTTCAAATCAAGCAATAAATAAAAAATTGGATCAACGTCATTGAAGAGTCCGGAGAGATTTTGTATAGCATTTATGCTGTTTTATCTTTGTGTTGCCTCTCTGTGTTTTTTTTTTCATTTCAGTAGATAGGTCTGTTGGCAGTGGACCTTGGAGGTGGGCAACTTAAATTCTGTGCCTTTCATTACAAGGTTGTATAGTTGGTTAGTGCAGCTTTAAATATCCCTTGCTGCCGTGTTTCCTTTTTTCTCAGTATTTAATCAAGGGTAGCTAGCACACCAACACTCTATTAAATTTGATAATGGATTTTGATGATCAAAGGGAAGAATTGGCCAAAGACTTGTTTAGTTTAGTTAATACTGAACGTATGGGTAATATGTCTGTG
Source organism: Calotriton arnoldi (assembly GCA_963921515.1). Taxonomy (NCBI): domain Eukaryota; kingdom Metazoa; phylum Chordata; class Amphibia; order Caudata; family Salamandridae; genus Calotriton; species Calotriton arnoldi. The sequence goes on along the minus strand of CAWUFW010013871.1, from coordinate 305,925 downwards.
CCCCTAGTGGGGGAGGGACTAAAAACTAAATTCATAAAACTGGAAAGGCTGAAGAAAGTGGAGCTTTCAAAATGGTGGGATGGGGTAACCCTTAAGAGGTATTTAGACAATAAGAAAATTCCTCGGGGACTCCGAATTTTAACATTTCCCACTTTCGATGACCTCGACCCCGATTTACTTAAAAACTGGGAGGAAAATTTACAAAATTCTTCCGTCGTCATGATGAGGGTTCTAATTGAACATTCCGACAGGAAGTGCCTCAAATTGAGGGAGGAGATACGTGCTTTGGAGGAAGAAATTAAAGGATTGAATTTAAAGGAGGCCACTGATAAAAATTATGCCATACTTAGGGAACAAATCCAAAGTCACCAACGGAGTATTAAACAGAGAAAACGGAATAAAATAGCTAGGGATGATCGTGACTACTCTCAGGGGCGAATTTATACATTTGCGCAAAAATTCGATAACATTCAAATCCCCAAAATCAGAGATCCTGATACCCAAAGTATAGGAAGTGCTTCCAGTTTACTGAGTAGTTCTAATGCTTCCTCCATTGAGCAGGTGGATACATCTGCTACTAATATGGCAGTACCCACTGTGAGTACTGCTTCCTCTTTTTTAGAGGAAGTGCTAAGATATCGTATAGGGAACAAACAGAAAAAGCCCATAAATCGACAAGAAGGGGGGGTGGCGAAAGAACAGAAAAAGATACAGGTGTACTTACAAGGAACCAGAGAAAGAAATTGAACAATTGAATGGAGCACACTGTCTTAGATCTGATGCTTTTGTTTATGACTCTGATAATCTTGTAATTAACTACTCTGACCGGATTTTGAATGATATTGAATTGTCCTTATTAAATAAAGGATTGGGTTTTTGTGCAACCAATAAGGGTGTGTTTTCTGAACTTCATGCCGACTTGTTTAAATTCTCTCGGAGGGCAAAGTTGAAATGTCACTTTCACCTAAATCCATCTCAGGTTCCACAAACGAATGTAGACTCAGTTCAAAATTCTGAGGTTTCTGTCGCACATTTAAAAAATGTTTCACTCTTAATGTCATTAGATGGAGACATGGAGACACCCCTGGAGGGTATTGCTCTAGAACTAGACATTCACCAAGACTTTTCCTTAGACAGTGGTTTATGTGTGAGAAACAAGTTCGTACCTCAAGGACCTCATTTAAACAGCATTGACGTCTTTCATAGACTGGTCACCAATGATTTACACAGATTGGAGGACAAACTATTGGAGGGTGGTAGCAGGTGGAATATGGACAATCTCAACAAGGCGGAACGTACGGCTCTATATAGTCTTAAGAACGATTCCTCCCTTGTCATCCGTGAGGCGGACAAGGGAGGGAATGTGGTTGTCATGAATAGGTCTGATTATGATCTAGAGGCCATTAGGCAACTTGGTAATGAAGATTGTTATAAAAAATTGAGGTCCAATCCCTGTGCCGAAGCAATGTTGGTGATAAACATGCGTCTTGCCCATTGGAAGGAGATAGGTCTCCTTTCAGACTCTGAATACCAGTTTTTGAGGATCTCCCATCCAAGATTTGCATGTTTGTATCTACTTCCTAAGGTACATAAACAAGCAAAATTCCCTCCGAGTCGCCCAATTATATCTGGGAATGGATCCTTAACGGAGCATCTATCTGAGTTTGTAGATACCTTCCTCAAACCACTGGTGGTTAACCTTCCGTCCTTTATTCAGGACACGAAGGATATACTTAACAAGGTAGAAGATTTACAGTGGGATGAAACAATGTGGTTGGTAACTATGGATGTTGAGTCGCTATATACATGCATCAAGAAAGAATTTGGACAGATGGCTATTGATCATTTTCTATCCACCCGAAATGCGAACTTGTTGGAACATAATGGTATGATCCTTGAAATGGTTGACTTAATCTTGAGCAACAATTTCTTTCTTTTTAATGGGGACTGGTATCACCAACAACAGGGTTCGGCGATGGGATCCAAATTCTCACCATCCTATGCGAATTTGTTCATGGGGTGGTTTGAGAAAGTGTATGTATGGTCCCATGATGCTGGACGTTGGACAAAGGATGTCTTTTTTTGGGGGCGGTACATAGACGATGTTTTTATGATTTGGACTGGAGCTGAGAACAATCTATATCAATTTTTTGACTATCTAAATCAGAATCCTTTCAATGTACGCCTTACTATGAATATGTCTAAGACCAAAATCCAATTCTTGGATTTAGAACTGTACATTGAAGACAATCAACTTAAGAGTACCCTATACAGAAAGGAAACAGCTGTCAATAGTATATTGCATTTCGACAGTACTCACCCTGCAAGCACAAAGCATGCCATACCGTTTGGTGAATTGTTCCGTGTCCGCAGAAACTGTAGTGATGATACCCAATTTGAAATACAAGCCCAAAATTCTCTGCGGCGTCTCAAAAGGAGAGGCTATAGCGATCAAGTATTATCACAATCACTAAGACGGGTTAGGGGTGTCAAGAGAACCGACACACTTAAGAACAAAAGGAACATGGGATCTATTAAAAAGAACGTTTGGCCTTTATTACGACCTATTCCAAACTTAACAATGACGTGTTCAAAATTTTGCATAGACACTGGAAAATTCTTAAGGGGGCATCGGGATTGAGCCCTCTTTTAGCCGATAAACCTCAGGTTACGTATAAAAGATCAGGTACTCTGAGGGAGGTATTGTGTCCCAGTTACAAAGCGATTAGACCTATGGCTGTTGGGAATTGGTTGAGTCGCCCCAAAGGTTTTTTCATATGTGGAAATTGCAATGTATGCCACTTGGGCCTGAATAAAACTTTACGCTTTTCCTATAACAACAAGTTTGTACATGAGATTAAGTAGTTTATGAATTGTCAATCAATGTTTGTGGTTTATGTCATTATATGTAATTGTGCTAGAATTTATGTGGGGAGCACAGTGAGACAACTACGAACACGTATTCAAGAACATCGAAGAGCATGCATAAACAATGACTGCAGTAATGCTTTAGGCTCTCATAAGTGCGACTCAGATGTCCCAAAAGCCAATTTTAAATTCCATGCTATTGATTGTGTTTCCTCAGACAGGAGGGGGGCAATAGAGAGTTGCATCTCAGAAAACTGGAGGCCCTTTGGATATGTAAATTACGAGCAGTGGGTTCTGGTCTTAATTGTGACAATGAAATGCATTTTCTACTATAATGAAAACATCATTTTGCTTCCGTTCAGATATTGTTTTTTTGGTAGGGTTAACTGTTTTCTCTACATACTGATAAAAGTATGTGAGTAACGTGCTAGCTGAACGTACCGTTGGGTGATTTTAAGAGGAGACATATTTGTCTCCCATAATGAAAAATAATGTTTCTGCTGCCTATTTACAAGAACTTGTTGAGAAAAATGTTTGTCGAACTTATTGTTGGGTGACTTTATGAGAAGGGACATTGATCCACTAATTTAAGAAATTATGAGTTTTTTGAGAAGTATTCTTTTTTCATATTTTTGGTTCCTTGTGAATTTACTGCACCTTTAGTTCCTGTATAAATGTCTCGTGGCAGTTGTAGGTTCCCTGTGTATATTGATAAAATATTGAGTGCAATATGTTGATGGAATTTACCTTTGTGTGATCTGAAGAGGGTATACGCGTGTCCTCCATTATAAGAGATGTTGTTCTCTCAACCAACGCACTTTAACGTTATGAGCAATATGTTTGTTGAATTTACCGCTGTTTGTTCCTGTAAGGGTGATTATCTGTTCCCATGTTATAAATCGATGTTTATTTAAGTAGCGTTGTTTCCCTAATTGTTGCTTCCTGTTGGATCTACTGCACTCGCATAGTGCAATACAAACACATTTTAGATTAATTCGGAATGTCTTTGAAAGAACATAGAACTTTCAAGATGTGTAACATGTGTTTTTAACTCTAATGTACTGTCACCTTGTTTGTCACACTTTGGTGATTTCTCACTTTTAGCGATTTAATGTGGAAATGGGGTTACATTCTTGATATGCACCTTATGTGAAGTTCTGTTTGTGTGCTTATATTTGTAAGAGTGACTTTAATATATGTAGATATTTGTATACGCATGAGAAATGAAATGGAAACTTAGTGTATATATCGTTGGATAAGAAATGTTACAATGGCGCAGTGATTTTCGTGTTTTGGTTCTGTATAGATTGTAGCCAATAGGGAATGATGGTTGATTGTCAATAAAGTTGTTATGGTCTTGACTTTTTTGTAATATGACGTATTGACGCGCTTTACGTACGCCGCAACACAAACACGGCTATAGGCTTTATTAAGCCAGGTGATACGTGATGACTTTTCTTACGATTAGACTGATGGTGGGAGCGTGAAAGATCGCGTCCTACGTAACGTACCCAAAGGCGTCCTACACTCGGAACATGAATGTGAGTAAGGACTGTTTCAATGGGGTCTCGGTGAGGTAAGGAAGTTTTAGTCGCATTGAATGGGAATTCGACTTTTAGAATGGTAACATTGGCATCGGTAGGAAATAATGTTGTCACATATTTGTGTTGGGACTATTTTATTTAAAAAAACTTGGGCTTTTTTTCACTACCGGGCGCATTCGCGGTTTTTGATTAAACGCATAGTATAGCTCTGCTGTATACACGTCATGTTCGGGTAAACGGGTCTGTATGACCATATGTGCCCCGTGCCTTTCATCATTATTAAGCCTACATATGTGTGGCTTAATTTGACATTTCTTGTCTCTTCAATTTCATATTCCCCATTTTTATGTGAGTTCAATTGGAGAAAATGTTTTTCGTTGTGTTTTTAGATATTACTGCTCAACCGACTATTTTGAACGTTCTTAGATGATCGGATTGGATGAATGGAAAACACTCGGTGTGACTTTTCTTCATTAATTGGAGGTAATGATAGATAACGTTACGTTTTGGCCTCTTAGAGGGTGTTAAATCTTGGTTGCTTTGGGTAGAGGTTGCTCAAGAATTTGAATTATGGTGTGTCTACTCAGGTCCCACTGATTTCTTCACCATCTGTGGAGCGAAGAGAATACCTTATCAGTTGCAGTACGGTTTTTATTGGTGAGGATTAAAGTTTTGTAGTTTGTGATTTCTCTTGTTGGTGGATTCAAACAAGTCACATAGGAATTTGTTGTTTGTGTGTTTTTTAAGGAATTATTCCTTCGAATAGTTTCACTGTATTTGGTGGTGTCTGATTTAAGGACATTTTCTTTGTCTTCTTATTTTCTTTCCTTCGTTGTATTATTCTTTTTTGTGGTGTTTTTGCTTTGGTTTTACTCTGGCAGGTTCTGTGTCGGTGCTGGGCACTTGTCTTTTGTTTTTGCTTCCCTTTTTTCTATTTTCTTCTTTTTTTCTTTTCTCCTTCTTTCCGGCTCTTGTGATTAAAGGTACTTTGTCGTTTTAATCATATGGGTGGTTTACATTGCACTGAATTTTGACATTGTTATGAATAAGTTCAATCGATAATGATGTACAATGCAATGTTTGAAACATATTTAATGTTTTTATCATTTTTTATTGTCGTTTTGATTGGATTTATATCATGTTTGCAGCCCTGATGAAGCCCTATTTAGGGTGAAACGCGTTGGCTGTATTGGCGTTTTGTTGCTTCAAATCAAGCAATAAATAAAAAATTGGATCAACGTCATTGAAGAGTCCGGAGAGATTTTGTATAGCATTTATGCTGTTTTATCTTTGTGTTGCCTCTCTGTGTTTTCTTTTTTCATTTCAGTAGATAGGTCTGTTGGCAGTGGACCTTGGAGGTGGGCAACTTAAATTCTCTGCCTTTCATTACAAGGGTGTATAGTTGGTTAGTGCAGCTTTAAATATCCCTTGCTGCCGAGTTTCCTTTTTTCTCAGTATTTAATCAAGGGTAGCTAGCACACCAACACTCTATTAAATTTGATAATGGATTTTGATGATCAAAGGGAAGAATTGGCCAAAGACTTGTTTAGTTTAGTTAATACTGAACGTATGGGTAATATGTCTGTGCCCCTAGTGGGGGAGGGACTAAAAACTAAATTCATAAAACTGGAAAGGCTGAAGAAAGTGGAGCTTTCAAAATGGTGGGATGGGGTAACCCTTAAGAGGTATTTAGACAATAAGAAAATTCCTCGGGGACTCCGAATTTTAACATTTCCCACTTTCGATGACCTCGACCCCGATTTACTTAAAAACTGGGAGGAAAATTTACAAAATTCTTCCGTCGTCATGATGAGGGTTCTAATTGAACATTCCGACAGGAAGTGCCTCAAATTGAGGGAGGAGATACGTGCTTTGGAGGAAGAAATTAAAGGATTGAATTTAAAGGAGGCCACTGATAAAAATTATGCCATACTTAGGGAACAAATCCAAAGTCACCAACGGAGTATTAAACAGAGAAAACTGAATAAAATAGCTAGGGATGATCGTGACTACTCTCAGGGGCGAATTTATACATTTGCGCAAAAATTCGATAACATTCAAATCCCCAAAATCAGAGATCCTGATACCCAAAGTATAGGAAGTGCTTCCAGTTTACTGAGTAGTTCTAATGCTTCCTCCATTGAGCAGGTGGATACATCTGCTACTAATATGGCAGTACCCACTGTGAGTACTGCTTCCTCTTTTAGAGGAAGTGCTAAGATATCGTATAGGGAACAAACAGAAAAAGCCCATAAATCGACAAGAAGGGGGTGGCGAAAGAACAGAAAAAGATACAGGTGTACTTACAAGGAACCAGAGAAAGAAATTGAACAATTGAATGGAGCACACTGTCTTAGATCTGATGCTTTTGTTTATGACTCTGATAATCTTGTAATTAACTACTCTGACCGGATTTTGAATGATATTGAATTGTCCTTATTAAATAAAGGATTGGGTTTTTGTGCAACCAATAAGGGTGTGTTTTCTGAACTTCATGCCGACTTGTTTAAATTCTCTCGGAGGGCAAAGTTGAAATGTCACTTTCACCTAAATCCATCTCAGGTTCCACAAACGAATGTAGACTCAGTTCAAAATTCTGAGGTTTCTGTCGCACATTTAAAAAATGTTTCACTCTTAATGTCATTAGATGGAGACATGGAGACACCCCTGGAGGGTATTGCTCTAGAACTAGACATTCACCAAGACTTTTCCTTAGACAGTGGTTTATGTGTGAGAAACAAGTTCGTACCTCAAGGACCTCATTTAAACAGCATTGACGTCTTTCATAGACTGGTCACCAATGATTTACACAGATTGGAGGACAAACTATTGGAGGGTGGTAGCAGGTGGAATATGGACAATCTCAACAAGGCGGAACGTACGGCTCTATATAGTCTTAAGAACGATTCCTCCCTTGTCATCCGTGAGGCGGACAAGGGAGGGAATGTGGTTGTCATGAATAGGTCTGATTATGATCTAGAGGCCATTAGACAACTTGGTAATGAAGATTGTTATAAAAAATTGAGGTCCAATCCCTGTGCCGAAGCAATGTTGGTGATAAACATGCGTCTTGCCCATTGGAAGGAGATAGGTCTCCTTTCAGACTCTGAATACCAGTTTTTGAGGATCTCCCATCCAAGATTTGCATGTTTGTATCTACTTCCTAAGGTACATAAACAAGCAAAATTCCCTCCGGGTCGCCCAATTATATCTGGGAATGGATCCTTAACGGAGCATCTATCTGAGTTTGTAGATACCTTCCTCAAACCACTGGTGGTTAACCTTCCGTCCTTTATTCAGGACACGAAGGATATACTTAACAAGGTAGAAGATTTACAGTGGGATGAAACAATGTGGTTGGTAACTATGGATGTTGAGTCGCTATATACATGCATCAAGAAAGAATTTGGACAGATGGCTATTGATCATTTTCTATCCACCCGAAATGCGAACTTGTTGGAACATAATGGTATGATCCTTGAAATGGTTGACTTAATCTTGAGCAACAATTTCTTTCTTTTTAATGGGGACTGGTATCACCAACAACAGGGTTCGAGCGATGGGATCCAAATTCTCACCATCCTATGCGAATTTGTTCATGGGGTGGTTTGAGAAAGTGTATGTATGTCCCATGATGCTGGACGTTGGACAAAGGATGTCTTTTTTGGGGGCGGTACATAGACGATGTTTTTATGATTTGGACTGGAGCTGAGAACAATCTATATCAATTTTTTGACTATCTAAATCAGAATCCTTTCAATGTACGCCTTACTATGAATATGTCTAAGACCAAAATCCAATTCTTGGATTTAGAACTGTACATTGAAGACAATCAACTTAAGAGTACCCTATACAGAAAGGAAACAGCTGTCAATAGTATATTGCATTTCGACAGTACTCACCCTGCAAGCACAAAGCATGCCATACCGTTTGGTGAATTGTTCCGTGTCCGCAGAAACTGTAGTGATGATACCCAATTTGAAATACAAGCCCAAAATTCTCTGCAGCGTCTCAAAAGGAGAGGCTATAACGATCAAGTATTATCACAATCACTAAGACGGGTTAGGGGTGTCAAGAGAACCGACACACTTAAGAACAAAAGGAACATGGGATCTATTAAAAAGAACGTTTGGCCTTTATTACGACCTATTCCAAACTTAACAATGACGTGTTCAAAATTTTGCATAGACACTGGAAAATTCTTAAGGGGGCATCGGGATTGAGCCCTCTTTAGCCGATAAACCTCAGGTTACGTATAAAAGATCAGGTACTCTGAGGAGGTATTGTGTCCCAGTCACACAGCGATTAGACCTATGGCTGTTGGGAATTGGTTGAGTCGCCCCAAAGGTTTTTTCATATGTGGAAATTGCAATGTATGCCACTTGGGCCTGAATAAAACTTTACGCTTTTCCTATAACAACAAGTTTGTACATGAGATTAAGCAGTTTATGAATTGTCAATCAATGTTTGTGGTTTATGTCATTATATGTAATTGTGCTAGAATTTATGTGGGGAGCACAGTGAGACAACTACGAACACGTATTCAAGAACATCGAAGAGCATGCATAAACAATGACTGCAGTAATGCTTTAGGCTCTCATAAGTGCGACTCAGATGTCCCAAAAGCCAATTTTAAATTCCATGCTATTGATTGTGTTTCCTCAGACAGGAGGGGGGGCAATAGAGAGTTGCATCTCAGAAAACTGGAGGCCCTTTGGATATGTAAATTATGAGCAGTGGGTTCTGGTCTTAATTGTGACAATGAAATGCATTTTCTACTATAATGAAAACATCATTTTGCTTCCGTTCAGATATTGTTTTTTTGGTAGGGTTAACTGTTTTCTCTACATACTGATAAAAGTATGTGAGTAACGTGCTAGCTGAACGTACCGTTGGGTGATTTTAAGAGGAGACATATTTGTCTCCCATAATGAAAAATAATGTTTCTGCTGCCTATTTACAAGAACTTGTTGAGAAAAATGTTTGTCGAACTTATTGTTGGGTGACTTTATGAGAAGGGACATTGATCCACTAATTTAAGAAATTATGAGTTTTTTGAGAAGTATTCTTTTTTCATATTTTTGGTTCCTTGTGAATTTACTGCACCTTTAGTTCCTGTATAAATGTCTCGTGGCAGTTGTAGGTTCCCTGTGTATATTGATAAAATATTGAGTGCAATATGTTGATGGAATTTACCTTTGTGTGATCTGAAGAGGGTATACGCGTGTCCTCCATTATAAGAGATGTTGTTCTCTCAACCGACGCACTTTAACGTTATGAGCAATATGTTTGTTGAATTTACCGCTGTTTGTTCCTGTAAGGGTGATTATCTGTTCCCATGTTATAAATCGATGTTTATTTAAGTAGCGTTGTTTCCCTAATTGTTGCTTCCTGTTGGATCTACTGCACTCGCATAGTGCAATACAAACACATTTTAGATTAATTCGGAATGTCTTTGAAAGAACATAGAACTTTCAAGATGTGTAACATGTGTTTTTAACTCTAATGTACTGTCACCTTGTTTGTCACACTTTGGTGATTTCTCACTTTTAGCGATTTAATGTGGAAATGGGGTTACATTCTTGATATGCACCTTATGTGAAGTTCTGTTTGTGTGCTTATATTTGTAAGAGTGACTTTAATATATGTAGATATTTGTATACGCATGAGAAATGAAATGGAAACTTAGTGTATATATCGTTGGATAAGAAATGTTACAATGGCGCGGTGATTTTCGTGTTTTGGTTCTGTATAGATTGTAGCCAATAGGGAATGATGGTTGATTGTCAATAAAGTTGTTATGGTCTTGACTTTTTTGTAATATGACGTATTGACGCGCTTTACGTACGCCGCAACACAAACACGGCTATATGCTTTATTAAGCCAGGTGATACGTGACGACTTTTCTTACGATTAGACTGATGTGGGAGCGTGAAAGATCGCGTCCTACGTAACGTACCCAAAGGCGTCCTACACTCGGAACATGAATGTGAGTAAGGACTGTTTCAATGGGGTCTCGGTGAGGTTAGGAAGTTTTAGTCGCATTGAATGGGAATTCGACTTTTAGAATGGTAATATTGGCATCGGTAGGAAATAATGTTGTCACATATTTGTGTTGGGACTATTTTATTTAAAAAAACTTGGGCTTTTTTTCACTACCGGGCGCATTTGCGGTTTTTGATTAAACGCATAGTATAGCTCTGCTGTATACACGTCATGTTCGGGTAAACGGGTCTGTATGACCATATGTGCCCCGTGCCGTTCATCATTATTAAGCCTACATATGTGTGGCTTAATTTGACATTTCTTGTCTCTTCAATTTCATATTCCCCATTTTTATGTGAGTTCAATTGGAGAAAATGTTTTTCGTTGTGTTTTTAGATATTACTGCTCAACCGAGTGTTTTGAACGTTCTTAGATGATCGGATTGGATGAATGGAAAACACTCAGGGGCCGATTCCGATCTCGGCCGGTAGGGCTCCGAATCGGATTCGGCTTTACCGGATCCGATTCGGAGCCCTGTTTCCCGACCGAACCGTACGCGGGTCCGGCCGAGCGAGTACGATGCGAAATCGCCGACCGACTCGTCCGGGCATCCCGACCGCTCCGACCGACTCGCTCCCGGCTCGTACCGCTCCGACCGACTCGCTCGGACTCGACTCGCACCGCGCAATGGAGACGTTTCCCGGCCGGGTAAGTACGATGCGCGCCGCGAGCAGTCCGACCGAGCCGCGCCGTCCGGCTCGTAAGAGCTGTCGGAGCCGTACTTTGGGGGTCCGTGTCGGACCCCCTGTACGCGTAGCCGCGCGAGTCGCACACAGGGGGACCCATGGGTCCCCCTACCTGTGCGTGTACGGCGCGAATCGCTTCGCCGCGTACCCGCTGTAGGGGCGCCCTTGTCCGACTCGCACCCATTGAGTCAATGGGAGCCCGCGTACGCGTTGTACGACCGGCTCCCATTGACTTCAATGGGAGTCCGACCGACTCGAGTCCGATAACATACGGACGCATCGTACTCGTTCGGTCGGACTGAACGGGTCCGATTCGGTCGGAAATCTCTCCGGGTCCGGCTCGGTCGGAGAAATTTCCGGCCCGAATCGGAATCGACCCCTCGGTGTGACTTTTCTTCATTAATTGGAGGTAATGATAGATAACGTTACGTTTTGGCCTCTTAGAGGGTGTTAAATCTTGGTTGCTTTGGGTAGAGGTTGCTCAAGAATTTGAATTATGGTGTGTCTACTCAGGTCCCACTGATTTCTTCACCATCTGTGGAGCGAAGAGAATACCTTATCAGTTGCAGTACGGTTTTTATTGGTGAGGATTAAAGTTTTGTAGTTTGTGATTTCTCTTGGTGGTGGATTCAAACAAGTCACATAGGAATTTGTTGTTTGTGTGTTTTTTAAGGAATTATTCCTTCGAATAGTTTCACTGTATTTGGTGGTGTCTGATTTAAGGACATTTTCTTTGTCTTCTTATTTTCTTTCCTTCGTTGTATTATTCTTTTTTGTGGTGTTTTTGCTTTGGTTTTACTCTGGCAGGTTCTGTGTCGGTGCTGGGCACTTGTCTTTTGTTTTTGCTTCCCTTTTTCTATTTTCTTCTTTTTTTCTTTTCTCCTTCTTTCCGGCTCTTGTGATTAAAGGTACTTTGTCGTTTTAATCATATGGGTGGTTTACATTGCACTGAATTTTGACATTGTTATGAATAAGATCAATCGATAATGATGTACAATGCAATGTTTGTAACATATTTAATGTTTTTATCATTTTCTATTGTCGTTTTGATTGGATTTATATTATGTTTGCAGCCCTGATGAAGCCCTATTTAGGGTGAAACGCGTTGGCTGTATTGGCGTTTTGTTGCTTCAAATCAAGCAATAAATAAAAAATTGGATCAACGTCATTGAAGAGTCCGGAGAGATTTTGTATAGCATTTATGCTGTTTTATCTTTGTGTTGCCTCTCTGTGTTTTCTTTTTTCAACTTTGCAGAGTGCCTGTAGTCCCCGTCCTTCATTTCTTGATGCCGGGGAGTGTGACCAATCAGCCTTCCACCCACTAGAGCCCCTCCCCCCACACATGTAATGAGTGTTACCACAACACATCGGTATAGTTACGATCAATAGGATCTCAAATCGACTCCGTTGCATACCTCTTATCATCTCCGAGGTCACGTGTCGTTTCAGTCCGGATTGCTTTCCCTCACCCAAAGGCTCACAAGCAGTCCTGTGTGCCATTTTAATCCACTTTCGGTTTTTCGTTGACAGTGGCTTTTGCAATTGTCTCAGTCTTGGTTTGTCTCTTCGCTCATCGGAGGGTTCTGAACATTGAGCAGATGTCGGCCATCGGTGGATCGTTAGTCGATCATCTCTGCCTCCCCTTTTCGTTGCGATCCCGGTTGTCGCCACTCCTTTTCACTCTGTCTTCTGCAGGGATGGTTCCTGTTGTCTCCTGGCTTTCTCCAGCTGTCCAGCCAGTCCCATACTTCTTCGGGAGAGTCAAAGAACCAAGTTTTCCCCTCCGCCATGACCCAGAGCTTGGCAGGAAAGAGCATTTCGTATTTCAGTTCTTTCTCGCGTAGCCGTTTTTTAACTTCCAGACATGAGCGCCATAATTTCTGAACCTTGACCGTGAAGTCCGGAAAAAAGGTTATCGTGGCGTTTTCATAGCATAATGGAGGGACGGAGCGGGCAGCTTGCAATATGATATCTCGATCCCTGAAATGAAAAATCCTCGCCAATAGGGGACGGGGAGGTGCACCCGGTCGCGGCTGGCCCCCCGGTACTCGATGGGCACGTTCCACCAAGAAATAGTTAGAGAGATGCCGGGGTTTTAGATGTTTTTTTATGAGTTCCTCCACAAATAAGTCAGTTGATGGGTCCTCGGGTCTTTCTGGTGCTCCTAGAATGAGGACATTGTTTCTACATGCGCGCCCTTCATAATCCTCTAGTCACGCCTCGAGGGCTGTTGCAGTGGCCTGGAGCTGTTCCACGTGCATCTCGAGTTTTTTAGTGGATTATTGGAGAGTAGTTATAGAGTCCTCATTGGCTTTCACTCAGGATTCCAGATTCCGAAGGTCAGCATGCATCAGCGATACCTCCGATGTCATCGTGTCGATTTTAGTTTCAAGCGTTGAGCGGACTCCCTGAATGGCAACCATTAAGTCCTGTAGCGTGGGGCCGCCTTCTTCCGTTCCTGACTTCTGACGTTTCTCTTCTTCTCCTTCCGCCAGGGTATCGGTTTTAGGTTTGTTTGGTGTGACACTTTTGCACCTTTGTGGGTTGCCATTACCCCCCTTCAGGTAGACTGGGGCCGCTTCTCTCGTGTCCCCTTGGCTGCTTGTTTTGCTTTCTTCGAGCAGCTGTTCAGGGCAATTTCCAACCATCTTGGAGTTCTCACTGCCACATGGGTCAGTCTCCTTTGCCTTTGCCTCTGGCTCCTGGCTGTCTAGCTACGCTGCTGTTGTGCGGCCGTGCAGGCTCCTCAATACCGGGCAAGGTCGTGCCTCTGCTTTCTTGGGCCACTGTACAGACTGTGTCTTTTATCTTCTGCACCCAGAGTCGACGTCAGGCCTGTTCATTCACTATACCCACCGTTAACTATTGGATGTGCAATATTGCCTGTGTGCGAGCCCAGCCGCCAGTTCAGCCACTAGGTTCGAGATCTCTTATGTTTGCATTTGGGCCAATCGTGATCTAGGACCCAGGCTGTGTCTTATGGGTCATACAGGCTGCCTCAGTCATTGCCCTTTTGCCAGTTTAATAGCACAATCGCTCTGATGATCGCAGGAGCCGCAGTGGGCCACGGCCGGCACACCGCAGTGCCCCCTGCCGATACACTTCCTGCGCCGAGGCCGCCAAATCCACTCAGCCTGGCAACTCACCGGAGGAATTCTCCTACTTGTTCGCCTCTCACTCTGGGCCAGCTGATGAATGCGGTGGTCGCCGGCAGCTGTTCTCCACTCAGACAGTCTGGTATCGCCCCCGATGCACACCGCCACCGCCTGTCACGCACAGAGCGGCCGCGTCACCGTACGTGCGTCTCTCCGCTCTCCGGCGCTCCAATCCACTGGTCGCCGCTTTCACCGCTCCAGGGGATCACCTCAATACAGCGGGGGACCTGAGACCGTAGTAGTCTGTCTGATCGCCAGTCTCGTGACCACCACCGGCTGCTCTGGCATCATACCACACTTTCTCCTGGCGAGCTCCTCCACCGATTTCACGGCCAGTTGTCGATCTCGTGCCCTCAAATTTTGTATATAGCTTCTACGTGGAGCCAAGATCCTCCGGCCACCTTTTATCGTGTGGTAGAGGGATAAATTAGCAGATAATTTTTGGGTATCAGCGGGTGTTCACCAGAGCTTTCTTAAGGTGCAGCCAATCTGGGTGGCTGCTGGCCACGTCCCCTCCCATCCAATTTCTTTAAAATTAAAAGATGAATTGTGGGGGCACAGAATCCTTTTTTCTGCTCACAAAGCGGCTCATAAGGTTTAATTACAACTCACTTCAAAGCTGTCATTTGTCTATAAATAAGAGACATATTTTAGTGAAAAACCGGGGACCATCTCTTGCCTATACGCTACAAACATGTATTAGACAAGGTGGGGGGGGGGTGAAAATTATCTACAATGCTATCCATTCCTCGCTATCGGGTTTGGTGAATTTGCAAATCCATAAGCAGTTGCAGACTAGATTGTAAGTATAACTACCGCTGTAATCACATGAGGAATCAAGATAAAAAGTACATATTAATAATGTTTATAAGCTCAATTCTAAACAGCTCAATATTTTCCTCTTTTTGCCCTATCTTGATATTATCTTACCCAGTTCACATGCAGTGTGCAATATGATATGGAGCCTCAGCTTAGGTGCCTAAGGATTTTACCATCGCAGCGAGCACCTTTTTAGGTCTCGCCTAGGCAGCGCATGCGCTGTCTCGTTGAGACATGCAGTATATGCTTTACTATGTGTGTGACCACCTCTTTTCAGATCGTTGTTTCTATTTGTTATCTAGTGTGCCTTTTAACCCCTTCGGTGCTTATGACGAGCTGGACTCGTCATGGCACACAGTGCTCGTGTGCTCATGACGAGTCCAGCTCGTCATAAGACCACCCACGGGGGAAGCGCTGGCGCTCCCCCCGTGGGAATCCGATCGTTAGGTTTTTTTGGGGGGAAGCAGGGGAAGGGCTTCCCTGCCTCCCTGCCCCCCCTCCGCCCTCCCCATCAATGACGTCAGCGCGCGAGGCGCGCTGGACATCATTGAGGGTTTCCCTTTCTTCCCCGACGCGCTGGAAGCCATTTGCTTCCAGCGCGTCGGGGAAATCAGGTGAGGTTTGGCTCGGGGAGGGGGGTTTGTATCAAAAGAGGCATCGAGGGAAAGGAAAGGGTTTTCCTTTCCCCCGATGCCTCTTTTGTGCATTCCTGCTGCACGATCATGTGATCGTGCAGCAGGAATGCCCACTAGGCACCAGGGACTACAATTCAGTGTGTGTGTGTGTGTGTGCGTGTGTGTGTGTGTGTGTGTGTATGTGTATGTGTGGAAACGGCCTAGGCATGTAAGGATTATCTCAACCACAGGTATAAGCACCCCTAGCTCTACCTGAATCGGATGATTAAGCTTCAAGGGAGTAAAAAGGATAACCAGTATGCAGTATAACGGATGTGGATGATATGCGCTTGGTAGTGGTGGCAGCATGTGTTTTTATCCCACATTGCTAAACAGGCCTTTTTCCCTGTTCTTTCTATGGTGGAATGGCCTAAAGGTTGCGCCCATCTTAAGTTCTGTCTAAGTCTTATGTGGCTGGGATGGTATCCAGTCTCCAACTCAAGAACGGTGCGCTTTGTAACTACCATGTATGTACCATGATCACAGAGATGTATCAAAGCCTTGCACTATGTGATGAGAATGGATATAATAAAAAGAGTTAAAAAATTATTATGTAGCCGTGTCCTTTGCTACATTAGGATAGCATATGTATATGGTGTAGTAGATGATAATGTGTGCTAGTAGAGTGTGCGCACTGTATGAGCGTGAGTAAGCGGAAGTCCTCTTGGACTGCCACTGAAAGAATGCTGTAAAAAATGGAAGACTGAGGTAGCCCACCAGACTAGCATTGTGTATTGCTAGCATTCCTTAGGGTTTTGTGTGAAAATAAACTGAGTGTGGGAGGATGTAGGCAGAGCTTCGTTTAGATGTGCAGAAAACCTTTTACTGTGTCTCACCTTCTGTGTATTCTCTAATTAGATAGTTTGGGAATTCTGGAGATAGCAGTTTACTCTGAAGTGCAGGATTAGTCTTTGTCATGGCCTGACCCCTTTATTGCCTCAGAGGTCCTGCTTTCAAACTGATGGGTGTCAGGGTGTGAAGGCTTCTCTCCTCTCTCCTCTTCCTGCTTCTGTTTTCGGTTATTTCTAATGGAGAAAAACAAGTTACTTATGGTCAGTAACTCTCTTTCTGTTGGATACTCTACCTTACACTAGATTCCTCACTTTAAGAATTTCCTCAGATGCGTGGCTGGGTCTGTAGAGTTTGGCAGCAGTGCTCCAACATGCCAGTAGATGGTATTATGTGGCTCTCCAGTGATTATGCACCGGTCCAGAAGCGGCAGTGTGGCGCCCCATATAAGCAGCAACCCCTCCATGCTGACGTCAACTTTTTCCTTCCAAGCGTGTGTTGAACTATTTGTCGGGATACACATCTCCCTGAGAATTTTTTCAGACAGGCCATATACACTCTTGGTTTACAGTCCTGATGAAGACCCCAAGGTGATGTTGTCTACTTGCACTCATATATAGGGGGTCGAAACTTCGACATTATTCATACACGCGTTCTCTGCCCAAACAGACACATTTGTATAAGAAATGAAAATCACATGTCTATTTATGGCTTTCTAAGATTTTTGGACGCTGGAACAAGTTTTTGTTTACCTGTAATTTATGTGTAACTATTTGTCTCAGCCACACTTTTATGTCACAATTTGTTTTTGTGTCTTTATTGTTATGTATTGTACAATGTGTATCAGTCCTGTCTTTTATTGATATGTCTTTAATCACATACAATATATGATTTTTTAATATATCAGACACAATCTTTCCAAATTGATTTGAGTCTTTGTCATTTTTAGTTGGTATTTATGTCTATGGTCAGTGTTGTGCGTATTATTGATTGATGGTCCTACATTTGAGAGGACAAAGTTATTTCCTTAACCCCTTCGGTGCTTATGACGAGCTGGACTCGTCATGGCACACAGTGCTCGTGTGCTCATGACGAGTCCAGCTCGTCATAAGACCACCCACGGGGGAAGCGCTGGCGCTACCCCGTGGGAATCCGATCGTTAGTTTTTTTTGGGGGGAGGCAGGGGAAGGGCTTCCCCTGCCTCCCCCCGCCCCCCCCGCCCTCCCCATCAATGACGTCAGCGCGCGAGGCGCGCTGACATCATTGAGGGTTTCCCTTTCTTCCCCGACGCGCTGGAAGCCATTTGCTTCCAGCGCGTCGGGGAAATCAGGTGAGGTTTGGCTCGGGGAGGGGGGGGTTTGTATCAAAAGAGGCATCGAGGGAAAGGAAAGGGTTTTCCTTTCCCCCGATGCCTCTTTTGTGCATTCCTGCTGCACGATCATGTGATCGTGCAGCAGGAATGCCCACTAGGCACCAGGGACTACAATTCAGTGTGTGTGTGTGTGTGTGTGTGTGTGTGTATATATATATATATATGTATATATATATATATATATATATATATATATATATATATATATATATATATATATATAACGGCCCAGCTTCTATTTTATTTTAATTTGCTTCTCCATGAAATGTAAATGGGCAGTAGACCACAAAGTTATTATTGGTATGTGGCTAGGACGTGTCAATTCAAACTGCTCCCAATTCACACCGGTGAGCGTATTGTGTAGGTGAGTAATTAATGTGCACTGGTGTTCAGCTTTGCGCTGCAGGATTTTTGTACAATGCTTATGCATGTTGACTGTGTGCACGGGGGATTTATATAGGTGCTGGTCAGTGCATGAGGAGTGTCAGCAGGACACGTGTATTGCCTACATAGAGACACAGGTTATGTGGACTGGACTAGGTAAATTTAGAATATATCTGCGTTTGTGAACTACATCTACACTGTGTGTGTATAGGTAGGTAGGTAGAAGGGTACATAAACTCCAGCACGCAAGGGTGAGGAATGTACAGGAAAAAGTACAAATTTACAATGAAGAGCGAACTTCCTAGAGGGGGCTGAGAGTGAAAGTATTAGTTCTGAAAGTGTCTTTGGAAGAGAAGAGATTTGAGGTCAGCTTTGAAGATCCGGGTAGAGAAGGTGGCATGGAGCAATGGGGGAAGCGAGTTCCAGATTCTCACCGCATTTCCTGAGAAGGATTGCGCCATCGATCTTTCCCTTTTTGAAGACGGGGGGCTCAAGCAGAAGCTTTTCCGCATTGCGAGAAGGGCGAGAGCCACCGGACAATTTCAATTTATTTGCCAGGTAACGAGGGGAGGAGGTGTGTAAGGCTTTGTGTGTGATGCAGGCAGTTTTGTAAATCGATCTTGCCTCAATCGGAAGCCATCGAAGAGAGGATAGGAGTGACGTGGTCGCTTCGTTTAGACCCTGAAATGAGGCGAGCTGCTGAATGGAGGATGGATTTGAGAGGGGAGAGGTGGGATTTGGGTAGGCCCGTCAGAAGAGAATTGCAATAATCCAGTCTTGAGAGAACCAGAGATTGTACCAAGGTTTTTAAGTCTTTCTCCGGGAAGAACCGATGGATCCCCCGTAGAAGGCGCAACTTGTAACGTGCGTTCTTAGCAATAGAGTTGAAGTGGGAGATTAGGTTGAGTCTTTTGTCAAGAATGACACCTAGGGATTTAGCGCTGTCAACAATGATGGGTTTGTTGTTGAGTAGGTTCAGCTGATCCATCCAAGATTGAACAGGAGGAGGTGAGAGAGAGGTAGAGAGGAGGAGGAATTCAGTTTTGGCGGGATTCAGAATGAGTTGGTGAGCTAACATCCAGTTGTGAATAGAGTTGAGAGTAGAGTTGAGTAGTGAGAGATTGTGTGCGGAAGATAAAGGTATCTTCCCACTAGTCCACCAGGCTTTTATTTGTGGAGAGTGACCCCTTGGGTGGCAGAATAGCAGAATGTTTTTAGGCCCATCTGCCCCCAAGGAGGGCAGAAGCCACTAGACACCAGGGTTTTTTTAATTTTTGTGTTGGGGAGTGGCCAAAAGGGCAAGGGTTGCTCCCCTTTTACGGGGGTGAATATTTTATTTATACTGTTAGGCCCACCTACCCCTTAGCTTGGCTGGTGGATTGTGTGTGGACTGGTGCATTATTTGCATATGTGATTGTAATGGTTTTTTTTCTCCTTTTTATTCTAGTGTAAAGCTTTTGATTCCTGTTTGCGGTTTCGGCAGTGGTGGTTCTGCAGTTTTGCGTAATTGCATTTATTTGGTAAGAAAAATATTTTTGTTGTGTGTACTCCAAATGAGTATTATTGTCATGCATGAATGAATTTTTTTGTAAGTGGTGCCATAATGGCAGCATATTTGTTAGTGTTCAGAGCATGAAATTCTTTGCGATGTTTTGCATTGTCTTATGTGTAATTTTTTTCTTCTTCTTTTTTAGTGGGATATTGTTGATCCTTACTGTGTCTGTGCAGAGTAGGTGGTGGTGAGTCTAGCTACTTCTGTCACGTGAGTGGTATAGTGTTGGAGTATATAGGTCTTTGTGATCAAGCTACATTTTGTTTATTTCTTTTTTTACAAAGGGTTTGTTGTTGTTGACTTGTTTGACAAGTAACCTTTATTAGTAAGCATTATGGCTAGCCGTAGAATTACTGCTCAGCAGGTGGTTGGTTTGCTTCTTGAATCTTCCTCTGAGCAGGATTATGAGACTGACAGTGCGTCTGAGGGAGAGGAGGGAGGGGAAGATTCAGGCAGTGAGTTTTCTCTCCACATGGAATCATCGGATGATGAAGGTACTCTCAGTGCAGATGAAGTGCCTGATTTAGAGGAGGATACTACTGTGCCGATGGTGCAAGAGGCATCTGGATTGCAGCCTGGGGCTGCTAGGCTTCCTACTGGAAGTGCTGGACTCTGGGTTGATCCAAACATGGTGCAGCCGGTGTTGCCTGCCTTTAGTGGTTATGCAGGGTGTAGAGTGGATTGTGAACATTATTTGCCTATACAGTATTTTCAGTTGTTTATGGATGATGTATTTTTGGGTGAGATTGTTGAGCAGACTAATTTGTATGCTGAACAGTTTTTGAGGGACAACAGTGCCAGACTTAGGCCCCATTCTAGAGCTACCCGGTGAAGTCCCACAAATCTGGAAGAGATGAAGAAGTTTTTGGGTTTGACTTTTTTGATGGGTTTGATAAGGAAGCCGTCCATGGGTTCATATTGGTCTACCAGTCCCTTGATGGCAACGGCCATATTTCCTGCAGTTATGACTCGTGATCGGTATTTACTTTTGCTTCGGATGCTGCATTTTGTTGATAATGGTTTGGCGTTGCCACGAGATCACCCTGAATGTGACCGTCTTTTTAAGATTCGGCCTGTTCTTGATCACTTTGTAGATCGATTTTCAGAGATCTATACTCCAGGGAAAGAAATATCTATTGATGAGTCTTTGGTCCTGTTCAAGGGCCGTTTGGTTTTTAGGCAGTACATTCCTAGCAAGAGGGCACGCTATGGAATTAAGCTGTATATGTTGTCTGAGAGTAGGACAGGATATGTTTTTAATTTGCGTGTGTACACTGGTAGGGATTCCACTATTGACCCCCTGGTTTTCCGTCCACTTTTGGAGTTTCAGAGAAAATTGTGTGGGATCTTGCTAGAGGACTGTTTAACAGAGGCCACCATTTGTACCTTGATAACTTCTACACTGCTGTGCAATTGTTTAAGGAATTGTTCAAAGTGGACACTTTTGCTTGTGGCACAATCCGCTCTAACCGTAAAGGTTATCCAAAAGAGCTTGTTTGCAAAAAACTTCAGAGGGGACAGTGCAGTGCCTTGCGTAGTGAGGAACTGCTAGCTGTGAAATTTGTGGACAGGAGGGATGTGTACATGCTGACTACCATCCATGATGAGAGTACTTCACCTGTGGCTGTTTGGGGTCAGATTGCTGAAGTGCGCAAACCTGTGTGCATTTTAGACTACAATAA
The DNA here is from genome assembly GCA_963921515.1 of Calotriton arnoldi. Classification (NCBI taxonomy): domain Eukaryota; kingdom Metazoa; phylum Chordata; class Amphibia; order Caudata; family Salamandridae; genus Calotriton; species Calotriton arnoldi. Next base: position 284,355 of record CAWUFW010013871.1, on the reverse strand, counting down.
GCACATGGGTGGTGTTGATAGAGTAGATCAGAGGTTGGAACCTTACACTGCTATTCGTAAGTCTTACATTTGGTATAAGAAGTTGGCCATCCATCTCTTCAATTTAGCAACTTTCAATGCTTTTGTTGTGTTCAAGGAGTGTTCTCCTGCGTCAAAGTTGACTTTTGTTCAGTTTCAGGAGTCTGTCATAGGCAGCCTTGTTGTTGTGGAACAGGCAAGTGTTCCTAGAGTTGGAGTGGTGGAGGATGTGGCTCGATTGAAAGATCGCCACTTTCCTGATCACATTCCTCCTACACCCTCAAAAGACTTTCCCACTAGGAGATGTAGAGTCTGTTGGCGAAGAGGTACGCGGAAGGAGACTCGTATGTACTGCCCTGAGTGTCCTTCTAACCCTGGGCTGTGTGTGCCTGCTTGTTATAGAGCGTACCACAAGCAAAAGAATTATTGGGAGCAACCATGAGTGGTAAAGTGAACTGCCTGGTCTGTAATGTTTAAGAATTGTTGTTCTGTTTCAAGGTTGGCATTAGTGCAATGTATTTAGTTTCTGATTTTGTGTTAGTAGATTTGTATCTATTTGCAATTTGTTTGTGTTTTCTTTTTTGTATAAAAAATCCTAAATGTGATGGTGGTGTGTATAGGCTGGTGCTTGGCTGGCGGTGTGCGTGGAGTGGCGCTTGGCTGGCGGTGTGCGGGGAGTGGCTCTTGGCTGGCGGTGTGCGTGGAGTGGTGCTTGGCTGGCGGTGTGCGTGGAGTGGCGCTAGGCTGGCGGTGTGCGTGGAGTGGCGCTAGGCTGGCGGTGTGCGTGGAGTGGCGCTAGGCTGGCGGTGTGCGTGGAGTGGCGCTTGGCTGCGGAGTGCGTGGAGTGGCGCTAGGCTGGCGGTGTGCGTGGAGTGGCGCTAGGCTGGCGGTGTGCGTGGAGTGGCGCTAGGCTGGCGGTGTGCGTGGAGTGGCGCTTGGCTGGCGGTGTGCATGGAGTGGCGCTTGGCTGGCGGTGTGCGTGGAGTGGCGCTTGGCTGGCGGTGTGCGTGGACTGGCGCTCGGCTGGCAGTGTGTGAGTAGTGACTTGCTGCTGGTCACTACACACACTGCTAGCCGAGCGACACTCCACGCAATCCATCAGCTTGTGTGGTTGCTGTGTTAGGAATGTGGGCGTGTGAAAGTGATGGGCCCTTGAATGGCGCTGTCTGCTGGTGTGAGTGTTGTAATGTGATGGGCCCGCGGCTGGTGGTGTGAATGGTTTTGTATTTGTCACACGTATGAAAGGTGTATGAATGGCCTGTAAAGAGGTTGGTGCCTTGTCGTGGCTTTACAGCTCACGAGCTGTGAGTCAATGGTTCAGTTTCTCGTCCTTTCAATTATTAACAGTGCATTTCATTTTTGTGAAATCACTTGTTAATACAATTGTATATACTGAACCATCACTCACCCTCGTGCCAAATCCAACCAGTATGTGTGTGTGTGCTTGAGGATTAGATGGCTGTGCAGTAATATTTTTTTTTTGTCTTTCTCAAGCAGGGTGTACCTTGTCCCTTTTTGTGAATGTTGTAATGTGTTTGTTTTGTGCCTGGGGGTGTGAATGGTCTTGTGTGTATCACGTATGAAAGGTGTGTGAATGGCCTGTAAAGCGGTTGGGGCCTTGACGTGGCTTTACAGCTCACGAGCTGCGAGTCACTGGTTCCGTTTTTTGTCCTTTCAATTATTGACAGTGCATTTCATTTTTGTGAAATCTCTTGTTAATAAAATTGTATATACTGAACCATCACTTGCCCTCGTGCCAAATCCAACCAGTATGTGTGTGTGCTTGAGGAATAGATGGCTGTGCAGTAATCATTGTCTTTTTAGTCTGTCTGCCAAGGTGTACATTCCGTCTAAGAATAACCTACCAACTGTAGATATTGTCGTAAACGAAACACCCATGGGAGTACATGGTGATATCTCTCTTGTGGATCCCAACAAGTTATGGTACCCACAATGTCCTGCAAACCTCAAAATGTCTGTCACATTTTCCTTGCAATATTGTGCCAAAATGTTCACGCTGCAGAAATAAACAACACATTATCTCAAAATGACCTGGTTTTGCAAGGGGGTCACCTGGGTTTTGGCCCGTGCTCGGCGGCCATCTAGGGAAACCTACCAAACCCACACATTTGTGAAAGTAGACACCCGGGGCTTCCAGGGAGGTATGGCTTGCGTGGATCCCCCAACGTTTCCTTACCCAGAATCCCTGCAAACCTCAATTTTAGCTGAAAAAATCACTTTTTTCACACATTTTGTGTGGGAAAGTGTGGCATCACTGGCCTCACACAAATTTCCTACCACCCAGCGTTCCCCCAGGTCTCCCGATAAAAATGGTGCCTCACTTGTGTGGGAGGCCCAAGTACCCGCGACAGGCAAGGGCCCACAACGTATTGAGGCGACCTCAAAATGGCCTTTCACAAAACCACCTGGTTTTGCAAGGGAGTCACCTGGGTTTTGGCCCCGTGCTTGGCGGACATCTAGGGAAACCTACCAAACCCACACATTTCTGAAAAGTAGACACCCGGGGCTTCCAGGGAGGTATGGCTTGCGTGGATCCCCCAACGTTTCCTTACCCAGAATCCCTGCAAACCTCAATTTTAGCTGAAAAAATCACTTTTTTCACACATTTTTGTGTGGCAAAGTGTGGCATCACTGGCCTCACACAAATTTCCTACCACCCAGCGTTCCCCAGGTCTCCCGATAAAAATGGTGCCTCACTTGTGTGGGAGGCCCAAGTACCGCGACAGGCAAGGGCCCACAACGTAGTGAGGCGACCTCAAAATTGCCTATCTCAAAACCACCTGGTTTTGCAGGGGAGTCACCTGGGTTTTGGCCCTGTGCTCGGCGGCCATCTAGGGAAACCTACCAAACCCACACATTTCTGAAAAGTAGACTCCCGGGGCTTCAGGGAGGTATGGCTTGCGTGGAGCCCCCAACGTTTCCTTACCCAGAATCCCCTTCAAACCTCAATTTTAGCGGAAAAATCACTTTTTCACACATTTTGTGTGGGAAAGTGTGGCATCACTGGCCTCACACAAATTTCCTACCACCCAGCGTTCCCCAGGTCTCCCGATAAAAATGGTGCCTCACTTGTGTGGGAGGCCCAAGTACTAGCGACATGCAAGGACACAAAACGTTTTGAGGCAACATCAACATTGCCTATCAAAAAATGTTTTGGGCCCTTGCCTGTCGCTGGTACTTGGGCCTCCCATACAAGTGAGGCACCATTTTTATCGGGAGACCTGGGGAACGCTGAGTGGTAGGAAATTTGTGTGAGGCCAGTGATGCCACACTTTCCCACACAAAAATGTGTGAAAAAAGTGATTTTTTCAGCTAAAATTGAGGTTTGCAGGGGATTCTGGGTAAGAAACGTTGGGGGATCCACGCAAGCCATACCTCCCTGGAAGCCCCGGGTGTCTACTTTTCAGAAATGTGTGGGTTTGGTAGGTTTCCTAGATGGCCGCCGAGCACGGGGCCAAAACCCAGGTGACTCCTGCAAAACCAGCTGGTTTTGTGAAAGGCCATTTTGAGGTCGCCTCAATACGTTGTGGGCCCTTGCCTGTCGCGGGTACGTGGGCCTCCCACACAAGTGAGGCACCATTTTTATCGGGAGACCTGGGGAACGCTGGGTGGTAGGAAATTTGTGTGAGGCCAGTGATGCCACACTTTCCCACACAAAAATGTGTGAAAAAGTGATTTTTTCAGCTAAAATTGAGGTTTGCAGGGATTCTGGGTAAGGAAACGTTGGGGGATCCACGCAAGCCATACCTCCCTGGAAGCCCCGGGTGTCTACTTTTCAGAAATGTGTGGGTTTGGTAGGTTTCCCTAGATGGCCGCCGAGCACGGGGCCAAAAACCCAGGTGACCCCCTGCAAAGCCAGGTGGTTTTGTGAAAGGCCATTTTGAGGTCGCCTCAATACGTTGTGGGCCCTTGCCTGTCGCGGGTACTTGGGCCTCCCACACAAGTGAGGCACCATTTTTATTGGGAGACCTGGGGAACGCTGGGTGGTAGGAAATTTGTGTGAGGCCAGTGATGCCACACTTTCCCACACAAAAATATGTGAAAAAGTTATTTTTTCAGCTAAAATTGAGGTTTGCAGGGATTCTGGGTAAGGAAACGTTGGGGGATCCACGCAAGCCATACCTCCCTGGAAGCCCCCGGGTGTCTACTTTTCAGAAATGGGTGGGTTTGGTAGGTTTCCCTAGATGGCCACCGAGCACGGGCCAAAACCCAGGTGACTCCCTTGCAAAACCAGGTGGTTTTGTGAAAGGCCATTTTGAGGTCGCCTCAATACGTTGTGGGCCCTTGCCTGTCGCGGGTACTTGGGCCTCCCACACAAGTGAGGCACCATTTTTATCGGGAGACCTGGGGGAACGCTGGGTGGTAGGAAATTTGTGTGAGGCCAGTGATGCCACACTTTCCCACACAAAAATGTGTGAAAAAAGTGATTTTTTCAGCTAAAATTGAGGTTTGCAGGGGATTCTGGGTAAGGAAACGTTGGGGGATCCACGCAAGCCATACCTCCCTGGAAGCCCCCGGGTGTCTACTTTTCAGAAATGTGTGTGTTTGGTAGGTTTCCCTAGGTGCCGGCAGAGCTAGGGTTCACAAACTACAGCTAGGCACTTTGCCAAAAAGGGTCAGTTTTCACTGCGAAATTGAGGTGTGACCACGTTGTGTTTTGCGCCGTTTCCTGTCGCGGGCACTAAGCCGACCCACACAAGTGAGGTACCATTTTTCTCGTAAGACTTTGGGGAACACGGGGTGGGATGAAATTTGTGGATCCACGCAGATTCCAGAACTTTCCACCACAGAAATGTGGGGAAAATGTGGTTTTTTTGACAATTTTTTAGGTTTGCAAGGGATTCTGGGTAACAGAACCTGGTGGGAGGCAGTCCAGTCACCCCATCCTGGATTCCCCTGGGTGTCTAGTTTTCAAAAATGTATAGGTTTGCTAGGTTTCCCTAGGTGCCGGCAGAGCTAGGGTTCAAAAACTACAGCTAGGCACTTTGCCAAAAAAGGGTCATTTTTCACTGCGAAATTGAGGTGTGACCACGTTGCGTTTTGCGCCGTTTCCTGTCGCAGGCACTAGGCCGACCCACACAAGTGAGGTACCATTTTTCTCGTAAGACTTTGGGGAACGCGGGGTGGGTGGAAATTTGTGGATCCACGCAGATTCCAGAACTTTCCACCACAGAAATGTGGGGAAAATGTGTTTTTTTGACAATTTTTTATGTTTGCAAGGGATTCTGGGTAACAGAACCTGGTAGGAGGCAGTCAAGTCACCCCATCCTGGATTCCCCTGGGTGTCTAGTTTTCAAAAATGTATAGGTTTGCTAGGTTTCCCTAGTTGCCGGCAGAGGTAGGGTTCAAAAACTACAGCTAGGCACTTTGCCAAAAAAGGGTCATTTTTCACTGCGAAATTGAGGTGTGACCACGTTGCGTTTTGCGCCGTTTCCTGTCGCAGGCACTAGGCCGACCCACACAAGTGAGGTACCATTTTTCTCGTAAGACTTTGGGGAACGCGGGGTGGGTGGAAATTTGTGGATCCACACAGATTCCAGAACTTTCCACCACAGAAATGTGTGGAAAATGTGGTTTTTTTGACAATTTTTTATGTTTGCAAGGGATTCTGGGTAACAGAACCTGGTGGGAGGCAGTCAAGTCACCCCATCCTGGATTCCCCTGGGTGTCTAGTTTTCAAAAATGTATAGGTTTGCTAGGTTTCCCTAGGTGCCGGCAGAGGTAGGGTTAAAAAACTACAGCTAGGCACTTTGCAAAAAAAGGGTCATTTTTCACTGCGAAATTGAGGTGTGACCACGTTGCGTTTTGCGCCTTTTCTTGTCGCAGGCACTAGGCCGACCCACACAAGTGAGGTACCATTTTTCTTGTAAGACTTTGGGGAACGCGGGGTGGGTGGAAATTTGTGGATCCACGCAGATTCCAGAACTTTCCACCACAGAAATGTGTGGAAAATGTGGGTTTTTTGACAATTTTTTATGTTTGCAAGGGATTCTGGGTAACAGAACCTGGTGGGAGGCAGTCAAGTCACCCCATCCTGGATTCCCCTGGTTGTCTAGTTTTCAAAAATGTATAGGTTTCCCTAGGTGCCGGCAGAGGTAAGGTTCAAAAACTACAGCTAGGCACTTTGCAAAAAAAGGGTCATTTTTCACTGCGAAATTGAGGTGTGACCACGTTGCGTTTTGCGCCGTTTCCTGTCGCGGGCACTAGGCCGACCCACACAAGTGAGGTACCATTTTTCTCAGAAGACTTTGGGGAACGCGGGGTGTGTGGAAATTTGTGGTTCCACGCAGATTCCAGAACTTTCCACCACAGAAATGTGGGGAAAATGTGGGGAAATTGAGGTGTGGAAAATGTGGGTTTTTTGACAATTTTTTATGTTTGCAAGGGATTCTGGGTAACAGAACCTGGTGGAGGCAGTCCAGTCACCCCATCCTGGATTCCCCTGGGTGTCTAGTTTTCAAAAATGTATAGGTTTGCTAGGTTTCCCTAGGTGCCGGCAGAGCTAGGGTTCAAAAACTACAGCTAGGCACTTTGCCAAAAAAGGGTCATTTTTCACTGCGAAATTGAGGTGTGACCACGTTGCGTTTTGCGCCGTTTCCTGTCGCAGGCACTAGGCCGACCCACACAAGTAAGGTACCATTTTTCTCGTAAGACTTTGGGGAACGCGGGGTGTGGGGAAATTTGTGGATCCACGCAGATTCCAGAACTTTCCACCACAGAAATGTGGGGAAAATGTTGTTTTTTTGACAATTTTTTATGTTTGCAAGGGATTCTGGGTAACAGAACCTGGTGGGAGGCAGTCCAGTCACCCCATCCTGGATTCCCCTGGGTGTCTAGTTTTCAAAAATGTATAGGTTTGCTAGGTTTCCCTAGGTGCCGGCAGAGGTAGGGTTAAAAAACTACACCTAGGCACTTTGCAAAAAAAGGGTAATTTTTCATTGTGAAAATGTGGTACGTCCACGTTGCATTTTGAGCCATTTCCTGTTGTGGGCACAAGGGCTACCCACACAAGTGAGGTACCATTTTTATCGGGAGACTTAGGGTAACACAGAATTGTAGAGCAACTGTTATTACCTATTGACTTTCGATGCATTTCTGCCTTCCAAATGAAAGACGATGTGTAAAAAATAAGTCATTTTGAAAAATGACCTATAATTCTCATGCTAGTATGGGTACTCCCAATTTCGGAAATGTGCAAATATCTACTGTTTCTAAAATCTACATTTTGTTCCCATTTCAGAAATACATAGGTGTCTTTCATAACAATTTTTCCATGTATACATTTTCCCAAAATAATTGCTATATACCCGGTACATAATAAAAAACCATTGCAAGATGCTGCTCAATTATTGGCTCTGGGTTCATCGGGTTCTTGGTGAACCTACAAGTCCTATATATCCCCACAACCAGAAAGGTCCAGCGGATATAACGGTATATTGCCTTCAAATAGCTGTCATAATTAGAAGAAGTTACAGGTGAAAACGTTGACACAAATGGCTGTTTTTTTCAACTAATTTTCAATTTTTCCTTTATTTAACTGTTAGTTTCTATAAGGAAAACTTTAAGGATCTACACAAATGACCCCTTGCTGAATTCAGAATTTTGTCTACTTTTCAGAAATGTATGGCTTTCCAGGATCCATTATTGGTTTCATACCCATTTCTACCATTAACTGGAAGGAGGTTGAAAGCACAAAAAATAGCAAAAATAGGCTATGTCCCAGAAAAATGCCAAAACTGTGTAAAAAAGTTGGTTTTCTGACAAAAGTCTGCTTGTCCCTGAAAGCTGGGAAGATGGTGATTTCAGCACCACAACCCCTTTTTGATGCCATTTGCAGGGAAAAATCAAGACGCTTTCATCTGTAGCCCTTTTTTCGCATTTTTCCCAAAAAAACCAAAATTTAGCTGTATTTTGACTAATTTCTGGGTCCCCTCCAGGGGAATCCACAAACCCTGGGTACCTTTACAATACCCATGATGTTAGAAAAAAAGGACGCAAATTTGGCATGGATACCTTATGTGGTCAAAAAGTTACAGGGGCCTAAGCGCGCACTACCCCAAATAGCCAAAAAAAGGCTTAGCACAGGAGGGGAAAAGGCCTAGCAGGGAAGGGGTTAAAATGTTGTACTTGTTATTAGTTAATACTGTTCCAAGTCCCTCCTTTTTGACTGTTGGGCACGCCTATGGGTATTGGCCCCTTTACTTGTATTAGTTCGACGTTGTTTTTGTATGCTGTTTTTTTCGGACTTGTTATTTAATGTGCCTCGCTTTGTGCCTCGCTTTGTTTTCCCTCTGAGGCAAGCCCGTGATGCTCGAGTGCTTCACTTTAGTTCGGCATTGGACACAGTGCTGCTTATACTATTTATTTATTTACCATGTTATAGTTTCAGTATGCAACTTTAACTCAAAGCATACAATGCCTCAATTCTATAAAAGTAAATAAATACACAATAAAGGCGGGTGCTGTTCTTTAGGATAATATCGGCATTACCTTTCAACATAGTGGCACCCGCAATTAATATGTACTTATTTATTTTTGTAGCATTGATGGCATGGCGCACTTTATCTTTAAAAAATGTAAGTCAAGAACCTCAAAGGCTACAAAAGCCTAAAACCAAAATGCTTGCTCTCGTTGCTAAAGCTACTGGGTAGTGGAATTTAAATATTAGGGCTCAAGGAAAGGGTGCAGTACCACAGGCTGTTAATAGGTGTCCCTGGTACTTGCAATGGTCGCTCTCCCTCGCTACGTGCAGCATGAGTGCTCTTCTGACAAAATGTCCTGGACTGCTTTTGAGTCCCAGTCCGGCCCTGCTCACAACATAAAAGTATTAACTCTTCACTGGTGTGGAAAACAAAAAGTTTGTAGAGTTCAGTATCTGGTCATTTTAAAGTATTGAAACAAATCTGGTTGAACTTTCAAAATGTTTACATTTGTGTCTGAACTCCCTTCCGGCATGATAGGGCAGCCAGCCGGATGCAGTGCAATAAAAGGAGGTGAATGGCTTCCCTGACAGGAAGCGCATAGTATGTCATAAAGCGGTGCTCTAGGCGCTCAGCGGTGCGGCAGTCATCATAGCATACAATTGTGCACATTTGCAAGCAATTTAGAACGGTTATCTTTCCGGCTCTCTGCTACAACACCCACGCCCTTCCTCATAAACAATGGAACAAGGCACCAAGAGAGAGGCACTCAATGTGATTGTTCCTTCGACATTGTGGCATCTAAGAGGGGTTAACAACCTTTGACTGTCGCCTATTATTATCATCCCTTGGGGGTAAAGAAGCCCTTAGGAGAGAGAGGTACCAAACACACAGGAGGGCTGTTCAAACTGGAAGCCCATGAGTACCCCACTTTTAGTTACATTCAGAGGATTTGCTTCTGGTGCATTGCTTGGGATTTCACGCTTCAGTGCGAATGTTATTGGCAGAAAGGCCGCTCTAAGCAGCAAGGACAGCTCAGCTCGTTAGTCTACCACAGACTTATTAATGTGACTTTAAATTAGACCTCTGCACGGGGAAATAAAGCGAACACGTGTTCAGTAAACGACCGCATAATTTCTAAGGTACCAGCTGATAGGCGCATCCGACTTTACAATGGTCTTAATTTTTTACGATCATTTGAGTTATTTTCAGTTTTTCGATTCTCGACAGGTTGTTATTTTTCATCATTGTTTTTTGTGGAAGTGCTATCTCTACATAATAGAGAATTTGGCATATCTTAAGAAAAGGGTAAACTTCCGGTTTTGAAAACCCACTGGGTAATGGAATTTAAATATTAGGTCTTAAGGAAAAGATGCAGTTCCACAGGCAGTTAGTGGGACACCTAGTACCAGCCTGTGGTACTGCACCCTTTCCTTGAGACCTAATATAGGAATTCCATTACCCAGTGGCTTTGGGATCGAGCACGAGCATTTGCGAGCATTTTATTTAAGCGTTTGTAGCCTAAGCAATAAGAAAATACCACTAATGAAGGAAGAAATGCTCGTGCTCATCCCTTCAGCCACTGGGTAATGGAATGCCTATAGTAAATCTTAAGGAAAGGGTGCAGTGCCACAGGCTGTTACTAGGTGTCCCCAGGACACCTAGTAACAGCCAGTGGTACTGCTACTTTTCATCAATTAGTGGAATTTCTTTCCTTATTATGCTACTGCTGGTTGCACTTACTGCTGTTTAACTAAAGGGTAGCACTTATGCTTATTCAGGGAACAAAGCGTGGTAACACAGTGCACCCCTTAAGTGCTCTGTCCTGATGCTAGTTCCTGAGGGTTCAGTGAGTAGCCGGCGTATCTTATGCTGTATTCTAGGCAGTGCTTCAAAATGATCTCTGCAACACTAATCTGCAGAGTTTAGTAGTGTGCGGCAGAGACGACAGACCCAGATTCATGCATCTGCCTTCAGTGCTGCTCCTAGTAATCTGAGCGCAGTGTGCACTCGAATTTGAGGTCGACTGCACCAGTGTGCGCTTATCTTTTTTACAGTCCGTGCATGTTTTCCTCTTCTTACTATAAACCTTACCGCCTCTACACCCTCCCTAATGAAGATGGTCTGTGCAGAAAACGTCCATCCGAGAGAATGTGCCTAAGACCGTAATAGTTTTTCCCCCACCCATCCCATGGGTTTGCAGTCCACTTGGAAGAATTTACAAGCGCAAGACGAGCTTTTTACGCTGAACTAAAACAGTCCTTCCTGTATATTCCGTTCTCTCTAAACACTGGGCCGTTTTTTTTAATGACCTGTGACTCATTGCCGAATCAGCAGCATGCTGCAAGCATCTGCAGGTCACCCCTGTGTGTATTTGTGTATTTGTGAAGTATGTGCGCTTATGATTTGTAGGCTGGCACTGTGTTCAGATGCTTTGTAATGTAGTTCTGAAGTCTGCAAAATACTGATATGTAATAGAGCACTTCTTGCAGGTGAGCTATAATCATTCCAGAGTCAGCAGTGTCAGGTGTGTGTGTGTGCGCGCACATGCCATTGTAGTTTATACGTCTGCGGTGGTGGCGTGCTGTAATTGGTCATCTGTGAACTTTGGTTCCGGTGGCTTTGAGTTTGTGTAATTTCTGCAAGCTTTACATTACAGTGGCTTTATGGATGGAGCCCTAGCATGGCCCCAGAGCTTCTCTCTTCTCACCCACTTAGATGAGGGTTCCGCAGCTCTTCATATTGTACCTCCCTTTGTTCAATCTATAACTTGCATATTGCCTTTTAACTATGATATGTTCTGCTACCCACCACCGTTTCATCAACCTGCATCCATGTGTCACTTCAGAATGAATAAAACCATTGTAATACCGGAATATGGACACATCTAGAGTGTATTTAGATGAAGCATCTGTTGCAAATGAAGGTGAGATGCCTAGTCAAATAACAGCTACATGAGCATGTTGCAGTAGCCCTCCTTCGTCTTCAGTGTTTACATATGCTGCCTGCTAACAGTCCAGTCCTGACGTTGTGCATTGTGTTCATATTGTGGGGGATGAGTTCAATGATCTACCTTCAGTCTCTATATTCAGTTGCAATCCTTCAGCACTGCAGGCACATCCAATGAGCACACTTTTTATTTGAGTGTGATTCATTCACAGGAATTTAAACCATACTTTGTATCACTTATTCACTCTGCACGTGCTGTATAATATCCGTGATGCACGCACATTAATATTGCATTACTGTAAACTAATGTGATGCACCCATGTATAGTTCTATGTTGAAAAACACCCCATCACAGGCTACTAGACTGCTGCTTTTAATCCAGCGTGTATGCTTCTAAGTATGTAACAATCAAGTTATCGTTTTTCACACTTTATTCAGTCTTACCCTCTTCTACTCGGTTTATTTGCACCTTGAAAGGACTCCTGTTGTGTCCCAAACAGCCTGAGAATCCAACCTCCGAGAAATGTCTCTCCATAATAGATTGTGGATTTTTCAAACCGATGCAGGATCAATCGTGATTCAATCTATTTTCAATGTTCTTTCTGTCATGCCACTTAATTTTTTCTGTAGGAACACTGGCTTATTGGATAGGTACCGAAACCCTTAAAAACTATTTTCTTGCCAATGTAAGAATTTATCATTATTTTTTCATACTGAAAATATGTACACTTTGTGGAGTGTATAAAAGGGACTGTGCCTTTTTTGTTTTTAAAGATCACGCTTTCATATTTCATCTACCACATTTCCTTCTGCCTTTTCCAGAGATGACTAACATGGGAGATCCAAGGAAAGACCTTGACAGGAAAACAAGCGGGCGCACCCAGTCGACATAGATATCCAATTTAAAGCAGGTCTTTACAACTTTCTGCAGATTGTGTTTGCAAGATAAACAAGCATTTGCAATGCAATAGGTCTCGCATTAGTGAAACTTTGAGCTATTGGTGATGCAAATGCTAATGTTTGTTATTTTATTTTTTGGTTAAAAAATATCCCAATGCAATTATAAAGAGAAAGATTGCAGCTCAGCATACATTTCCATTTATTTTTATTGGAAGTGAGATTTTTGTTTGCTTGCATTTTAAAAATGCACAATTGTTGTTTATTTAAATGGTACCTTTTTAAAACGCAAGCTAGCAAAACTCGCTTCCAATAAAAAACAACTGGAAACCTATGCTCAGCTGCAATTTTTCTATTTATAATTGCATTAAGGGTGCAATACCTAATGTGTCTAGTAGAGGTCCCTTTACAACTCCACAGGGACACCTAGTAACAGCCTGTGGTACTGCACCCTTTCCTTGCTTAGAGGACTTTTTTAATACTTATGCTACTGCTGGGATATTTGACACTGATCTATATCACTATAAAAAAATAATTTGACCTGCAGGAAGTGCTCTCAAATGTATTTTTATTTTGCTTCTACAGCTCTAACTCTATGACAGAATTCTTTGTGTTCAATTTATTTATCTATGTCCTTATATTATTACCACTTCCCTAAACATATTTCCTTCTCCACTACCACATTAAAATATAATAGCATTTCATGCAATATTTCTTTGTTACTATTACAACAGTGCAACCACATCCCCTTGGCCCTCCCATCCCCTTCCTTAGAAACTGCATACCTCTTTGTTTGACTTACACGTTTAAGGGCCTGTATGCTGGACCTTGATCCTAAAAAAGCCCTTGTTCCTCCAATTATGTATAAGTATTATATTACCCAATATATTCAACATTTTATTACAGTAAAAAAAATTACCTGTATATATTATGTTACTCACTGTTTTAATGCTTAAAAATGTAAAAATACAATATATAAGTTTGCTGTGTTAATAAAAAAAACTTTTAACAATCTAAAACATTAGCTGTATTGTATTATACACTACTTTTGCATCTCATAAAATTCACATTATATTAATATTTTTTATTAGAAACTACAACACTAAACTCAACATGGCGAGACCGATTGGCATTGCCAATGCTTGTTTAAATGGGGAGTGCTTCATCTAAAGTGATGTTGCTATCCTCACCATGGAGGGAAAAGATATACTTTTCCGGGGGAAATGTACATATTATTGGTATTTATAAATCCAATTACCGAACGCTCAATGTGTTACTCTTTTTACCCTATCTTAATATACCCATGCTTTAATATGACACTCACTTAGAGCACTTGCACCAGCAGGCACGATGCATATGAATTAGGGGTGGGGAAAATCTCAAATTCTCTTTTGTTGTACTCCTCTATCTAAACATTACCTCCCCCTCTGTGACTCCTTACTGGGGCTCAGGCTGAGTGACTTCTCCTGATCAATCCTCACGAATCCCATTACTTAATACAAAAATCCCAATCTTCACTATTGTTAAGGTCACACCTCCTGATGTTTAGTTTTGATAGAACCATTGTTCCCTAACTCTTCTTCTCTCATTAATGTTCCCTCCTCTTCATTTACTAAATACTTTTTCAAAAATAAACCACGTTATGTCAGTGCTGATGTGGCCTTTCTCCGAGAAGTATTCAACTAGGGATGCATTTGTTATCTGCGTTCCAATGGCGGATTTGTGCTCACATAACTGCAGTCTCGTTTCTCTCCCAGTCTCCCCTACATATCCAAGGGCACATGAGGAGATATATTATATTACTGCTAGGAAAGTTATTCAGGGATTTTGTGGGGAATTCGGTCCCTTGGTACTCAATGTTTTTTGTCTCCATACATTGATCACAAATGCTACAGTTGCCACATTTGTATTTCCCTGTGGCTTTATTCATCCCTAGCATTATTTGGGGCAGTGGTCGTTCCTCTCTATAAGTCTGCACTAAGGAATTCTTCAAATTCTGATTTCTCTTAAAGACATACAGAGGTTTGTTCAATTTCACCTCCTCTTTGTCGTTGAGGATGTTCCAGTTCCTATGCATAACATTTTTAATACGGTTGCTCAACTGAGAAAAGTTACTGACAAAAACAATCCTTTCCATATCTTTGCTTTTCTTGGGCCTATTGAACATACTGTCTCGGTCGTAAAAATGAATTCTTTTGAAAGAGTGGCTAAGAAGCTTTTTAGGATAACCCCTCTCTCTTAGCTTCTCTTTAAGGTTTGTTGAATGTTTATAGAAATTTTCAATGGATGAACAATTCCTCCGTAACAAGAGAAATTGTCCAAATGGAATGTTGTCCCGCTGGGATTTAGAGTGATAGCTCGATATTATTTTATAAATTAAATAATAATATATATTATAAACATATACACAAATGTGCGCATGCCCGCACACACACAAACACACACAATAGCAACTTTTACGTTATTCTTTGGTCAGAGTTTCAACAGAAAAGTAGTTTTTTTTGTTTTCCTAATACCTTTGCTACCAATCAATGAATCTGCATGAAACTTTCCAAAAAGCAAAGTTCATCCAATTTGGGAATAGAAAGACACGTTTTGGACACATCCATCAAGGAGAGGGGAAGAGGGGTCATAAAAGTAACTTTTCCCATTTTAATACTTATAGGATTTCTTTTTCTCCTCTACAGAAAAAAACAAGACAAAAAAAAGACTGAATGAAATTAGCCAAACTTGCTATGAAAGTGGAACTTAACTCAAAGAAGTGGCTTTGCTTTATTTGATGTAAATCTGTTCAATAGTTGTTAAGATAATGTTTTTCAGGTGAGATTTAAAGGGTTAAAATTTTAGTGATATCTGAAAGGTTAATTTGTTAACCCCAGTTTCTAAGACCAACTGAGGACCCAAATTTACAAAAATAAGTCAAATTTGATTGGGTGAGGAAGATTTTTTTCCTGTTATCCATTTTTGGTTTGAGGATTAGAAGATCTGTTTGTTGACCTGATAACTCTGATTGGCTGGCCTCTGGTGACCTAGAAAAAGAAGGATCTTTAAAGTGGAGAATCCCCTGAACCCCCGATTTAGGTGGGGGACCCGAAAGTGACCACCTTGTGAGAAGTTGGCCTGGTATATGCTGTCGACTAATTAAAGTGGGCACCTTGCACGAGTCCAAACGACCCTTATGATGTATGAGGTCAAAGATAACCTTTAAAAAGCTATCCTAGTGGTAGCTGTGGAGAGCAGCCTTTAGGCTTAATCTTGAAGGAATGTAAATCAGCTTGTTTTACCAGAATATCAACTTTAGTATTAATCAAATGAAAGGAGAACCACACAGTAGTTATAAAAATATGTATTTATTTATATAACACTCTCTAGTATCCTCTACACAATACTTTAGCAAAGAAACAGTTGTAAGTAGCACAATACACAGTGGGCTCCAGGGGGAGACCAAACCATATACTAAAATAGTGGTATAAGAACCACGATTGGAGTCAAGACAGTGTCTAGAACACGTAGAATTACTGGGACCCCTAGGAACCACCCAAGGTGAGTAGAAAGGGACCCCACAGAGGACGGGTGCAGTGTGCTAACACGACCGCGGACTCCATACAATTCTAGGTGGAAATTGTGGTTACAATTTTAAAGTTTAAGGACCCTTCTCGGTGGACTTCGAGGAAACCCTTTGGAACTTAGGAGGTTGGAGAGCCAACCCACCCGTGGATACCGGAGTACCCAAGTTACCTATCCCAGAGGAGCCGGGTGCATAGGTCTGGAGTGGTGTCGGAAACCGCCGTCGTTTTCAATGGAGGGTTGCACAGAAGAGCTGCTGCCGGGAAGGAATCCAAGGGTGAATTCATGATGGAAGGAACCTGAAAGCAGAGGGGACAGAGTCTGGGTCACTTCAGGGTGACCAGGGGTTCGGTAGACGAATGCCCACCGATGTCGGGTGCTTCAGGTGCGAAGAAGGGATGCTTGACTCTGCAGCCACGAGGTCCAGGAAACGTCGAGGACAACCAGAAGGCGGATGCGAGCTGTCGCACGAAGGATGTCGAGTGTTGAGGAGTCAGTGTCCGGCGGTACACCAACAAGCCTTGGCAACAGCAATCCACGCAGGAAGGTCAAGCAGTTTACGGAGTCGAACAGCAAGGTCCAGGGGACTCACCAAGCACTGGGGAGTCAGGGCACATCTGGAGCAACCAGGGAAGCCAAGCAGAATTCAAGATGACCCTCAGGAGGACCCACAGGCCGAATGACCAAGAGTCGCAAGGGGACCTCGAGCAAGATCACAAAGTGCCAGCCCACGGAGCACTCGGTATGAGGAGGCCAGAGTTCTTTGGTGGAAATACTGCTCAGGGTCAGGACTACACAGAGTCCAATGCACAAGCTCAAGAATTGCCAACAAGCATATGCACTTGCAAATGTATGCGGTGCACAGGGGTTCGGGTTATGCGGTCCCCACGAGGGATACTGGCCTCAAACTCGGTGAGAGGACAGTTCAACCTCAAGGAACCTCAGAACCCACCTTCTGTGTTGCTGGAGCCTTCAGAGTCCTCAGGAGCTCAGGATCAGCAGACCCATCAGTTGCATTGCGGTGCCTGCGAATGCAGGGGAGTGACTCCTTCACCCCAAGGGAGATTCTTCAGTTGTCCTTAGTGCTCCACAGGTCCTGCACGGAGTCTGTATGATGCAAGGGCATGGCCGATGCTTTGGACGGAGAGGGAGATGAAGTTGGGCCCAGTCGAAGTCCAGCGAAGTCCAGAGTGTCCAGATGGTCGAAGGTCAGTGGGTTCTTGTTCAGAATCTTGTCCACGTCAAATCTAAAGTCTTACAGCCAGATAAGCCCTTATGTACCCACGGGAGAGGGTTGGACAGATTCAGGGGACCCTCCTAGGGGAGGGTCAGGACAGAGGGGAGGTTACTCCCATGTCCTTTGTCCAGTTTGGCGCCAGAGCAGGAGCCAACGGCTTCCAGAACTGGTTTGAGCTGGACTATGCACAGGGACACCAAGTGTGCCCCAGATGCAGACTTTCGGGCACTTTGGAAGTTACCCACCCAGCCCCAATACACTAAATCCTGTCTGGGAGGTGGTCAGGATGCCTATTGTGATGCCTTCCTCTGCTCGAGCTTGGCTCAGCAGCCGGAGGGCAGAAATGTGTCTCTGGGCGGCAGCATCCATTTTGTGCTGTCTGGGTCGAGAAGGCTGGCAAAGGAAAGACCAGTGACCCCACGAAGCTCGCTTCAGAAAGGTGGAAACATACCTCCCACACCGGTTACCGGTGTGGAGGTATGATTTCAAGGTGTTTGATACCAAACGCGACATGTTTTGCTTCAGCCGTTTTCGAGATAGCATTAACCACGAGGTTATAATGCACCTCTACCTATATGTCTGGCTGAGTCACAGACAACCCGGGAGAATGGTCTCCGAAGGCTGCAGAGGGGCTCTGCTCATGCAGGGGCACCCTCTCACGTAAAACCCAGCACCCTGCCTTCAGGATTGTTAAGGCCTGCTATAGGGGTGACTTATAAGTGTAGTGACCTATAGAAATAGAACCTATATCTAACGTAAGGGGTGCAAGCACCAACTTACACAGGCTGCAACGGCAGACCTGTAGTTCCATTTTGCATGGCCTCTCATGGGTGGCATAATACATGCTTCAGCCCATGGGAGGCCTCTGGGGCACCTATGCCCTGGGTACATGGGTACCATATACTAGGAACTTATAAGGGTACTCCAGTATCCAATCTGGGGTGTACCAAAGTACATGGCATAACATTTTATGGAGAAATCAGATAGACTGGGGTCCTGATTAGCAGGATCCCAGTCAGACTAGTCAAAACAGTGTAACATCAAGCAAAAAGTGGGGGTAACCATAAGAAGCAGATCCTACGTTCCTACACAAGCCCCCCTCAAACGTAAGGAGATGAGACTAACCTTGCCCAGTTGAGTCTTCATGTTCTAAGTGAAAATATCCGGAGAGTCCATCTGCATTAGCATGGTTACCCCCAGGTCTATGTTCCACTGTATAGTCCATCACCTGTAGGGAAATGGACCACCTCAAAAGTTTGGGGTTTTTACCCTTCATCTGTTTTAGCCATAAGAGGGGCTTATGGTCTCTCTGAACAATGAAGTGAGTGCCAAACAAATATGGCCTCAGCTTCTTCAGAGCCCAAACCACAGCAAAGGCTTCCCTCTCAATGGCTGACCAACGTTTCTCTCTGGGGGTCAACCTTCTGCTAATAAAAGCTACTGGTTGACCTTGACCCTCTGCATTAAGTTGTGACAACACAGCCCCTACCCCCAACTCAGATGCATCTGTTTGGACAATGAATTGTTTGGTTTTGGAATAGTCAGGACTTTGCAGAATGGGAGCAGTGCACATGGCCTGCTTGAGGTCATCAAATGCCTTTTGACAGCTAACTGTCCACTGAACTTTCTTGGGCAATCTCTTTGATGTGAGATCATTTAAGGGAGTCACTATGGACCCATAACCCTTAACAAATCTCCTGTAGTACCCAGTCAGGCCCAAGGCAGCTCTGACCTGAGTCTGGGTAGTGAGAGCAACCCAGTCCATTATGGTCTGAATTTTGCTCTGCAATGGCTGAACCTGGCCTCCACCCACAAGGTGGCCCAGGTATACAACTTTACTCTGCCCTATCTGGCACTTGGTGGCCTTTATAGTGAGGCCTGCTTTCTGCAGAGCCTCCAAAGCATTCTTCAAGTGGACCAGGTGATCCTCCCAGGTGGAGCTAAAGACAGCTATATCATCTAGATATGCTGCACTATAGACTTCCAGGCCTGTAAGGACTTTGTTCACCAATCTTTGGAATGTGGCAGGTGAGTTCTTCAAACCAAAGGGCATTACAATAAATTGATAATGCCCACTAGGGGTTGAAAATGCTGTTTTTGGTTTGGCACTCTCAGCTAGTCTGATTTTCCAATATCCAGCAGTGAGGTCAAATGTGCACAAGAATTTGGCTGAGGCCAAAGTGTCTATGAGTTCATTTGCCCTGGGAATAGGGTGAGCATCAGTCCTAGTAACTGCATTGAGCCCCCTGTAGTCCACACAAAACCTCATTTCTCTCTTACTACCCTTGGTATGAGGTTTGGGTACCAGGACCATTGGACTAGCCCAAGGGCTATCTGAGGGTTCAATTAATCCCAATTCCAGCATCTTTTGGACCTCAATCCTGATGCAATCTCTGACATGGTCAGGCTGCCTGTAAATCTTATTTTTAACAGGTAAGCTCTCAACTGTGTCCACTTCATGGGTACACCAGGTGGTCTGACTAGGAGTCAAAGAGAACATATGCCTATATTGATTGAGGACCTTCCTGCAATCAATCTGCTGTTGCTCAGTGAGGCTGCCTGCCAAGGCCACACCATCAACTGAGCCATCATCAGGGTTCTGTGAGAGGAGATCAGGGAGTGGGTCACTCTCTTCATTCTGTCCCTCATCAGTAGCCATGAGCAAGCCCATGTCTGCCCTGTCCACATAGGGTTTGAGCCTGTTTACATGGAGCACCCTGTCGGAGCTCCTAGGAGTTCCAAGGTCCACCAAGTAGGTGACCTCTCCTTTTTGCTCAATAATGGTATGGGGTCCACTCCACTTGTCCTGGAGAGCTGCTGGGGCCACAGGCTCCAACACCCATACCTTCTGTCCTGGCTGATAAACAGTCAGTACAGCCTTTTGGTCATGCCAAGCTTTTTGCAATTCTTGACTTGACTCAAGGTTTTTGCTGGCCTTCTTCATGTACTCAGCCATCCTGGAGCGGAGACCAAGTACATAGTCCACTATGTCTTGTTTGGGAGGTTGGAGTGGTAACTCCAATCCCTCCTTCACCAGACACAAAGGACACCTAACTGGATGCCCAAACAAAAGTTCAAAAGGGCTGTAGCCAACCCCCTTTTGTGGGACCTCTCTGTAGGCAAAGAGAAGGCAGGGCAACAGGACATCCTATTTTCGCCTTAGCTTTTCTGGGAGGCCCATGATCATGCCTTTTAGGGTTTTGTTGAATCTTTCAAAAAACTTGATATCATTGCCTTAAATCAATTCCTACATTCTCGAACACCCATTCCAAAACAAACGGTCGACACACTTGCTGTTTTAGTGCAAGACTGGCTTTTGAATGCCATTGACACCTGTCTCCCTCTTTCCCTAAAAAGAAATATTAATCACCGTGCTCCTGCACCTTGGTTTAATGAGCAATTGAAAACAGAAAAAGCCAACTGCCAGGTGCTGGAAAGAAAATGGAGAAGGGATTACGCCTTAGAGTCAAAAAGACTCTACAAAAAGGCAAAAAAAGCCTATCATAAGCTATGCAAATCAACTCGTGCAAATTATGTGTCAACCACCATTACTGATGCTCTGAACTGTTCTAAAACTTTGTTCAATATGGTCAAAGAATTGGCAGGATCCAAAACTCAATCTAAACCTCCCCCACTTAATAAACAACAATGTGATGAGCTGGCCAACTTTTTTGTACAAAAAGTTGAGAAAATCTATCTGGAAGTAGCTAATAAGCATAATAATGTTTCTCCTGGAGTGCAGCCCGACACTCTTCCTCATAGTGCATCCAATCCATTACCAATAGGAATGACCCCTCCCGATCAGACTTCTATGATCAATGTACCTTCCAACTGCTTGCACTCATGGCCCCTATTAAACCCTGATTCCTTTAACAAACTTCTTTGCAGTATTAAATCAGGGTCACCTAGAGACCCTTTACCTATTCCGGTGCTCCAACAATTGGAGTCTTCATCCCTGCAAGTTATTATGGACCTTCTAAATATCTCGTTACAAGAAGCAATAGTTCCATCTGATTGGAAACACGCTATGGTGCTCCCACTTTTAAAAAGGCCAATGCAGATCCTGCTGTATATTCTAATTACCGACCCATCTCACTACTACCAGCCTTTTCAAAAATCCTTGAGAAGCATATCCATTCTCAGCTCTCTCTTTGTTGAAGCCCAAGGCATTCTCCATCCTTCCCAATCAGGTTTCAGAGCTGGCTTTTCTACTGAAACAACTTTACTGGGAATCATGGAAAGATTGCGGCAACATCTGGATGCCAGAGACACAGCTGCCCTTATCTTATTGGATTTAAGCGCAGCATTCGATACTGTGTCTCACACCGTCCTAATACATACTTTGAGAACATTAGGTATCTGCGGTCCGGCTCTCAAATGGCTTATTTCGTTCCTGGCCAACCGCACCTTCCAAGTTTTCTCCGCAACAGCCAGCTCTGACATCTATTCATCACCTTATGGAGTGCCTCAGGGCTCTATTCTCAGTCCTTTGCTTTTTAACCTTTATGTGAGGCCTCTGGCTGTCGTAGCAGAAGAGGCGGGACTGACACCATTTTCCTATGCGGATGATTCTCAACTTATCTTCTCCCTCTCCGCGAAGGGAACTAGAGAACAGTCCCCTCTCCAATCTGGCTTGAGTAAAATTGCATCATGGATGCAGATGAATTTTCTCAAGCTTAACGGGGATAAAACTGAGGTGCTAATACTTGGCAAAGACAAGGGTCTTTGGGGCCCACAACATTGGCCATGTGAGATGGGTGTCCTACCTCAACCCTCCTGCCAAGTTCGCAACTTGGGTGTCACCATTGACGACTCATTAACAATGCACCATCAGGCTGTTAAGGTAGCTGCCACCTGTTTTACCATCCTCAAGTGGCTAAAGAAGATCATCTGGATGTTACCTGAGTCCACCCAAAGAACAGTAGTCCAAGCTTTAATTACTTCAAGACTGGACTATGGAAATGTTCTTTATCTCGGCTCCAACAAGGAGGTGACCCGCAGGCTGCAGACGGTCCAAAATTCTGCAGTTCGACTTCTACGCCGACTGCCCAGGACCGCTTCAGTTTCCAGCCATTTACGTGATTTGCACTGGCTCAGGGTGGAAAATCGTGTTCGATTTAAAGCCCTGAGCTATATGTTCAAAATCAAAGCAGGGACTGCACCTCAATATCTACTTTCCCTAACTCATCCATATGTCCCTTCCCGTTGTCTACGCTCATCTTCTCAGGGGAGGTTTTCCGTGCCCAGGTTCAGGCTGTCTCGGATGGGCGGTCGATCCTTTTCCTTCCTGGGTCCCTCACTTTGGAATGCCCTTCCCCCCGCCATTCGGAACGAAACAGTCTACGTCCAATTTCGCAAAGCAATAAAGACCTGGCTTTTTAACAAATGATTCTGCTGTTAAATTTTACTATCTGGTTTTGCTTGCCTGGCGCCGGGAAACCCTTTTTGGGTAGCTGTTGCGCCTTACAAATTAAATAAATAAATAAATAAATAAATAAATTTCAACCAACCCATTGCATTGTGGGTGATAGGGTGTGGTGAATTTGTAATTCACTCCACACTCCTTCCACATTGCAGTAATGTAACTAGACATGAAGTTTGCACCTCTGTCAGTTAAGACCTCCTTAGGAAAACCCACTCTGGAAATAATTCCCAGGAGGACCATGGCTACCACAGGAGCTGTGGTGGTTCTAAGGGGTATAGCCTCTGGATACCTAGTGGCATGGTCCACCACCACTAGAATGTAACTGTGCCCAGATGCAGTTGGAGGGTTTGTGGGACCAAGTAGGTCAATCCCAACCCTCTCAAAGGGAACCCCCTCCGCAGGTAGTGGTATTGGGGGGCCTTTGTGGTACCACCTGACTTACCACTGGCTTGGCAGGTGGTACAGGAGCGACAAAACTCCTTAGTGTCCTCTGACATGTGTGGCCAGTGAAAGTGAGGTACAAGCCTGTCCCAAGTCTTACTTTGGCCTAGGTGACCTGCTAAGTGAATATAATGTGCCAGAGTGAGAAAAAAGCCCCTAAACTTCAGAGGTATGACCAACCTCCTGGTGGCACTAGGCTTGGGGTCTCTACCCTCTGAGTAAAGAAGTCCCTCATCCCAATAGATCCTGTGGGACCCACTGATACTCCCAGCAGCCTCAGCAGAAGCTTGCTGTCTGAGGGGTTCAAGAGAGGGGCAGGTGTGCTGCTCCTGCCTCAGTTCTGCCCTGGAAGGTCCCCCTGTCCCCAAGAACTCAACCTGATCAGGTTCCAGTTAATCTGGGACAATTCCTTCACAGGGACTGGGGTCATCTCCCTCAGGAGACTGATCCTCTGTCTGAGCCTGGGGGGAAGACACAGCCTTACCCCTCCTGCTCCTTCTCTTGAAAGGCACCTGGTCCATCTTTTCAGAATCCAGGGCATGTTCAGTAGACATCTGGTTGGCCTGTGACCTGGTCACAGCAAACACATCTGCAGAGATGCCCAACATTGCTGCATGTGTCCTGAGTTCCACTTTAGCCCAGGCTGAAGTTTCCAAATCATTGCCCAACAAGCATTCCATAGGGAAGTCTGAGCTAACCGCAACCTTTTTAGGGCCAGTTATCCCTCCCCAGCTGAAATTAACAACTGCCAAGGAAGGGTCAGTCCTGACATTGTTAGCATTGGTCACTTGGTACATCTCACCAAGTATGATCTGTTCAGGGTCCACAAGATCTTTTGTCACCATAGTGACACTTGCACCTGTGTCCCTGTATTGCATGGCCTCCTTACTATTAATCAAAGGCTGTTGTCTGTATTTGCCTAGGTTACTGGGACTCACAAATAAGGTGGCAACATCTATGCCACCATCACAGACAAGTACAGCCCGAGCTGGAGTTCTGACTAGGCCAGAACCCACCTCAGAGCCCAAGGTTAACCCTACTAATCCCTTGTTCCCTGTGCCACCCCTTGAAACTGTACTAGGGGGAGCAGTTGCCTTAGGGACAGTGGTGGTTTGAGTTGAATGCTTGGCCTTTGGACAACTGGCATCTTTTGTCCAATGGGTCTTTTCTTTACATAAGTAACACCAAGGTTTCCTTTTGCCTTTTCCTTTGTTGGACCCTGATGAAGACTTGTCATCTTTACCTTTGTCCCCACACTTATCTGAAGTTTTAGCATCTTGCTTCTTTTGGTCACCACCATGGTTCTGGTTTCTCTGCTTCACCCTCGTTGTGACCCACCTATCTGCCTTCTTTCCCAATTCTTGGGGAGAAGTCAGATCAGAGTCAACCAGGTATTGATGCAACAACTGATTTTGGCAATTATTAAGGATTTGCTCCCTCATAATCAAATTGTACAATCCTTTGAAATCATTCACTTTGCTGCCAAGTAACCATCCTTCTAGAGCCTTAATAGCACTATCCACAAAGTCTACCCAGTCCTGAGTCTGTGTCTTCTGGGTGTCTCTGAACTTAATCCTATACTGTTCAGTGGTTAAGCCAAACCCATCAATGAGAGCACTCTTCAGTACTGAGTAATTGTCAGCATCCTCTTCTCTAACAGTGAGGAGCTTATCTCGACCTTTGTCAGCAAAGGAGAGCCACAAGATAGATGCCCACTTCTCTTGAGGGACCCTATGAACTTTACAGGCCCTCTCTAAAGCAGTTATCCATTTATGGATGTCATCCCCAACATGGTAGGGAGGGACAATCTTGCTCAGGTTCCTAATGTCAAAAGTATGTTCCTTAACTCTAGGGACACTGTTGCTGCCACCATGGGACTCTAGTCCCAATTTCTTTCTAGCTCTCTGGACTTCTAGGGATTCCTTGTCTAGGGTCAACTGCTCTTGCCTGAGCTTAAACCTAGCTTTCTCAAGTTCAAGCAGTTGATACTCCCTGTCTAAGGAATGGTCCCTCTTGCTAGATACAGAGGTCCCTATAGACTGTCCTGAGTGATGTGACTCTGCAGAGGGAGATCTAGATCTCCTTGGTAAACTCTGCACTCTTCCAGGAGGAGTGAAGAGAGGGCCATTTTGGCCTTCTCCACCATCCCCCTGAAGATCTGAGTTGTCCAGGTGGGAATCATCTTGATCCTCCTGGCTAGGGTTTGAATCTAGGTCATAGAAGGTGTCACCTCCTGACCTGTCTTCATTCCCTGCCCCACCCACTCTTTCCTGTTCATCTGACCCAGGGGTCTTCCTAAGGTCATCTAACAGTAACACCTCAATGAGACATAGAGTGTTGGCATTTCTCCCTGTCTTCAGCTTTCTAGAGACACACATGGCTTTCAATTCTTGGAATGTAAACTCATTGTACCTAGAAGGCAGAGAGCCACTGGTGGCTTCTCCTTTAGAAGACATACTAAGTGTGGTGTGGTGTATACACCTACCTAACCTAGTGGGAAACTAAACTCTCTAAGGTTGGAGAAAGGTGTGCTAGACCCTTGACTACCCAACCCCAAGATCAGTAGAACTTACTTATTCAAAGCTGGAATTATATGTACCTAGTACTTTAGTGGTTTTCAGTTAATCAATACAAAGATTTATCTGGTAAAACAATTGCAAGCTTGAATCCCAACCGCTGCACACCAATGTGAGAAGTTGGCCTGGTATATGCTGTCCACTAATTAAAGTGGGTACCTTGCACCAGTTCAAACGACCCTTATGATGTAGGAGGTCAAAGATAACCTTTAGAAAGCTATCCTAGTGGTAGCTGTGGAGAGCAGTCTTCAGGCTTAATCTTGAAGGAGTGTAAAGCAGCTTGTTTTACCAGAATATCACCTTTAGTATTAATCAAATGAAAGGAGAAACACACAGTAGTTATAAAAATATGTATTTATTTATATAACACTCTCTAGTATCCCCTACACGAGGATACGACACAAAGCACACAATTCTTTAGCAAAGAAACAGTTGTAAGTAGCACAATTCACAGTGGGCTCCAGGGGAGACCAAACCATATACTAAAATAGTGGTATAAGAACCACGACTGGAGTCGAGACAGTGTCTAGAACACGTAGAATCGCTGGGACCCCAAGGAACCACCCAAGGTGAGTAGAAAAGGACCCCATGGAGGACGGGTGCAGTGTGCTAACACGACCGCGGGCTCCGTACAATTCCATGGGGAAGTCACGGTTACAATTTTAAAGTTTAAGGACCCTTCTCGGTGGACTTCGAGGAAACCCTTTGGAACTTAGGAGGTTCGAGAGCCACCCTACCTGTGGATACCGGAGTACCCAAGTTACCTATCCCAGAGGAGCCGGGTGCATAGGTCTGGAGTGGTGTTGGAAACCACTGTTGTTTTCAATAGAGGGTTGCAAAGAAGAGCTGCTGCCGGGAAGGAAGAAAGTGTCCGTAGGAATCGAAGGGTGGATTCGTGATGGAAGGAACCTGAAAGCAGAGGGGACAGAGTCTGGGTCACTTCAGGGTGACCAGGGGCTCGGTTGACGAATGCCCACCGATGTCGGGTGCTTCAGGTGTGAAGAAGGGATGCTTGACTCTGCAGCCACGAGGTCCAGGAAATGTCGAGGACAACCAGGAGCTGGATGCGAGCTGTCCCATGAAGGATGTCGAGTGCTGAGGGGTTAGTGTCCGGCGTGAGCACCAACAAGCCTTGACAACAGCAACCCACGCAGGAAGGTCAAGCAGGTTACGGTGTGGACCAGCAAGGTCCAGGGGACTCACCAAGCACTGGGGAGTCAGAGCACATCTGGAGCAACTAGGCAAGCCCAACAGAATTCAAGATGACCCTTAGGAGGACCCACAGGCCGAATGACCAGGAGTTGCGAGGGGACCTTGAGCAAAATCACAAAGTGCCAGCCCACGGAGCACTCAGTGTGAGGAGGCTGGAGTTCTTTGATGGAAATACTGCTCGGGTCAGGACTACACGAAGTCCAATGCACAAGCTCAGGAATTGCCAACAAGCATATGCACTTGCAAATGTACGCGGTGCACAGGGGTTCGGGTTATACGGTCCCCACGAGGGATACTGGCCTCAAACTCAATGAGAGGACAGCTCAACCTCATGGAACCTGGGAACCCACCTCCTGTGTTGCTGGAGCTTTCGGAGTCCACAGGAGCTTAGGATCAGCAGACTGGTCAGTTGTGTTGCGGTGCCTGCGAATGCAGGGGAGTGACTCCTTCACCCCAAGGGAGATTCTTCAGTTGTCCTTAGTGCTCCATAGGTCCTGAACAGAGCCTGTATGGTGCAAGGGCACAGACGATGCTTTGGGCGGAAAGGGGTACGAAGTCGAGCCCAGCCGAAGTCAAGCGAAGTCCAGAGTGTCCAGACGGTCGAAGGTCAGTGGTTTCTTGTTCAGAATTTTGTCCACGTTAAATCTAAAGTCTTACAGCCAGGTAAGCCCTTATGTACCCATGGGAGAGAGTTGGACAGATTCAGGGAATCCTCCTAGGGGAGGGTCAGGACAGAGGGGAGGTTACTCCCATGTCCTTTGTCCAGTTTCGCGCCAGAGCACGAGCCAATGGCTCACAGAACTGGTTTGAGCTGGACTATGCACAGGGACACCAAGTGTGCCCCAGATGCAGACTTTCAGGCACTTTGGTAGTGCACCCACCCAGCCCCAATACACTAAATCCTGTCTGGGAGGTGGTCACACCTCCCTGTGACAGGATGCCTATTGTGCTGTCTTCCTCTGCTCGAGCTTGGCTCAGTAGCAGGAGGGCAGAAATGTGTCTCTGGTCGGCAGCATCCATTTTGTGCTATCTGGGTGGAGAAGGCTGGCACCGGAAAGACCAGTGACCCCATGAAGCTCACTTCAGAAGAGTGGAATCATACCTCCAACACCGGTTACCAGTGTGGAGGTATGGTTCCAAGGTATTTGATACCAAACACAACATGTTTTGTTTCAGCTGTTTTCGGGATAGCATTTACCGCTAGGTTATAATGCACCTCTACCTGTATGTCTGGCTGAGTCACAGACAACCCGGGAGAATGGTCTCCGAAGGCTGCAGAGGGGCTCTGCTCATGCAAGGGCAACCTCTCACGTAAAACCCAGCACCCTGCCTTCAGGATTGTTAAGGCCTGCTATAGGGGTGACTTATAAGTTTTAAGTGTAGTGACTTATAGATATAGTGAACCTACATCTAACGTAAGGGGTGCAAGCACCAGCTTACACAGGCTGCAATGGCAGACCTGTAGTTCCATTTTGCATGGCCTCTCATGTGTGGCATAATACATGCTTCAGCCCATGAGAGGCTTCTTGGGTACCTATGCCCTGGGTACATGGGTAGCATATACTAGAGACTTATAAGGGTACTCCAGTGTCCAGTCTGGAGTGTACCAAAGTACATGGCATAACATTTTAAGGAGAAAGCAGATAGACTGGGGTCCTGATTAGCAGGATCCCAGTCAGACTAGTCAAAACAGTGTAACATAAAGCAAAAAGTGGTGGTAACCATAAGAAGCAGATCCTACTTTCCTACACACCTCATGTTCAATTTTTTTAAAAGTACATCTTACCACACGATTCGCAGACACCAATAATGGTTTCATGTACCTCCAGCACTGCTCTGAATTCCGCAAAGCCTGCCTTGGGGTCCACTACCCACCTCTTTCCCCAGGAAGCGCTCCTGGATCGTTCTTGCAAAACCTTTGAAATTCACTTAAAACATCACAGTGAAAGTGAAGTTATGGTTTGCATGGTGATTGTGTGAGTTATCGATTGAGTATTTTACCAGAAAAGGTGAATTTTGGGGAGTGGAGTTGCCAAGATTATGGACAAGTGAGTTGCATCACTGCAAGCTCTGCTTGATTTGCCCCATCACCAGAATCCCCCATCACAAATGGCTCCCGCTGACTGGTACGGTGTAGTGCTGTGTACTATCATGGCGGGAGGTGCCGCAAGCATCGGTGTGGGCCACAGAAGACCTGAGCAGCCTACCGCTCCGCCTGCAGTCCAGTCCTTCATTGAAGCCTGGAGCTGAGGTAGAGAGCACCCAGAGCCAATCCCTGGCTTCCACAATCGACATTGTGCTGCTGGTCCTCTAGGGACATGGGGCCTGACAACAGCCTTCCATGCTAGGCACAGAACAAGGAGGCGGACTGTGAGCTAATAATGGAGCTTCCTTTCTACCCCTCTACCCCTCCACTCTCAGCCAAACGGTAGCTGCAGCAGTACTGTGGCAAAATCTTTGTAACTAAGGGCCTCATTTATGGGGATTTGACGTAGGGCAGCGCAGCAAGTCACCTTGCTTTGCTGCCCTACGTCAAAGTGAAAGGGCAGGAATGCACCGTATTTATCTAATACAGTGCATTCCTGTCCTTTCCCCCAATGCTGGCGCCATTTCAGCAGCCTAGTTCCAACACATGCACCCTTGCACCATGGTGCAAAGGTGCCTGTGTTGTTGGCAGGATTGTTTTTGTGCAGGAAGGGGCACCTTCCTGCACAAAAACAATCCTGAGAGGCATTTTCCTCTTTCTATTTATTTCTATATAGTTTTATATAGCGCGGACATGACCCAACCGGGTATCAGAGTGCTTTACAGATGATCAAGGACACAAAGAGTTGGGCCCGAAGGTCAGTAACAACAACAGTGATAAGCAAGATACTGGAGTAGAATGAGGAGCACATTATCATTCCATCTCAAAAGGAAATAGAAGAGCATATATGATCAACAGACAAATGTAGATGTTGAGAACAGTCATAAGTCATAGACGTAATCAAAGTCATAGGATCAAGAGCAAAATACATTGTAGCAGCGTCACTCGGGGAGAGGCAGTCCGTGGTGGAGGAGCGAAACTCGCATGTAGCGGAACCAAAAACAAATGGTACCTGGTGGGAGTAGATGCCATCAATCAAGGGTGTTCATCAATAAAGATTTCACTTCTTTTTTAAAAGATGCTGTTGAGGGAATCAGTCTGATTATTGGAGGCAAGGAGTTGCAGATTCTCTGGGGATACCCAAGAACGCCTGATTATAGGTTTTCTTTCTTTGGAATTTTTGAGGTTTTAGCAGCAGGGTGCTGGAGCTCCTAGAAGGTCTGCTACCACCAGAAAGTTCCCGTTTTTGAGCTAAGCACAGAGGGGTGTTATAGTGAAGGGCCTTGTGTGTCATGCATGCAATTTTAGGATGAATCCTATCCTCAAAAGGCAGCCAGTTTAGGGATTTCAGGTCCGGAGTGATGTGGTTATTTCTTCTGGATCCTGTGAGGAGCCTTGCAGCTGAATTCAGGGAAGCCTTGAGCGGTGCCACATTGTAGCTGGGTAGCCCACAGAGTGTTGCGCTACTATAATCCAACCTGGAAATTAATAGTGCTTGAACAGGGGACTTGAAGTCATCAGGGGGAGGAAGGGTTTTATCTTTCTTAGGTTGCTGCAGAGTACAGAACACACGAAAAGAGGAATAAAAGAGGAGAAATTAAGTAATTTCTCCTTGTTACGCCTCACCTGAGATGGCGTAAAGTTTTGCCGCTTCCCCAGGTGTACATGGTCATGTAAATCTGGGGAAGTGTCAAAATCCATGGGTGTTGCATGAAAACACCCACCGTAAACCCATGGAACACCTCCCGAGCTCATTGTAAGGCAACGCAGCAATTTGCGCTGACTTAGCTTACTCCAGTATCTATGAGGCCATTCAAAGCTATGAAATGTGACTTCATAGATATGCTGACGGAGCATCACAAAAAGTGCCGCTCCGGCGGGGCAAGGGACTCATGAATATGCCCCTAAGTTCCACAGAACCTCTGCAGTAGATGCTTGTCATGTGCAGGTTCTGAATAATTCAAGAGAATCAACGGTGGTCATAGCAGGGATTGGCACTCAACTCCAAAATCTGATCACAGCCCAGAAAAGGGAATATCGGTCAGCCCGCATCATCCAATTCAGATGTGCTATCATTTGTGTGCAGCACAACGGAAACACATTGTGGAATATGCCACGTGAACCATACAATTAGACAATTTTTCAAAATGGTAGCCCATGGTCAAGTGGCAATTTTGGGTTCACTGGAGGCACATACCCATGCCCTGCTGCAGGAACATTTCTGCAATTTGCCCAGTTCTTACATGCATCTACAAGCTAACAGTTGCAGAAGCCATTCTCCACCTCCTTCTACAAATTCGGCATGTCACTCTTCACAACAAGTGTCTCACATCAATCCAAAAAGGAGATCTGCCTGCACTGCAAAGATCCAAGACCCAGCACCTAACCTAGCCAGAAAGAGTGCACCTCAATTGATTAAAACGTGTTGAAGTAATGTTAATTTGTGATAAGTAATGTATTTCAGAAAAGATTTTAGGTCTCTTTAGTTGGGTTGAGAGTGTGGGTTGCAATGTCAGTGCTAGAGATTAACTAAGGTTCAGATTCACCAGTGGGATCTGTAATTACGAAGGAGTTAGGAAACAGTTACACAGCAAGTCCTTGAGCAAGATGGTGGGTGTTTGGGGCATTCTCAGGGTTCTGGGTGAACATGGTGGCTGGTTGTGAGTAACTGGTCATGAGCCTATGGGCAGCGGGTAGTGAATATGGAAAACGAGCCTCCTTGGGAGAGCAGACTATAGTAGAATGAGGAGCTTACAGGGGTCAGCTCGCAGAAAGCACAAGATCACACCTACCAATGAACGAGCTCTAGGTGGGTTTTGAATTGGTCATTCGCTGCCAGGGAGCTACGGAGAGGTCGGGCGGTGCTGATGCGGCTCGTGCCCTGGGGTAAGGTGGGAAGAGTCAGCACAGTCGGGAAGATGTGCGTTGTTGTTGTGGAGAACACACCGGCATTGAGCGAAGTGGACTGGGCAGACACATTCCTTGACTGGATGACAGAGTCAGGAGATCCGAGAGATCTGAGGCGTGTATCGACCCATGCCTGGTATGAGGAATTAATTGACCAGGAAGGAGTGTTAAGCGTATCTGGAGCCTTGGATGTGGCGGGTCAGTAGAAGGTGTCGTTTTGTACAGGACAGATAATTAGTGCCTGTGGAAAGCGAGGCGCCTCACAGAAGACTGGAAAGTAGACTCGCAGAGAGATCCGAGAATGAAGGACTTTAGAAGAGAAGGCCACTACAGCTTGATGCACCATAAATGAGGGGGAACTTAGCAGTTATGTGAGTAGCGGTGATGAAGTGGCGGCTGTATTGGGAATGCAAAGGAAGCTGCTGCCACTACTGCAGGTATCAACAAACAGGAAGGAAGAAATATTGATTCTCAGCTGACAATAAAACTGTATAAGGGGCATAAAGATATGGTGTGGGGTCATATAGGGTTAAAGAAGATAAATCCCTGGGGGCCTAAGGAGATCAAAATGAACACCCTCACTCAGAGCTTTGTTTGGGATCAACAATCAAAATCTACAAGAGGCTGAAACTAGAGACCCGATGGCACTGAGAATGGGGAAAGAGGTAAATGTAAGAACAATTGAGCAGCTTATGATGGACAATAGAGGTAGAGTTGTCATGAGTGCGGAGGTAGGGTGACCTTAGACTTTGGCCTAGTTGAGCAGAGGAACCGAGGTGGTCTGAGTACTTGCATTAGTTTTGAGGTACTTACAGGCATGTTAGATAGCAAAGATAAGAACTTTCAATCCAGCGAGGAAAGGCAGCAGGTGAAGGAAAGGGAGCAACAGGGTGAGACAGATATGCAGGGAGTGACAGGAGATAGAGGGAGTGAGGAGAATACACCTGATTACAACAAGCCGTTTGTGTTATATGTACACGAGTCGGCCGGTTGTGCGCTTTCTGTCTTAACACAGGCCTTTGGAGGTAAGCAGAGGCCGTGTGCGTACTTTTCTGCTGTGCTTGATCCCGTCGCGAAAGCCCTCCCGAGCTGTTTAAGAGCGACCGCGGCTGTGGCCGTCTCTATTCGACAATCGGCAGGGCTTGTTCTTGATACTGATCTCACAGTTATGGTACCTCATGCTGTGGATACGCTTTTGAATAGAACAAAGACATAGCACCTTACCAGTGCACGTCTGACTGGCTATGTGCTAACCCTTTTTGCACCACACATTACAATTAAAAGATGTGTCACTCTGAACCCTGCCACACTACTACCCCTCCCTTCGGAGAGTGAAGAAATAGACATACATGATTGCATGTTTCGGACGGAAGAGGAGACGAAGGGACGGGTAGACTTGACTGATGTTCCCTTATCTGACCCCCAAGGGGAAGTATATGTCGATGGTTCTTGTTTTAAATTACCAGATGGCACCACAACTGCTGCTTATGCAATCACAACACTGCACAGGATAGTTGAGACATCACAAGTCCCCTATCAGTCGGCCCAAGTTGCAGAGCTGGTAGCTCTAATTCGAGCCTGCGAGTTGAGTCAGGGATTGGTGGTTAATATTTATACTGATAGCCAGTATGCCTTCGGAGTCGCTCATAATTTTGGGCGGCTCTGGGCCAAGAGATGATTTCTCACTTCCCATGGTTCGAAAATTCAGCATGGCCCTTTGATAAATAGACTTTTGTCGGCTTTAACCCTGCCCAAGAAACTGGCAATAGTGAAGTGTAGCGCTCACAAAGCAATTACTGATGATGTGGGGAGGGGAAATGCTTTTGCAGATCAAACAGCTAAGGAGAAGGCCCGATATAAGATGAAAAAGATGTTTGTAGCAGGTCCTGCTAGATGGGTGCCAGAAGTTACGATGTTCGAGGATACACTAGTTAACGTAAAGGAAATACAGAGCGAGGTGACGGTTGAGGAATTAGCAATATGGCAGGAAAGTAGAGCACAATTGGATGATGATGGGTGCTGGATAGATAAGGAAGCAGAGATGAATGCTGCCAGATGCATATGTTCTTCCTGTAATCACTATGGCTCATGGACCAGCTCACATTAGTGCTAGGGGTATCTGTAAGTTGCTAGACCCTGTGTGGCAGAATGATAATATCCCAAAGACGGCTGCCCATTTAGTAAAGCATTGCATGGTGTGCATTATGTACAATCTAGGAAAGGGCACTCCCACACCTCCCGGTAATTTTGCACCCCCATCTTTCCCTTTTGAAGTTCTGCAAATGGACTTCATTGAGATGGAACGGGTGAATAATCTGAAGTATGTGTTATTGGCGGTCTGTGGATTCAGTAAATGGGTTGAGGCTTATCCTACTAAGTAGAATACAGCTTTGGCGACGGCGAAGGTCTTTTAAAGGAGTTCTTCCCTCGCTTTGGTTTGCCCCGTTTGATTTGGAGTGATAACGGCAGCCACTTTAATTCGAACATCATCCAGTTGGTGTGCAATGGCCTGCACATTAAGCAAAAGTTTCATGCTGCGAATCACCCTCAGTCAGCAGGTTTAGTTGAGAAGTACAATGGTACTCTCAAACAAAAGATGGCCAAAATTCAGGAGAGTACAGGATTGAAGTGGCCGGATGCTTTACCATTGGCTTTGCTGTTGACAAGAGTTACAGCCCATAATAGAATAGGGTTGCCCCCCTATGAGGTTGTTTTTGGTAGGCCCGCTAATGTCTAGGGCGTTCCGAGACCCCGCCACTTTTCCGAGATAGATCACCCTTTGTTGATAGATTATTTATGTGAGTTGACTAAAAATTTGCGTTCTATTCATCAGCAGATTCAAGAGGCCTTGTCATCCGCTACAGAGGGACCAGGCCACGACCTTCGGCCTGGTGATTACGTGTTGGTTCGCCACTTTCAGCGCAAAAGCAGTCTGGAGCCCCGGTGGAAGGAGCCTTTCCAGATCCTCCTTGCTACCTGCACAGCGGTGAAGGTGGACGGTCGGAAAAATTGGATTCATTCAACGCACTGCAAGAAAGTGCCGCTTTCTTTGCCCTATGACCAATGGAGGCTCGACGGCATTGGGGATTCAGAGACGGAGAAGGTTTCCCGTTTCATTCCTTTCTCCGATGCCAGAATAACATGGGCACCTTCTGAGGAAGAGAGTGATGAAGCAGTGCCACCTGAGATTAAGGCTAGCCAAGAGCTCCAGTTGGCTGGCCCGTCTGTGTCTGAGTCAGTGAATCCTGCTAAAAGTGAGCCTTTGTTTCTTGATCCCTCTGTTTCTGGAGTTGTTAAGTACAATTTGCATCCTCAACGGAGGGACAGTGCACCAAAGGAAAAGTCAGATTAGTAGGGATGGACTTCATGGATGAAGCATAAGGACGATAGAGCAGGGACAGGGAGATTGGTGCATTGTCCGAGACACTGGACAGGATAAGTTTGGGGTGTCTTCCTAGGAGGGAGGGTACCCTATCCTGAGAGAAGTGGATTTTCCTCACGAAGGGCTGCAATCGCGTAGCTCCAATGAGAAGTGCTCAATAGCACCACATGGATGAACAATAGGAGCCTGGCAGCGAGGCTCAAAGGAGAAGAAAAACGGACGCTGGAAAGAAGATTGTTTATTTGGTTTCATTGAGGTTATATTAATAGTACCTTTTCGTTCTGCTATCATGCATCCTTTTGGCAGGCCAATGATTGATGAAGAACAGCCATTGGATCTTGTTGTTTTGCCACAATCATCAATGGTCAAACAGCGGAGAGTAACATTCCTTCTTTTTGCTATTCTGCTGATGATTATCTTTTGTGGGGTTCTTTGGGCGTTAGAGTATGCAAGTAACTCGCCTACTCCTGACAATGATATCTTTTTCACACCAAGACGGAAGAGAATCCTTTCTAATAATGTTTTTCTAGATACTCATAAGAGATTTTTTGGTAATGGTGTCGCTTGTTATCCTACTGAATCTGTGACTAGCCTATGGACTGCTTATCCTTTTTCTTTGATAAATTACACGTATTCTAAGCCGACACATTTTGTTGAGGTAAAAGGAGAGTTTGGGTTTGGCTACCCAGGGCCATGCTTGTATCATCGTAAGCCCACAGGAACAGGTTAACCCGGTTGTGACAATAATACGTATTGTGATAACTTCTACTTGGAAGAGCAAAATATTACGTTGATGGGTTTGTTGTAGTGAGCCTCAGCAAGGCCTACCAGTGCTTAGGAGTTCTCCCTTCTCTGCACAGAGTCCTCAGACACTTAGGAAGAAGTTGGCAATAGAAACTGGAATAGAAAAGACAGAGTTTATTAAACCTCATGAGGTGGAGCTAACATTCGCACATCACCCTTCAGTAATGCATGAAGTAGCACTCTGAATGGCAGGATCCTGGTCCTTTTATACCCACACAGGGGCTCAAATGAAGGCGGTACTAACACAAATGCTGGTTTTAGGTACATATAAGGTCATACAGAGAATGCACAGTCGACAAGTGGGTGGAGCTAACAGTTTCTACTTTTAGCAGACACATCCTGACATTTATAAACTCGGAACAGCTGCAAGCTCAACTGAGCATGTGCAAAGCAAGAGGAACTAAATATAACTTGTCTCTAGGCAGATTTCAAGAGCAGTTGACAGGAAGGTAGGACAGAGCACATGGCGAGCACATGGTAGCACATGGCAGCCAAAATGGCTGACAGAAATACAAAATGGATTCCACAAAGCGGACAATTTAGCCTCTAAATACAGGCTGTCTTCAGTTAATGCTTAACTTAAATGCTGCCAAATTACAACAGACGACCCTTTCAGCATTGGCTGAAGACATTCGTTTATCTGGGGTAATCTAGATATTCATCCCGTACATCTATTAACATTATTTCGGCCACCTCTTTATTCAACATTTGTTGGGCCTTTGTTTCAGCAATGTTCCCTCTGGCAGGTATACAAGCAGAGATGCAAATGGAGCAAAGCATTGGACCACATTGGATACATACGCAGCATGTAAAGAATATTGTAATTATTACACATAGGATAGTCAGTAGCTTCCAGCCCCAAGCAGAAACAAGAGTCCAAAACCATCCAGCAAAAGTCCAAGTTCCAGTCTCTGGATGAATTTCTGCAGCAATCTTATGCAGTTTTGATATTGCGTCATATACTGAAGGTGAGTGATCTGGTATGAATACACAACAGCTGCTACCGATGATGCGACATGCACCACCTCGATCAGCCAAAATCACGTCTAGCACCATCCTATTCTGGAGTGCTACAATCCTTGCAATCTGTAGTTCCTCTGTAATGTTCCCGAGTGCCATAGCTGTCTGATTGGTAACAGCTTCCACAACACGAGTCAGTCGCCTAATCTTCCTGCTATTTAATGCAGCACCCACAAAGAAAAATAAGCCCAAGTTGAAATCAACATATTGTTGTAGGGTAGTGTCGGTTTGGTCAACTTCATCCATACTTATTGTCCTCTTATTTCTGTTTTTGGAAATGTCATTGTACAGTTTAAAATCACGGTGATACAATGCAGGAGCCAGAAACACAGGGGGCAACAGAAAAGATACATAGCAGATTCCTGACCACCCAATAGGTAATTGATAATATCCGTTATTTCCGCACACAAAATACGTATTATGCGAGGCTGTGAAAGTGCTCTTATTGGCACCTTCAATGGTCAGGATTACAGTACACTCGCTCCTCCCCACTGGAATTCTTCCAACACTACAAATACACAAATCTGCTTTAGCTTTTGTCACAGAAATCACAAAAGGTCCAATGTTCTTTATTATTCTCACATTTGTGAAAACATATGGTGTTGAAATATTGTCCGGTTGATACTCTTCCCATTCCCATTTAGTCCCTTTGGCTTGTGGATAACCTTCTTTATTTTGATAACACACTTTATTAAGTTGAAAAATAATCCCACCTACTGAAGGCTTTCCATATGCAAACAAAAGCGCATACCAAGCTTGACAAGAACCATTGTGAGAAAATGGAAGAGGAATAAAAGGTGTTCCTCCTTTCTTTTGATGTGCAGGTATCATCCCACACACCCAACAGTTGGTAGTATTCGTAGCATTGTGAGTATGGTGCAACATCTGGATAAAAGTATTGTTCAGGTAGGATTGTCGATGCTTTTGCTCATGGTAAGGAAGAGTAAAGTAGTGGTGTTCCACGGGTACTGGCGTAGTGGCAACAAAAAGCTGTCGAACAGGAGCCACCTTCTCGATGTACCACGTAATTGCTGCCATAGCCACCATAGCAACAACAAACCCTACAGCACAAATGATTTGTTTTTTCATTTTAGCAGCAGTAATGATTGATCTTTCTGAAAACTTGTTGAAAACAGTCGTTGGAGCTCTTCTCCCTGGGCAGCCGCTGATTTCTTCACCATGGGCCAAAGTAGGTGTCACTACACTAATACAGGGCTGATCCCCTCCCCTTGCCACAATGGCTCTCCGTTTCACTAACCCAGGATGGTAGCTCAACCAGTCTTTTTAAAACTGCAGATTCTTTCCTCGGTCTCAATTGATATCTGGATACTCCAGTGATCGTGTGGTCCGGGAAGACTTCCGCAGATTCGTCAGGTGAGATAGCTTGGCCTTTCTCCGTCTCCAGAATCTCTCGATGGTCGGTCAACACAGCCGGTTCCACCAAGGCAGGCGACACGCGTTTGCAGTGTGTGCTGTGGATCCAATTCTTTCTGTTTGTCACTCGAACTGCTGTTCTTGTCGCAAGGAGCACCTGCTCTGGTCCTCGCCACCTTGGCTCCAAGCTGTTCGATCTGTCAAAGACCTTGACCATTACATGGTCACCAGGACGGAGTTCGTGGGCCTCACCTGTAGATCTGTCAGGAAGAGCTTCTCGAACCTGTTGATGAATAGAAATCAAACTGTCAGTTAACTGTGCCAAATAATCATTCATCAGAACACAAGGAACATCATGTATGGGGCGTGGCTTAGGAATTCCCCAAATGTTCATTGGTCTCCCAAACACCACCTCATAGGGGGTAAGACCTGATCGTGAATGTGGCACCGATCTTATGGACAACAATGCCAAAGGTAGGGCATCTGGCCACTTTAGAGACGTGGAAGCCAGTATTTTCGCCAACTTTGTTTTTAGAGTAGCGTTATACCTTTCCACCAATCCTGCTGATTGCGGGTGGAAAACTGTATGGAATTTCTGTTTGATCCCTAATCCTTTCAGGACATGCTCAACAACTTGCCCAATAAAATGAGGTCCATTGTCACTCCACAAAAGTTTACAAACACCGTATCTAGGGAAAAACTCCTTTAGAAGCACCTTTGCTGTGGTGAGAGCAGTATTATCCTTCGTAGGGTATGCCTCTATCCATTTGCTAAAGGCACATACCACCACTAGGACATATTTCAGATTATTGCAGCGCTCGAGTTGGATGTAATCCATCTGCAAAACTTCAAAAGGTGCGGTTGGTGTAGCAAACCCTCCTGTAGGAGTTCGTGTCCCTTTTCCAGGATTATACTGCCAACAGATCAAACAGGACTGTACTACCCTTTTGGCTGTGCTAGCAATTTCAGGATGCTCCCAAACTTGTGTAAGCAATTTAGTTATTGCTAGAGCTCCAACATGTGCCAGCCCATGTGCCATTTGAACCATAGGTTGTAAATAGGCCGCAGGCAATTTCCATTTATTCATGTCTTTGTTACGCCAACAACCCTCATCATCTAATATTCCTTCTTTAGACCATTGCTCAAGCTCTTCCACAGAAGCAGATCTCTGTATATCCAATACTTCCTCTCTAGCATCATGCCAACGCTCAGCTTGTGATTTCACTACGTACATGGGTGTAGTGCTTCGCTGCATCGCAGTCTCACGGGCTACGCGGTCTGCAAAGGCATTGCCTTGTCCTATTTTGTCAGTCACTTTCTTGTGTGCGCTACACTTCATAATAGCAACTTTCTTTGGGTATGTAAGTGCAGTCAAGAGATTATGCACTAACTCTCCGTGCATTATCTGCATCCCATGGGATGTAAGAAAGCCTCTTTCCTTCCAGAGTAGGCCAAAATCATGAACCACTCCAAAAGCATAGCGGCTATCCGAGTAAATGTTCACACACAAGTCAGTGCTAAGCTCACATGCTCGTGTCAAAGCTATTAGTTCAGCTGCTTGAGCCGACTTCTGAGGTATGCGAGCTGTTTCCACTACTGTCTCAAGCGTGGTAATTGCATAAGCAGCTGAAGTCGTGCCATCTGGTAACTTCAGACAGGACCCATCAACCCACAGTTCCCCATCTACATCTGGAAGGGGCGTATCTTGCAAATCAATGCGACCCTTTGTCTGTTCCTCAGTAAGGAATATACAATCGTGAGGCTCCTTTGGCTGAGACTGAGTCGCAGGATATGGCAACAAAGTGGCGGGGTTCAGTGTCGCACATCTTTTCAAGGTAATATGAGGCGCTAGCAGTGTCAATTCGTATCCTGTCAAACGAGCACTAGTTAAGTGCTGAGTCTTAGTCTGATTCAAAAGGGCATCTACTGCATGGGGTACTAGCACCAACAGTTTGTGTGACAAAACTATCCCTTCACTCTGACGTATGGACACAGCCGTCGCTGCAACTGAACGGAAGCACCCAGGCAATGCACGAGCAACAGGGTCAAGAACTGCAGAAAGGTATGCACAAGGACGCTGTTTGTCCCCGTGTGTCTGTACTAAAACTGACAATGCACATCCCTCTTTCTCATGTAC
Source organism: Calotriton arnoldi (assembly GCA_963921515.1). Classification (NCBI taxonomy): domain Eukaryota; kingdom Metazoa; phylum Chordata; class Amphibia; order Caudata; family Salamandridae; genus Calotriton; species Calotriton arnoldi. Next base: position 243,882 of record CAWUFW010013871.1, on the reverse strand, counting down.
ATAGAGTGTAAAAGCCTTTGTGTAATCTGGTGTGCCTAACACTGGTGCAGAGCAAAGAGCTTGTCTCAACTGACAAAAAGCATTTTGACATTCATCTGTCCATGGAAGGGGGATCGGTGTGTTCTTAGTCAAAAGTGCTAGCAAGGGTTTAACAATGTGTGAAAAACCCAATATCCATTGCCTGCAAAACGAAGTCAGACCAATGAATGCACGGACATCTTTCTGCGTGGAAGGTACTGGGGTGTCTAAAATTGCTTGAATGCGATCTGGTGTCAGTGCACGGCCCTCCTTAGACAGAAGGTGTCCTAAATAGGTCACCTTCGGTCTACAATATTGCAATTTCTTTCGTGATACTTTATGGTGGTGTGTAGCAAGAAAAGAAAGCAAAGACAAAGTGCATTTCTCACACTGCTCAGGTGTATCGGCTGCCAACAAGATGTCATCGACATATTGTATGAGAGCCACTCCTTTAGGCAAGGTAAAGGAATCAAGCTGTCTCTTCAATGCTTGACTGTAAATACTAGGACTCTCAGTATAGCCTTGAGGAACTCTACAAAATCTGTATGATCTATTATTCAAAGTGAAACCGAACAAATATCGGCTATCAGGATGAATAGGAATCGAGAAGAAAGCGTTCTTCAGATCAATTACAGAAAATGTAGTTGCTGTTGGAGGGACCAGGGTAAGCAATGTCGTTATGTCAGAGACTACAGGGTACTGTGGTACTACAATCTTGTTGACTTCTCTCAAATCGATAATAAATCTATAAATCCTAGTGTCAGTATCTTTTTTCAAAATGGGAAGAATCGGACTATTGCAAATATTGTAAGGAACTTCTTCCACAACCCCCACCTTAATTAAGTCATGTACAATACGTGTGAGTGCTTCTTCTCCTTCTCGAGAAATTTTATACTGAGGCAGTCTTGGCAATAAAGCGCCCTCCTTGACACTAATATGTACTGGTGGAATAACCATTTGCCCTACATCAGTATCCGAAGTAGCCCACAAAGTACTAGGGAGTGAGGCTAGTGCAATGTCCTCTTTAACAATACAAGATCTCTCAATCATAGGGTAGTTGTCATTCAAAATAACCCGTACTCCTTCCGGAGAACACCGTATCGTAGCCCTAAAATATTTAAGCATATCAAAACCCACAATATTGTCTGGTGTGTTTGGAGAAAGCAAAAACGGACATGGAGCAGTAAACTTATCAATATCAAATGCAAGTGGTTGTGACAATGGGCTAAGGGAAGGTGTTCCATCGAAACCTATCGATGTAATGGTTAAGCCAGACAGGGAGCCCTTGGAACCAATTGTTTAGACAAGGCGCTACGAGTAGCTCCTGTATCAACCAGAAACTGATCAGTAGAACCCAAAACATGTGCTGTAACATAGGGACCCCTCTGATCTACTGGAACTTCAACTGATTCCTTACCCCGTCCTAGGCAATCCTATGCATAAGCAGAATCTTGAAAATCAGAGGGCGCATAGTCAGACATTTGATATTGGTTCCTTCTATCAAAAGTGTTAAACCCATTCTGCCCACGTGTATTAGCATCAAACCGAGCACGATCATTCGCGCTTCCTCTAGGCCCTTGATATCCTGAACGATTTCTCATTTGTCCCCGACCACGTAGATTCTGCTGAGCACGCAGCACTGGACAATCAGAAAGCCAATGTCCAAATTTTTGCAGTACGCACACTGATCAACAGACAAATTCGAACGGGCAGAGGAAGGAAAGGACGAACCATAAGATCCACGTCCACCTCTATCATCACCTCTAGAAGGCGGACCATAAGCTTGAGCCAACATAACCTTTGTTTTCAACTCTTTAGACTTTTTGTCCTCATTACCTTTGGCTTCTAATTCTTGCCGCTCATAATACTGGGCCATAGTTAAAAGAGAAACCGGAGAAGATGTAGTCCATGAACTCTCACTGGCCTTTAAGCGACTAGCTATTCCTGGCAAAAGGTTTGCGACATATTTATCGACAAACAGATGCCTACCCGTGTCATCTGTCAATGACTGGCCACTAAAATCGTGAAATGCTTCTTCAAAGCGTGTGAAGAAGTCAGAAACTGATTCATCTACCTTTTGCTTGCAAGACGCTAGCACTGTCCAATCTATCTTTTTAGGGGGAATGATCGTCTTTAACTTAACTAATATAGCTGCCGGAAGATTTAAAATTAACTGACACGGTTTCTGTGCAGGTTCTCTATCTTCATCTAACCGCTCTAAATCTTTCCACAATGCTCCAAATGTCGCATTATCATCTATTTTACGCACAGTTCTCCACATATCAGGCGGTAATATTAATCCAAAGAACAAATCAATATCAGACAGAGTCATAGTACAAGAGCTGATTGCACCCTCAACTTCCTCATAAAAGGCTGCTGGATTCTTTTCGCGGGTCAGGCAATGCATTTTTAAGGGCCATAACATCTGCTCTATTCCAAGGAGTGTAAACCCAATTATAAATAAAGTACCCTTTCGCATTAAGAGAAGTCTTATCATCCTCTGTACCCGTTCCTTTAGGAGGAACATATAAAGGCGCGGCTTCCCGCATGGGTTTCACATGAATTACAGCATTCTTATCTGTTTCAGGAGTAGAAGTTTGTGCCATGCTGATCTGAGATGCTAGTGCAGCTGTTTCTGCTGCCTTTTTCTCCTCTCGCAAACGGGCTGCTTCAACACGCAGTTTAACCAAGCGTCTGATCGTGTCAGCCACCTGGGAGAAGACAAAAAGACCGTCACGTAATTGTTTACAATCAGCTGCTACATCATTGGGCTCCACTTCTACCGAATACTTCCTAAATTGTTCAATAACCTCTGCAGCAAATGTATCGGTAAAATATATTTGCTCCCTTTCCTGCCATCCTTTTATACTATCTAAAAGTTCAGAGGCAGTGGTAGTACTACGAACGGCTTTACGCGCAGTAGATCTAATGTCAGATGCACGCTCAGCAGATAACATGGAACGAGTTTCTCGAGCTTTGTCCTGGTCTGAAAAAGAGTCCTCATCTGACTCATGAGGAGCAGAAGAAAAAATATACGGAGGTGGAGAACGATCTAATAACAGGAAATCATCTTGCGGTTTATTAAGGATAGGATAAAGGGGCTGCCTAACAGCATATTGGCCAGTTACCTGTAAATGGCGTTCCCTATCTTCCCTCTCTTTAATTTCTCTCATCTCCTTGTTTTTTAACTCTAATGCTTTCGCATAAATGGTCTTTCGCTGTTCTTTATCAATCAAGGCTTGTTCACGCTTCATTCGCTCACGCACTTCTTTCTCCCACATTCGCACACAATCAAACATATCTTGCCTAGTCTTTCGTTTAAACATACATTGTTCCACATACTGAATTTTTCGCAAATCAAATGACCCATACATAGGCCAACGCAACTCAGGATCTTTACTAGTATATTTGTTCCATAACGTGCAGTACATTATAGAAGAAATACCATACTTAATATACATATCCCTATTAGGCGTCCCCTCCGGGAGGCTGGTTGTGCTTCGATCAAGTCTCAAATTGGTACCACTACAAAAGCAACACATCCTACGAAGTGTGCTGAAAACAGGCATGCCAAAAAATAGTGCAAAATATGCAGTATTATAATCAAAGTAGCGCTTAAGGTACTTTTCGTACGTTGCGCTGTTCAAACAATTTTAAATAGAGAAAATTCTCCTCATTACCTGCCTATATGTATTGCAATACATATATAATTACAAAACAGATTCCAAAATTGGCCAATCATACAAACAAAGCCACAGTAAGTGTTACTAAAACTACCTTACCAATCAAAGGCATCAAACCAACAGCAAGTGCCGCAAAACGGCTCTTACCAATCAAATGGTGTCCAGGTTCCAACTGCCAAGTTCTCAAATCAACCAAATGGTCACTGCACGGCGAATCAACAGAAGAGATCTCAGTCAAGGACCGGCGCCGCCGGGATGGTCAGATCAGAAAGAAAGGAAAAACGCCGTGGGTGCCAAGACTCTGGTGTCTCCTCAGGCAGCGATCGCGTCCAAAAGCGAGATTCCAATCCTTCGTCGCGACCAGTCCTTCGGGCATCCGAGTCGTTGATGAGTCCCACGTTGGAAGCGCCAATTTGTTGTAGTGAGCCTCAGCAAGGCCTACCAGTGCTTAGGAGTTCTCCCTTCTCTGCACAGAGTCCTCAGACACTTAGGAAGAAGTTGGCAATAGAAACTGGAATAGAAAAGACAGAGTTTATTAAACCTCATGAGGTGGAGCTAACATTCGCACATCACCCTTCAGTAATGCATGAAGTAGCACACTGAATGGCAGGATCCTGGTCCTTTTATACCCACACAGGGGCTCAAATGAAGGCGGTACTAACACAAATGCTGGTTTTAGGTACATATAAGGTCATACAGAGAATGCACAGTCGACAAGTGGGTGGAGCTAACAGTTTCTACTTTTAGCAGACACATCCTGACATTTATAAACTCGGAACAGCTGCAAGCTCAACTGAGCATGTGCAAAGCAAGAGGAACTAAATATAACTTGTCTCTAGGCAGATTTCAAGAGCAGTTGACAGGAAGGTAGGACAGAGCACATGGCGAGCACATGGTAGCACATGGCAGCCAAAATGGCTGACAGAAATACAAAATGGATTCCACAAAGCGGACAATTTAGCCTCTAAATACAGGCTGTCTTCAGTTAATGCTTAACTTAAATGCTGCCAAATTACAACAGGTTGGCATTATAAAGAAGTGACGGTTCCTCGAAAAGCTGGCTATTACCCTGCCTGTTGCCCCATCATAAATAGTACTGATACCATATTGTATATCAATTGCTCAGGGGTCATCATATCCAAAGAGACATTCCCTTTGAAAGGTTCGAGAGGTTCTAGCACCATTACAGGTAATTCTCGCTATTCAGCTGTGAACTATGACAGACCGATATAGGCCCATACCGGGTTCTTCTTTTTAACTAATGGAACGTACTCAAATGTTCATAATGGCACCAACGATGTAGCTCTTGGGATGGTGCTGCCCCTGGGGGTCCCTTGTAAATATGCCCACAGACAGGTAAAATGGGTGAAGAGTACACTCACAAAGGAATTTTGTGAAGGGTCATTAATGAATGAAAAAGCTTGTTGTCCAGATAGAAAAATCTGCCCCTAACAATTTATGGCCGCACTAATTTGGTTAAGATGACTGTAGGAAGGTGGAATCTGACTATATGGTTGCCCCCACTTTTTTTTATGGTGTTTTGCTGGTTTATGACTTAGTTGGACTGGGATCCTGCTATTCAGGGCCCCAGTCTATCTGCTTTCTCTGTAAAATGGTTTCCATGTGCCTTAGGCACATCTCTGATTGGAATCTGGAGTGCCCTTATAAGTCCCTAGTATATGGTATACTATGTACCAAGGGCATAGGTACCTCAGAGGCCTGCCAGGGGCTGCAGCATGTATTATGCCACCCCTGGAAGGCCATCCAAACTGACACCACAGGTCTGCTACTGCAGCCTGGGTAAGGTGGTGCATGCACCCCTTACTGTGATATAGGTTACCTATATCACTAAATACATACACACATATAAACCTATAAGTCACTCCTAAGGCAGGCCTTATCAATCCTAAAGGCAGAGTGCATGGTTCCTATGTGAGAGGGTGCCCCTGCATGAGCAGGGCCCCTCTGCAGCGTTCGGAGACCATCTCTGATGCTGTTTGTAGTGCAGCCTGACCATATACTCTTAAGCGCATTATATCCTCGCGGTAAAATGCTAACTTTGGAATGGCTGCACCTAAACATGTCGTGTTTGGTGTCAAACATCTTGGAATACTACCCCCCGCCAATCCTGGCGGCGGGGGTAGCATTCCACCCTTCTAGAGGAAAGACATGTTAACTCTGGCTTACCCGGTAACTTCTTTCTGAAGCCCTGGCATCACAAAATGGATGCTGCTGCCACAGACACAAGTCTGGCCTCCTGCTGCTGGACGAAACTCCGGCAGGGGAGGCCTGGACAATAGGTTTCCTGTTGCAGGGAGGTGTGACCACCTCCCCAGACAGGATAATGTGTATTGGGGCTGGGTGGGTGCACTCTTAGAGTGCTTTGAAGTCCTGCACTGGGGGAGCAAAAGGCTCCTCTGTGCATATGCCAGTTCAAACCAGCTCAGGGGCTACCTGCCCCTGCTCTGGCGTGAAACTGGACAAAGGGAAGTGGGTGTAGCCACCCCTCCCTTGACCCTCCCATAGGTGGGGTCATAGAGTTAGTCCCTCCCTGTTTTACTAGTTAAAATGGGGAACCCTTGCCACAGCAAGATTAGATATCCCTGGACTAAACTTTGAAACTGAATCCTGGACCTTCGACGCTCTACATCACGATTAGAGGACTGAAGAATCTCCCTTGGGGTCAAGGAGTGACTCCCCTGCTTGGCAGGCACCAAAAACGATAACGACGGTCGCAAACTACGCCGCTCCCGCCGGAGTCCGAAGTCCCTGCAGCCCAAGAAGTGGATTTCCTGACTTCTCCAAGGCCATCGTGAGTCCCCAGCGAAGCTGAGGCAAGTGGACCCCACGAGTGACGAGGAACCGCGACCCCTGGGTACCGTGCACTATTGTCGAGTGCAACCCCTTCACAACGTTCTACGAACCTGTGCTTTGGACCACGTGTGGTCCCAACCTCCAACAGGAATCCCTCCGAAGATCAGAGGCCTACACCGTCCCGAGTGACCGTGGGCCCCTGTTGAGTGATTCCGCCCGAGGTGTCTTTGCGATCCCTTGCCAGCCGGCTCGTGGGTCCCCAGAAGACTTTCTAAAGAAACCAAAGGGCTCCCCTGGTTGCTCCAGGCCTGCCCTGACTTACCCTCGCTGGGTGAGTTCTCCAGACCTTGCTGGTCTGCACCATCGACGATCTTCAGCTACATCAAGACTTGCCGTTGCCAAGGCTTGTTGGGTCTAATCCGGTCGCCGACACCGCAGCACTCGACAGACATCGTGTACCAGCCCGAATCCTGCTCCTGGTCACCGACAACGCCTCCTGGACCTCGTGGCTGCAGAAACGAGACGACCGTCAACGCACCTGAAGCACTCGACATCGGTGGGCATCTGTCCATCGCCTTCCTGGTCACTGGCTAGTGACCCAGACTCTGTCCCCTCTGCTTTCAGGTTCACCAGAACTCCGATCCACTCTTGGATACACCCGGACACTTTTCTCCTGGTCGCCAGCAGCACTTTGCAGCAGATCGCCATAAGAAACAACGACGAAACCCGACCCCGAAAGGCACCTATGCACCCGGCTTCCCTGGGTGAGGTAACACGAGTACTCCGGTGCTCCCGTGGGTAGAGACTCTTCAAAGTCCTAGATCTCAAAGGGTTTTGTCCTAGTCCTCTTTAAAGTGTCCCTTTCCTCTATTTTCCCGATCCCGACTTTCTCCATAGAAGTTAACGGCGTATCGCGGTTGTGTATTTACACTGCACGCGTCTCCCGTGGGTCCCCTGTGTCACTACCTTGGGTGGTTCCTTGTGGTCCAAGCACTTCTAGAGGCTCTAGGCCTAGTGTCTAGTTCAGTCGTGGTTTGCATACCACTTTATTGGTATATGGTTTGAGTACGCCCCTAGGGCCCAAACGTGTATTTGTGCTATTACTGTGATTTAAGATCTTATAACCTATGTACTTCGAACTCTAGCCTCATAAAGAGACTAGAGGGGTGTGTTTAGTAATAAATACATATATTTTGAATATATACCTGGTGTGGTGCTCTTTCATTTGGTCACTCAAGAGATTATAGACTGGTAAAACAAGCTGCTTTACATTCCTTCAAGACTTAGCCTGAAGGCTGCTCTCCATAGCTACCACTAGGATAGCTTTCAATAAGGTTGTCTTTAACCTACCTACCATAAGAGTCGATTTGGACTGGTGCAAGGTGCCCACTACAATTAGTGGACAGCATATGCCAGGCCAACTTCTCACAGTGGTGTGCAGCGTGTGGGATTCCAGCTTGCTATTGTTTTACCAGATAATCTCAATTGAATTGATCAACTGAAAACCACTAAAGGTACCTAAGGTACATATAATTTAAGCTTAGAATATCAGTAAGTTCTACTGAACTTAGAGTTGTGTGTGAAGGGATAGCACAACCCTTTCTACAACTCAAGAGAGTTTAGTAGGCCACACTAGAGTAGGTAGTGCATACACCACACCACACTAGTAATGTCTTTAAAAGCAGGATCCAAAGATGCCCTGCAGGAAGCCATTGAGCTTCCCCCTCCAAGTATGACACACTCCCATTCTTGGAATTGAGAGCTTTGTGTAACGTGAGGAAATTAAGGACAGGCCAAAGTCCCACCACCCAACACCTCCAGGAGTTGTTGGTGGCTTATGATCTTAGTAAGTCCTCAGAGACTGAAGGGGTAGGAGCAGAGGGTGGGCCAGCAGATGAGGAAGGGGCCAGGGGTACTACTACCCCCAGCCCCCCTCTGAAACTGACCAGGAGGGTGACAATGACCCTGACCTGGAAAACCCAATCCCTTCTGGGGAAGATGAAGATGAGGATCTAGAGAACCACACCTTTGTCCCCCAGGAAGGATTATGAGTGTGCTCAGAAAGTCTAGGTCTCCTTCTCAGGAGTCTAACCACTCTGGCACCTCAATAGGGAGCTCTGTTTCTTCTCACAGGAGGGAATCCTCTCATGAGAGAAGAAAGAGACTGGTCCAGTATGAGGAAACTCAACTAGAGATCAGGAAGAAGCAATTGGCTTTAGAAAGAGAATCCCTAGATCTCCTTAGAGAGAGAAGAAAGTTGGGACTAGAGTCCCATGGTGGCAACAATATCCCTAGAGATAGGGACAGGTCTTATGACCATAGAAACCTAAACAAGATTGTCCCTCCCTACCAGAGTGGGGATGACATCCACAAATGGATAACTGCACTGGAGAGGGCCTGTAAAGTTCAGAAGGTCCCCCAGAGGCAGTGGGCAGCAATCTTGTGGCTCTCCTTTGCAGACAAAGGTAGAGACAAGCTCCTCACTGTAAGAGAAGAGGATGCTGACAATTACACAGTCTTGAAGAGTGCTCTGATAGATGGGTTTGGCCTAACCACTGAACAGTATAGGTTGAAGTTCAGAGACACCCAAAAAGCTCAGACTCAAGACTGGGTTGATTTTGTAGATTGTGCTACAAAGGCTCTGGAAGGTTGGATACATGGCAACAAAGTGCATGACTTTTTAGGATTGTACAATTTGATTATGAGGGAGCAGATCCTTAATAATTGTCAAAACCAGCTTTTGCACCAGTATCTGGTGGACTCTGATCTGACCTCTCCCCAAGAATTGGGAAAGAAGGCAGACAAATGGGTCAGAACCAGAGTAAAAACTAGAAATCAGGGTGGTGACCAGAAGAAAGATTCTACTAAGTCCCAAGAGAAAGGTGGGGATAAATCTAAGGATAAGTCCCCTACAGGGCCCCAAAATTCCTCTTCTGGGGGTGGGTCCCAAACTCCTTCCTCTCCTGAAAAGAAACCATATTGCCATGTCTGTAAAAAGCCTGGGCACTGGAAAACTGATCCCAGTTGCCCCAGGATTGGCAATAAAGAAAATGTTCCTCCCACAACTACTACCACCCCTCCTGGTACTACCAGTAGTAATCCTCCAGTTGGGAGTAGTGCACCCAAAAGTTGGGTGCTTTTGCAAGAGGAACAGAGGTGGGCCCTAGTTTAGACAGGGACCCCTCAACAGACTCCTCTGACTCTGATGGTGGTATAGGATTTGCCACCTTTACCATGGGTCCCATAGCATTGGGCAGGTACAGATTGGAGCCAATAATTAATGGTCAGAAAGCTGTGGCATTTAGGGACACAGGGGCTAGTGTCACCATGGTGGCAGGGAAACTAGTCCCCCTCACCAGCTTTTACCTGAGTTTAAATACCAGGTGACCAACATTGATGGTGTCAGAACAGATCACCCCATGGCCATAGTCAATCTCAGCTGGGAGGGGGTCACAGGCCCAAAAAGAGTGGCAGTGTCCCCAACCCTACCTGTAGATTGCCTGATGGGCAATGATCTGGAAATTTCAGCCTGGGCTGAAGTGGAACACCAAACCCATCTTAGGATGTTGGGCGTCCCTGTTAAGGTTAGTGGGGCTGTGATGGCCACAGCCCCAGCCCAAGAATTTGGAGAGATGGAGCCTGAAAGAATGGCCCACTCTCCCCCAAAAGAAGCACAAGGGTTGAAGAAAAGTCTTCTTCCCCCAGACAGTAGGTAAGGGTCAGCCTCCTCAGGGAACTGACCCTACCCCTAGTGAAGGAACTGCCACAGAGGTAGTCAGGCCTGGCCTGGCCACACCCCTGATGGCAGAGGACCCTTCCAAGGTGGTACCCCGTCTGGAGCAGGTAACCTGCCCCTCTCTACCCTGCCTCAGTCAGCCCAGGGCTGCAGAGGTCAGGGAGGTCAGTGGACCCCCCAGGGCCCCCTGTCCAGAGGAAGCCCCCATCAGCAGATTAGGGGCACCCAGTCTAGTAGCCCTAGCCAGGTGAAAATTCCTCTACACACTGAGGGATCCCCCATACCTTTATGTAGGGACCTCCCCAGAAGGACTCTGGTAGGCAAGGGCAAACCTGGGACCAGAAGGTTCCAAACCTGCCATGTCCCTCCAGTAGTCCATCCAAAGGGACCCAACCCCCAGCTGTAGGCAGCCAAAGGTTGACCCTTAGAGCAAAGTGCAACTCAGTCATGGAAAGACAGGCATACATGGTGACCAGTGATCTGAGGAAACTGAGGCCAACATTCCTAGGGCCTCACTTCCCTACTCAGACACCTCACCAGCCTTGTACTTTACCTAAGCACACCACAGGTAGTGATTCCCCATGGTGGAGACCCTCTTATACCCTTAGGGTGAGGAATTGCTTAGTGGACCATAAGACAGGGGGCAACCATGCTAGTGCAGGTGCTTCCTTATATGACCACTTAGTCAATGAAGGCTCAACTGGCCAAGGTTAGCCTTATCTCCTTTCGTTTGGGGGGGTTATGTAGGAAGGTGGAATCTGACTATATGGTTGCCCCCACTTTTTTTATGGTGTTTTGCTGGTTTATGACTTAGTTGGACTGGGATCCTGCTATTCAGGGCCCCAGTCTATCTGCTTTCTCTGTAAAATGGTTTCCATGTGCCTTAGGCACATCTCTGATTGGAATCTGGAGTGCCCTTATAAGTCCCTAGTATATGGTATACTATGTACCAAGGGCATAGGTACCTCAGAGGCCTGCCAGGGGCTGCAGCATGTATTATGCCACCCCTGGAAGGCCATCCAAACTGACACCACAGGTCTGCTACTGCAGCCTGGGTAAGGTGGTGCATGCACCCCTTACTGTGATATAGGTTACCTATATCACTAAATACATACACACATATAAACCTATAAGTCACTCCTAAGGCAGGCCTTATCAATCCTAAAGGCAGAGTGCATGGTTCCTATGTGAGAGGGTGCCCCTGCATGAGCAGGGCCCCTCTGCAGCGTTCGGAGACCATCTCTGATGCTGTTTGTAGTGCAGCCTGACCATATACTCTTAAGCGCATTATATCCTCGCGGTAAAATGCTAACTTTGGAATGGCTGCACCTAAACATGTCGTGTTTGGTGTCAAACATCTTGGAATACTACCCCCCGCCAATCCTGGCGGCGGGGGTAGCATTCCACCCTTCTAGAGGGAAAGACATGTTAACTCTGGCTTACCCGGTAACTTCTTTCTGAAGCCCTGGCATCACAAAATGGATGCTGCTGCCACAGACACAAGTCTGGCCTCCTGCTGCTGGACGAAACTCCGGCAGGGAGGCCTGGACAATAGGTTTCCTGTTGCAGGGAGGTGTGACCACCTCCCCAGACAGGATAATGTGTATTGGGGCTGGGTGGGTGCACTCTTAGAGTGCTTTGAAGTCCTGCACTGGGGGAGCAAAAGGCTCCTCTGTGCATATGCCAGTTCAAACCAGCTCAGGGGCTACCTGCCCCTGCTCTGGCGTGAAACTGGACAAAGGGAAGTGGGTGTAGCCACCCCTCCCTTGACCCTCCCATAGGTGGGGTCATAGAGTTAGTCCCTCCCTGTTTTACTAGTTAAAATGGGGAACCCTTGCCACAGCAAGATTAGATATCCCTGGACTAAACTTTGAAACTGAATCCTGGACCTTCGACGCTCTACATCACGATTAGAGGACTGAAGAATCTCCCTTGGGGTCAAGGAGTGACTCCCCTGCTTGGCAGGCACCAAAAACGATAACGACGGTCGCAAACTACGCCGCTCCCGCCGGAGTCCGAAGTCCCTGCAGCCCAAGAAGTGGATTTCCTGACTTCTCCAAGGCCATCGTGAGTCCCCAGCGAAGCTGAGGCAAGTGGACCCCACGAGTGACGAGGAACCGCGACCCCTGGGTACCGTGCACTATTGTCGAGTGCAACCCCTTCACAACGTTCTACGAACCTGTGCTTTGGACCACATGTGGTCCCAACCTCCAACAGGAATCCCTCTGAAGATCAGAGGCCTACACCGTCCCGAGTGACCGTGGGCCCCTGTTGAGTGATTCCGCCCGAGGTGTCTTTGCGATCCCTTGCCAGCCGGCTCGTGGGTCCCCAGAAGACTTTCTAAAGAAACCAAGGGCTCCCCTGGTTGCTCCAGGCCTGCCCTGACTTACCCTCGCTGGGTGAGTTCCCCAGACCTTGCTGGTCTGCACCATCGACGATCTTCAGCTACATCAAGACTTGCTGTTGCCAAGGCTTGTTGGGTCTAATCCGGTCGCTGACACCGCAGCACTCGACAGACATCGTGTACCAGCCCGAATCCTGCTCCTGGTCACCGACAACGCCTCCTGGACCTCGTGGCTGCAGAAACGAGACGACCGTCAACGCACCTGAAGCACTCGACATCGGTGGGCATCTGTCCATCGCCTTCCTGGTCACTGGCTAGTGACCCAGACTCTGTCCCCTCTGCTTTCAGGTTCACCAGAACTCCGATCCACTCTTGGATCCACCCGGACACTTTTCTCCTGGTCGCCAGCAGCACTTTGCAGCAGATCGCCATAAGAAACAACGACGAAACCCGACCCCGAAAGGCACCTATGCACCCGGCTTCCCTGGGTGAGGTAACACGAGTACTCCGGTGCTCCCGTGGGTAGAGACTCTTCAAAGTCCTAGATCTCAAAGGGTTTTGTCCTAGTCCTCTTTAAAGTGTCCCTTTCCTCTATTTTCCCGATCCCGACTTTCTCCATAGAAGTTAACGGCGTATCGCGGTTGTGTATTTACACTGCACGCGTCTCCCGTGGGTCCCCTGTGTCACTACCTTGGGTGGTTCCTTGTGGTCCAAGCACTTCTAGAGGCTCTAGGCCTAGTGTCTAGTTCAGTCGTGGTTCGCATACCACTTTATTGGTATATGGTTTGGTACGCCCCTAGGGCCCAAACGTGTATTTGTGCTATTACTGTGATTTAAGATCTTATAACCTATGTACTTCGAACTCTAGCCTCATAAAGAGACTAGAGGGGTGTGTTTAGTAATAAATACATATATTTTGAATATATACCTGGTGTGGTGCTCTTTCATTTGGTCACTCAAGAGATTATAGACTGGTAAAACAAGCTGCTTTACATTCCTTCAAGACTTAGCCTGAAGGCTGCTCTCCATAGCTACCACTAGGATAGCTTTCAATAAGGTTGTCTTTAACCTACCTACCATAAGAGTCGATTTGGACTGGTGCAAGGTGCCCACTACAATTAGTGGACAGCATATGCCAGGCCAACTTCTCACAATGACGATCTTTCCCAAGTTCACCTTTCTGTTTGGCAACATTCCCCTGGCCTTTAATAAGCTGTTAAGGAAGTTTCAGGAGGAAATTAGTAGCTATATTTGGAGATCCAGAGGTGTCAGGATAGCTTGGAAAAAACTCAGAGGGAATATGCTTAAAGGGGGGACTGGCCTAACCCGATCTACAGTTATACTGCCGGGCCTTTCAAATCAAGAACTGTAGAGGGATGATCGGAACACCAGATTCGAGTACAATTGGGAGACAATGGGGGAGCCTTTTGTAGGATAAAACAGAAGCAGGGTTTCTATACAAATTTGGATCCATGAACGTTTTACAAGAAATTTGACTCAAGCTCCCCAAAGCAGCTGCCAGGTTGTGGCATGACATAAGAACATTCATGGGTATTCCATATTATAGGCAGCTTGCACTAATTTGGGACTTGCCAGGAAATCTGGAGTGTTTTATTGATGAGCTCTGTGGCCCCATTAGAAGAGATGTGACGAAGCTTTGGGGGGACTTGGTGTATGAATAGAAACCACTGTCATGGAAACAATGGGGGAAAGAACGTCTGGGCACCTTTCATGATTAAAGTATATCCAGATAACTCAGTGGGTCAAGCGGCACAAAGAGATTCATGCTGAAATTTCCGGATGGAAGAGGGTCTGCAGGATACTCGAGCCAAAAAGAAGAATGTCTCCTTGTGAAACTGGAGCATGGTGATGGTCGCAGACAGATGGGCTAAGCCACGATATAGAGTCTGGGAGGATGACTTGCCTAACGAGGAGTCAGAGGAAACATGGGAAGTATCTTTGAAAATGTTGTATGCTACGGTGAAATATTCTCCATTAAGAAGGAATCTACTCTTTATAGATGCTACTAGACTCCTGTGAAAATGTGTGAGATGCACATTGAAGGGAGCTAATAACATACGCATGTTCGCGGAGTGCCCAGGTTTGGTTCCCAGTTGGCAAGAGGTGGGTAAAGTAAACACCATAATAAATTGCAGGCTTCAGGTACGCCCCATCTTGATATTGTTTCAAATAGATAAAAAACGATCCGCTTTGGGATGGTCCGCAGCAAAGATCAAAGAGCATTATTATTTTACTTGGTCCTCTTGGCTAGAAAGGGAAATCTCCAAAATATGGCTATAAGCGGAGTCCCCGTCAGTGAAAGAGGGGCTGACAGCGGTTGCTTATGTGTCCAGGCTGGATAAAGCGCTCCATCATGGGGGAAAGGGAGCTACTGTGGGAATCATATGAATCATGGCATATGGCAAGAAAGGGAGAAACAGTCCAATGATTATTCCAAGGCTCTCTCAACAAGTGCTGGTCCACTGCTAGGCATGAGAATGAGAGATCTGTTTTAAAGGAATGCTACCTGGCCGCATGGCATCTGTGTAGGTGTTATTTGAGTACCCTCTGACATCGACATTGGATGTAGTAGGCGTTCTTGATGATAAGAGGACAATAAAAAAAAAGATGAGGGGTGCTTGGGCGGCTGGATGTGCACAGGTGGTATTGTTTATGAATTATAGTCTTCGTTATATTGCAAGAGTAGTGGGAAAGAGAAATTACTTTAGAATTGTTTTTCATTAACAGTAATTAAAAAATAAACTGGAATCATTTTTTACTTTCTGAGGCTCTTGTGTATTATCATATCTTGCTTTGCTGTGCCTATTTCTTCAGGATTTTTATTATATGCACTATTTTTTTTTTTTTAAAGTAGCTAATTTAATGATAAAATAATACAAAACATATTTTGTATTATGTTATTTTTTTTTACAAATACCACCTCCTCTGAGCAGGAGGAGTTATTTTGTGCACATTCTAATGGAATTAGTGAAATTAATAACTGAATTTTGTAATTTTTTGCTTGCAGATTTAGCGGACAATGTTTTCGAAAAGATTTATACTTCCAATGTTTTCACTTGTAAATTTACTGGACAGTAATTTGCATGTGGACCATTGCATACTGAAAACTCTTAATTGTATGTGGTAGAATTAACACATGAAACTATGCAGACAGTTTGCTCCACACAACTTGCAATACAGGCCTTAATGGGGAAATCCTTGCGGTTTTAGCATTTATCCCCAATTCTGAGGCACACAACTCAGAAAAATGCTGCCTTATCGTATCCAGTAAATAACATGGCTCCAGTATCCTAATAATTGTTTTAGTATTTCTACACCAATGTACCAGTCTGTGAATCACGAGGGGCTACTTTCTTAAAACGACATCACTTTTTGTCTTATTGTTTGCCACATTTAGCCACTGAACCCGTAAGTACTGGGGGCCTAACATTTTAAGGACAGCAGGAAGGGCTGGTTTCGAGATTGGGAGTATCAGATTTCTTTTAAAATGTATCTGCTCCGAAAACGTCTTGCTCAGAAGTGATTAATGGATAGCAGGCAAATTATTCCCTTCGCCTGTCAAAATCTGACATCAACGATCCCTCCGCGCACTTGTTTAATCTAACGGGTTGGGTGCGGAGCAGAGACGTACAAGAGCGTCGTCAGTCACGCCGTGTGGCCTTGACTCTGCACTAATTATGAGATTGGTGGGCTCAGGCAGACAGCGGTGTGTTGCTTTTCTAGGCCCTTCCGGAATTGCATTTTTAGGGTAGCTGTGGCGTCTGTTTCTAAATATGAGAGGCTAAGAAGAAAATCATGCTTCCAGAAAAAAAGATTTAAACGCAATATAATGTCAGATTGAAAATAACTCGTTTTTTCGGATTCATTCCTTAAAACACACATTAAAATGTACAGTTTATAGCTCAGAAGCCGTTAGTCGGTCCACGAACGAGACAGGCCTGATTTTCATTTATCGACGTGAGGGGTGACCCTGCGTTGCTGCGCGCTCCAGTGAGGTTAATGGATATGATTGATCCGACGCTGCTGTGGGGCACAGCAGAGTAATGGAACCTATCGCACTGTTAAGGAAGGTTTTGGATTAGACGCCTTAAGAGTCGCTGCTTATTCAGAATTGACGTGAGGATATTTCTGATTACACTTGTAAAAAATTCAAACATTTCAGACATTTGTTTGCCAAAACATGAAAAGCGGTATTAATTACCCGTTGTCTTCAACTGATGCTGACTCCAGGAATATATGCTAGAATAAAATGATTAGGAAAGTGTGATTTGTTTTCATTCTTTATTAGAAAATGGATTTGGTATGATTGAAATGGAACGCTGATTAGAGCAGTCCCAAATCCTGTGCCCTGAGAAAAATGTCATTCATCCAGGGGACTCCCCAGGGAACCATGTCAGGCAGCGCACAAAAATAATGCGATAGCACATGAGAGGTCAACCAGTATCTGAAATAATAGGACCGATGCTCTGCGTTACCCCAACCATCAAGTCATCATTCGTCATGCAAATGCTGAATTGAATGGACATGAAGAGCTTCACACTGGGAGAGAGAGAGGAGCAGCTAAAGAGTGACACAGAGATCTGGAAATGTATTTGCAGCACTGAATATACTCGCCAAACTGACCCAAGATGGAGGATATGACCCGAAGAGAACAGCTTAGTTGCTGCTCCCTTTCTGCTGGAGGGCGGGGCACTGCTCAATTGTGATAATCAACAATACTTCCCAAAACACCCAAAAAACAGCAGCTGGTCAGTTTTTGCAGCCAAGTCTCAACACACTTCTGATATTCGTCTGGAATCAAGATCTGGGCATTAAAGCGGAAGTCTCCAGCAATCATCTTCTTCCAGTGCATCAACAATCCCCTCCCAGGCCTGATAGTCCCTGTTAGAAATGGGGGTCTCTAATTGGCAGTGGTATGCACCCTGTCCTAGTAGGGACCCTTCCTTCTAGTCAGGGTAAGGGAGTTACACACCCAAGATAACTCCTGCTTACCCCCTTGGTAGATTGGCACGAGCAGTCAGGTCTATCTCAGAGGGAATGTGTAAATCATTTGTACATAAAACACACAGTAACAGAGTGAAAACACTAAAAATGGACACCACAGCGTTTTAGAAAAATAACCAATCTTTATCTAAACCTAGCAATACCAAAACAACAAAAATCCTACAAACATAATCAAAGATATCACTTTTAAAAGGTTTAAGCAAGTTTGTCTGTAGAACTCTATGGGTGCGTCGATTTTAGCACAAAGTACCTTTGATGCAGCAAACAAAATCAAAGACGAAAAAGAGCCACAGAGGAGGGAAGCGTCAGAAAACACAAGCAATGTGTCGATTCTTGAATCCCTGGGGAATTGAGGCGTCAGTTAAGCTGCACGCAGGAGAAGTGTTGCATCGATTCCTTGCTGCGAGGAGAAGTGGTGCGCCGAATTCCGAGCAGGCAGCCTCGGCTTCTTATGGCGTCGCTGGAGACTTGGCACACAGGTGCAATGTGTGGAAAATCCTGGCGCGCTGTGTCGATGCAGTGGCTAAACAGGCACTGCATCAATTTTCACAACCGCGGACAGGTGATGCATTGATTCCTTCAGCCGCACAGGACGGCCTGCGTCGGAAACACGGTGCGCAGGAGCCGCGCGAACAGGCGCTGCATCGGTTCTTTTGCTGCAGCTCGGCGAAGCATGGTTTTTCAACCACACAGCAAGCTTGCGGCAGGAAAAACAGGCGCTGAAGGGCAATGTGTGGATTTTCAGTCCATGAAGCAGCAAAGCCACCTCCAAGGGATCAGAACTGGAACTGGCACCCCTAGGCAGAGCAAAACTCCCAGCAGAAGAGTTCAGGGAAAGCTGCAGATGAAGTCTTTGATGCCCATGAGACTTCCAACAGGAGGCAAGCACACACAAGCCCTTCAAGAACCTTGATAAGCAGGGTAAGAAAGTACAGTCCAGTCCTTCCTCTGCCCAAGAGAGAAGAAGCAAGCAGCAAGCAAGCGCAGCACATCAACAAGCAGAGTGGCAGTTCTCCTCCTCCAGCTTTTCCAGCTCTTTTTCTTGCAGAGTCTCCTCTTGATCCAGAAGTGTTCTAAAAATGTGGGGTTACAGGTCTAATACTTGTACCCTTTTCTACCTTTGATGTAGGCAGACTTCAAAGGATAGTTTTTGTAGTGCACAGATCCTGCCTTGCCCTGACCTGGCTCTAGACACACTGCAGGGGGGTGAAGACAGCATTGTGAGAGGACAGGAAAAGACCTATTCAGGTGTCAGTGACAACTCCTCCGACCACTCTAGCTCAGGAAGGCCCATCAGCCTGGGATGGACAGTCAAGATATGCAGGGCACACCTCAGCTACCTTTGTGTGACTGTCTAGAGTGAATGCACAAACAGCCCAACTGTCAATCTAAACCAGATGTGGATGTCACAGGCAGGCAAAGGCACACAATGGTAAAGCAAGAAAATGCCCACTTTCTAAAAGTGAAGGTAACTGGTGCGCCGTCGCGCTCCAGCCTCAAGATGCACTGCCGGTATTGGCAAAAGCCGGTAGTATCACAATGTAAATCCAGTAAACAATCAGTAATCCAAGTAATCCATAGTTGTCCAAATTTTTACGACATTCACACAGAGGCAAAGTGAATTCAAATTTTTAATGTAGAAAGTTTGCATGCCAAAATCGTTGCCTTTGAGCATTTTTGAGCCATCAATAGGAGTAACAAAGTGAAAGGAATGCATTCGATCATTTTTTTTGTCATATTATATATTTTGACCCCTCCGATTGGTTGCACCCAAATTAAGGATTGAATAAGGAGTACATTACCACCTTGGAGGCCACCTGGGAACCACACGACACATGGAGTTTCGCCAGTTTAAATCTTTTTGCATTTTTCGTTTAAGCATATCTTATTCAATGAATGAAAGGACTTTATTTTTTCAGTACAGGGCAGGTTGCTTAACACATGTTTTTTTCACAAATCGATATATTCATGGTCGTGTTTATTTCACAGTTTAATTTATTTGTCTCACGGATTTGCATGGTGTTCTTTTTTATAATAAGGAGTTTGTATCACGAGTAGTAGTTATGTCCCTATAGGTGCACGTTATGTAGGCTGTGTCTTTAAGTGGAGATTAGGATTTCTTCCACTACATTTAGTGCGCTGGGGTTGGTGAGCATGAAATGTTTGAATTTCATGGATATATTACACCTGTTGGGGTAACGCACCTATTCAGGTGTCAGTGACAACTCCTCCGACCACTCTAGCTCACAGCCCATCAAGGATTCGTTCCGCCCGTACATCACACTGTGGGTTACGCGGATGTCAGTTGGAGTGACGAGACCGTGGGCCATGATCTTGTTTCACTCACAATTAGATCTTTCAGATTACTGCAACATGAGTTTCTTTTTGATTTTAACTATTTGGTTTGCATTATTTATCATTGAGTTTAGCACAGGGGTAATTAGATTCAACACTTTTTTGTAATTACTATAGTTTATGCTGGAGCGGTTCAATTGATTGTACTGTAACAAGTGCCAGTTTACACTTGCAGGCGTTTTTTGGTTATCAAGCAATGTTTTACAGCATATTACATGATGATGGAATGTTTAACAATGTAATTTTGGTGATGATATGTTTCAAAAGATGCAATTACGTTATTCTGATGAAACTTCCCCTTTTTTTATCATTGCTACCCCTGACGAAGGGCTTTCAGCCCGAAATGCATTGGGTGAATGTTCGCATCGTTACCCAGGACTAAAAGTGTATTTGAACGTGTTCCAGAAAAACGGCAGGATGGGCATTTCTTCTACATTAAAAATTTGAATTCACTTCGCCTCTGTGTGAATGTCATAAAAATTTGGACAACTATGGATTACTTGGATTACTGATTGTTTACTGGATTTACAGTGTGATACTACCGGCTTTTGCCAATACCGGCAGTGCATCTTGAGGCTAGAGCGCGATGGCGCACCAGTTACCTTCAATTTCAAACATGTGCCATTGGGGTTAAGCACTTCAAGTTTGCACGCCAAAATCATTGCCTTTGAGCATTTTTGAGCCATCAAAAGGAGTAACAAAGTGAAAGGAGTGCATTCGATCATTTTTTTGCCATATTATATATTTTGACCCTCCGATTGGTTGCACCCAAATTAAGGATTGAATAAGGAGTACATTACCACCTTGGAGGCCACCTGGGAACCACACGACACATGGAGTTTCGCCAGTTTAAATCTTTTTGCATTTTTCGTTTAAGCATATATTATTCAATGAATGACAGGACTTTATTTTTTCAGTACAGGGCAGGTTGCTTAACACACATGTTTTTTTCACAAATCAATATATTCATGATCGTGTTTTTTTCACAGTTTAATATATTTGTCTAACGGATTTGAATGGCGTCCTTTTTTACAATAAGGAGCTTGTATCACGAGTAGTAGTTATGTCCCTATAGGTGCACGTTATGTAGGCTGTGTCTTTAAGTGGAGATTAGGATTTCTTCCACTACATTTAGTGCGTTGGGGTTGGTGAGCACAGTCACGGGGTCTGTTTGAATTTCATGGATATATTACACCTGTCTGAGTAGCCCATCAAGGATTCGTTCCGCCCGTACATCACCCTGTGGGTTACGCGGATGTCAGTTGGAGTGACGAGACCGTGGTCCATGATCTTGTTTCACTCACAATTAGATCTTTCAGATTACTGCAACGTGAGTTTCTTTTTGATTTTAACTGTTTAGTTTGCATTATTTATCATTGAGTTTAGCACGGGGGTAATTAGATTCAACACTTTTTTGTAAATACTATAGTTTATGCTGGAGCGGTTCAATTGATTGTACTGTAACAAGTGCCAGTTTACACTTGCAGGCGTTTTTTGGTTATCAAGCAATGTTTTATAGCATATTACATGATGATTGTATGTTTAACGATGTAATTTTGGTGATGATATGTTTCAAAAGATGCAATTACGTTATTCTGATGAAACTTCCCCTTTTTTTATCATAGCTACCCCTGACGAAGGGCTTTCAGCCCGAAATGCATTGGGTTAATGTTCGCATGGTTACCCAGGACTAAAAGTGTATTTGAACGTGTTCCAGAAAAACGGCAGGATGGGCATTTCTTCTACATTAAAAATTTGAATTCACTTCGCCTCTGTGTGAATGTCATAAAAATTTGGACAACTATGGATTACTTGGATTACTGATTGTTTACTGGATTTACAGTGTGATACTACCGGCTTTTACCAATACCGGCATTGCATCTTGAGGCTGGAGCGCGATGGCGCACCAGTTACCTTCAATTTCAAACATGTGCCATTGGGGTTAAGCACTTCAAGTTTGCACGCCAAAATCGTTGCCTTTGAGCATTTTTGAGCCATCAATAGGAGTAACAAAGTGAAAGGAGTGCATTTGATCATATTTTTGCCATTTTATATATTTTGACCCCTCCGATTGGTTGCACCCAAATTAAGGATGGAATAAGGAGTACATTACCACCTTGGAGGCCACCTGGGAACCACACGACACATGGAGTTTCGCCAGTTTAAATCTTTTTGCAATTTTCGTTTAAGCATTTATTGTTCAATGAATAACAGGACTTTATTTTTTCAGTACGGGGCCGGTTGCTTAACACACATGTTTTTTTCACAAATCGATATATTCATGATCGTGTTGTTTTCACAGTTTAATTTATTTGTCTCACGGATTTGCATGGTGTTCTTTTTTACAAAAAGGAGTTTCTATCACGAGTAGTAGTTATGTCCCTATAGGTGCACGTTATGTAGGCTGTGTCTTTAAGTGGAGATTAGAATTTCTTCCACTACATTTAGTGCGCTGGGGTTGGTGAGCACAGTCAAGGGGTCTGTTTGAATTTCATGGATATATTACACCTGTCTGAGTAGCCCATCAAGGAATCGTTCCGCCCTTACATCACACTGTGGGTTACGCGGATGTCAGTTGGAGTGACTAGACCATGGGCCATGATCTTGTTTCACTTACAATTAGATCTTTCAGATTACTGCGACGTGAGTTTCTTTTTGATTTTAACAGTTTGGTTTGCATTATTTATCATTGAGTTTAGCACGGGGGTAATTAGATTCAACACTTTTTTGTAATTAGTATAGTTTATGCTGGAGCTGTTCAATTTATTGTACTGCAAGAAGTGCCAGTTTACACTTGCAGGCGCCTTTTGGTTATCAAGCAATGTTTTACAGCATATTACATGATAATTGTATGTTTAACGATGTAATTTTGGTGATGATAGGTTTCAAAAGTTGGAATTACGTTATTCTGATGAAACTTCCCCTTTTTTTATCATTGCTACCCCTGACGAAGGGCTTCCAGCCCGAAATGCATTGGGTGAATGTTCGCATGGTTACCCAGGACTAAAAGTGTATTTGAAAGTGTTGCAGAAAAACGCCTGGATGGTCATTTCTTCTACATTAAAAATTTGAATTCACTTTGCCTCTGTGTGAATGTCGTAAAAATGTGGACAACTATGGATTACTTGGATTACTGATTGTTTACTGGATTTACAGTGTGATACTACCGGCTTTTGCCAATACCGGCAGTGCATTTTGAGGCTGGAGCGCGACGGCGCACCAGTTACATTCAGTTTCAAACATGTGCCATTGGGGTTAAGCACTTCAAGTTTGCACGCCAAAATCGTTGCCTTTGAGCATTTTTGAGCCATCAATAGGAGTAACAAAGTGAAAGGAGTGCATTCGATCATTTTTTTGCCATATTATATATTTTGACCCCTCCGATTGGTTGCACCCAAATTAAGGATTGAATAAGGAGTACATTACCACCTTGGAGGCCACCTGGGAAACACACGACACATGGAGTTTCGCCAGTTTAAATCTTTTTGCGTTTTTCGTTTAAGCATATATTATTCAATGAATGACAGGACTTTATTTTTTTCAGTACGGGGCAGGTTGCTTAACACACATGTTTTTCACAAATCGATATATTCATGATTGTGTTCTTTTCACAGTTTAATTTATTTGTCTCACGGATTTGCATGGTGTTCTTTTTTACAATAAGGAGTTTGTATCACGAGTAGTAGTTATGTCCCTATAGGTGCACGTTATGTAGGCTGTGTCTTTAAGTGGAGACTAGGATTTCTTCCACTACATTTAGTGCGCTGGGGTTGGTGAGCACAGTCACCGGGTCTGTTTTGATGGATATATTACACCTGTCTGAGTAGCCCATCAAGGATTCGTTCCGCCCGTACATCACACTGTGGGTTACGCAGATGTCAGTTGGAGTGACGAGACCGTGGGCCATGATCTTGTTTCACTAACAATTAGATCATTCAGATTAGTGCAACGTGAGTTTCTTTTTGATTTTAACTATTTGGTTTGCATTATTTATCATTGAGTTTAGCACGGGGGTAATTAGATTCAACACTTTTTTGTAATTACTATAGTTTATGCTGGAGCGGTTCAATTGATTGTACTGTAACGAGTGCCAGTTTACACTTGCAGGCGTTTTTTGGTTATCAAGCAATGTTTTACAGCATATTACATGATGATTGTATGTTTAACGATGTAATTTTGGTGATGATATGTTTCAAAAGTTGCAATTACGTTATTCTGATGAAACTTCCCTTTTTTTATCATAGCTCCCCCTGACGAAGGGCTTTCAGCCCTAAATGCATTGAGTGAATGTTCACATGGTTACCCAGGACTAAAAGTGTATTTGAACATGTTCCAGAAAAACGCCTGGATGGGCATTTCTTCTACATTAAAAATTTGAATTCACTTCGACTCTGTGTGAATGTGGTAAAAATATGGACAACTATGGATTACTTGGATTACTGATGGTTTACTGGATTTACAGCGTGATACTGCCAGCTTTTGCCAATACCGGCAGAGCATCTTGAGGCTGGAGCGTGACCGTGCACCAGTTACCTTCAATTTCCAACATGTGCCAGTGGGGTTAAGCACTTCAAGTTTGTATGCCAAAATCGTTGCCTTTGAGCATTTTTGAGCCATCAATAGGTGTAACAAAGTGAAAGGAGTGCATTCGATCATTTTTTTGCCATATTATATATTTTGACCCCTTCGATTGGTTGCACCCAAATTAAGGATTGAATAAGGAGTACATTACCACCTTGTAGGCCACCTGGGAACCACACGACACATGGAGGTTCGCCAGTTTAAATCTTTTTGCATTTTTCGTTTGAGCATATATTATTCAATGAATGACAGGACTTTATTTTTTCAGTACGGGGCAGGTTGCTAAACACATGTTTTTTTCACAAATCGATATATTCATGATCGTGTTTTTTTCACAGTTTAATTTATTTGTCTCACGGATTTGCATGGTGTTCTTTTTTACAATAAGGAGTTTGTATCACGAGTAGTAGTTATGTCCCTATAGGTGCACGTTATGTAGGCTGTGTCTTTAAGTGGAGATTAGGATTTCTTCCACTACATTTAGTGCGCTGGGGTTGGTGAGCACAGTCACGGGGTCTGTTTGAATTTCATGGATATATTACACCTGTCTGAGTAGCCCATAAAGGATTCGTTCTGCCCGTACATCACACTGTGGGTTACGCGGATGTCAGTTGGAGTGACGAGGCCGTGGGCCATGATCTTGTTTCACTCACAATTAGATCTTTCAGATTACTGCAACATGAGTTTCTTTTTGATTTTAACTATTTGGTTTGCATTATTTATCATTGAGTTTAGCACGGGGGTAATTAGATTCAACACTTTTTTGTAATTACTATAGTTTATGCTGGAGCAGTTCAATCAATTGTACTGTAACAAGTGCCAGTTTACACTTGCAGGCGTTTTTTGGTTATCAAGCAATGTTTTACAGCATATTACATGATGATGGAATGTTTAACAATGTAATTTTGGTGATGATATGTTTCAAAAGATGCAATTACGTTATTCTGATGAAACTTCCCCCTTTTTTTTATCATAGCTACCCCTGACGAAGGGCTTTCAGCCCGAAATGCATTGGGTGCATGTTCGCATCGTTACCCAGGACTAAAAGTGTATTTGAACGTGTTCCAGAAAAACGGCAGGATGGGCATTTCTTCTACATTAAAAATTTGAATTCAATTCGCCTCTGTGTGAATGTCATAAAAATTTGGACAACTATGGATTACTTGGATTACTGATTGTTTACTGGATTTACAGTGTGATACTACCGGCTTTTGCCAATACCGGCTGTGCATCTTGAGGCTAGAGCGCGATGGCGCACCAGTTACCTTCAATTTCAAACATGTGCCATTGGGGTTAAGCACTTCAAGTTTGCACGCCAAAATCGTTGCCTTTGAGCATTTTTGAGCCATCAAAAGGAGTAACAAAGTGAAAGGAGTGCATTCGATCATATTTTTGCCATATTATATATTTTGACCCCTCCGATTGGTTGCA
Organism: Calotriton arnoldi; assembly: GCA_963921515.1. Lineage (NCBI taxonomy): Eukaryota > Metazoa > Chordata > Amphibia > Caudata > Salamandridae > Calotriton > Calotriton arnoldi. The sequence goes on along the minus strand of CAWUFW010013871.1, from coordinate 217,895 downwards.
CCCAAATTAAGGATGGAATAAGGAGTACATTACCATTTTGGAGGCCACCTGGGAACCACACGACACAATGAGTTTCGCCAGTTTAAATCTTTTTGCAATTTTCGTTTAAGCATATATTGTTCAATGAATAACAGGACTTTTTTTTTTCAGTACGGGGCCGGTTGCTTAACACACATGTTTTTTTCACAAAACGATATATTCATGATCGTGTTTTTTTCACAGTTTAATTTATTTGTCTCACGGATTTGCATGGTGTTCTTTTTACAATAAGGAGTTTCTATCACGAGTAGTAGTTATGTCCCTATAGGTGCACGTTATGTAGGCTGTGTCTTTAAGTGGAGATTAGAATTTCTTCCACTACATTTAGTGCGCTGGGGTTGGTGAGCACAGTCAAGGGGTCTGTTTGAATTTCATGGATATATTACACCTGTCTGAGTAGCCCATCAAGGAATCGTTCCGCCCTTACATCACACTGTGGGTTACCCGGATGTCAGTTGGAGTGACTAGACCGTGGGCCATGATCTTGTTTCACTTACAATTCGATCTTTCAGATTACTGCGACGTGAGTTTCTTTTTGATTTTAACAGTTTGGTTTGCATTATTTATCATTGAGTTTAGCACGGGGGTAATTAGATTCAACACTTTTTTGTAATTAGTATAGTTTATGCTGGAGCGGTTCAATTGATTGTACTGTAACAAGTGCCAGTTTACACTTGCAGGCGCCTTTTGGTTATCAAGCAATGTTTTACAGCATATTACATGATAATTGTATGTTTAACGATGTAATTTTGGTGATGATATGTTTCAAAAGATGGAATTACGTTATTCTGATGAAACTTCCCTTTTTTTATCATAGCTACCCGTGACGAAGGGCTTTCAGCCCGAAATGCATTGGGTGAATGTTCGCATGGTTACCCAGGACTAAAAGTGTATTTGAACGTGTTCCAGAAAAACGCCTGGATGGGCATTTCTTCTACATTAAAAATTTGAATTCACTTCGACTCTGTGTGAATGTGGCAAAAATATGGACAACTATGGATTACTTGGATTACTGATGGTTTACTGGATTTACAGTGTGATACTACCGGCTTTTTCCAATACCGGCAGTGCATCTTGAGGCTGGAGCGTGACCGCGCACCAGTTACCTTCAATTTCCAATATGTGCCAGTGGGGTTAAGCACTTCAAGTTTGTATGCCAAAATCGTTGCCTTTGAGCATTTTTGAGCCATCAATAGGTGTAACAAAGTGAAAGGAGTGCATTCGATCATTTTTTGCCATATTATATATTTTGACCCCTCCGATTGGTTGCACCCAAATTAAGGATTGAATAAGGAGTACATTACCACCTTGTAGGCCACCTGGGAACCACACGACACATGGAGTTTCGCCAGTTTAAATCTTTTTGCATTTTTCGTTTGAGCATATATTATTCAATGAATGACAGGACTTTATTTTTTCAGTACGGGGCAGGTTGCTAAACACACATCTTTTTTCACAAATCGATATATTCATGATCGTGTTTTTTTCACAGTTTAATTTATTTGTCTCACGGATTTTAATGGTGTTCTTTTTTACAATAAGGAGTTTGTATCACGAGTAGAAGTTATGTCCCTATAGGTGCACGTTATGCAGGCTGTGTCTTTAGGTGGAGATTAGGATTTCTTCCACTACATTTAGTGCGCTGGGGTTGGTGAGCACAGTCACGGGGTCTGTTTGAATTTCATGGATATATTACACCTGTCTGAGTAGCCCATCAAGGATTCGTTCCGCTCGTACATCACACTGTGGGTTACGCGGATGTCAGTTGGAGTGACGAGACCGTGGGCCATGATCTTGTTTCACTCACAATTAGATCTTTCAGATTACTCCAACGTGAGTTTCTTTTTGATTTTAACTGTTTGGCTTGCATTATTTATCATTGAGTTTAGCACGGGGGTAATTAGATTCAACACTTTTTTGTAATTAGTATAGTTTATGCTGGAGCGATTCAATTGATTGTACTGTAACAAGTGCCAGTTTACACTTGCAAAAACAACAGTTGATGGACAGAATGCAGAACAATGTCATACATTCACCCCAGTACAGAGATCTGGGCCTAAATCCATAATTATTTTGCTCACCATGCCATTCCAGTTTGAACCCAGCCATATGCAAATCAGTCTTGACCCTGTGCCTCATGGGAACAGTCCAGCCCGAACTGCCAAGCCAGGTCCTCCCTGGACTGGAAACAAGCATCCTAGGACCGTTTCGGGGTTTCACCCCTCTTCAGCCAGGATAGCTTGATTCCAGTGGCATGGAGAGCACGGGACCCACGTCTGGGCATACCCGTCCCACTCGGGGTGACAAATGCAAAAACAACAGTTGATGGACAGAATGCAGAACAATGTCATACATTCACCCCAGTACAGAGATCTGGGCCTAAATCCATCGTTTTTTTCTCACCATGCCATTCCAGTTTGAACACAGCCATATGCAAATCAGTCTTGACCCTGTGCCTCATGGGAACAGTCCAGCCCGAACTGCCAAGCCAGGTCCTCCCTGGATTGGAAACAAGCATCCAAGGACCGGTTTCGGGGTTTCACCCCTCTTCAGCCAGGATAGCTTGATTCCAGTGGCATGGAGAGCACGGGACCCACGTCTGGGCATACCCGTCCCACTCGGGGTGACAAATGCAAAAACAACAGTTGATGGACAGAATGCAGAACAACGTCATACATTCACCCCAGTACAGAGATCTGGGCCTAAATCCATCGTTTTTGCTCACCATGCCATTCCAGTTTGAACCCAGCCATATGCAAATCAGTCTTGACCCTGTGCCTCATGGGAACAGTCCAGCCCGAACTGCCAAGCCAGGTCCTCCCTGGACTGGAAACAAGCATCCTAGGACCGGTTTCGGGGTTTCACCCCTCTTCAGCCAGGATAGCTTGATTTCAGTGGCATGGAGAGTATGGAAGCAATGTTTTACAGCATATTACATGATGATTGTATGTTCAACGATGTAATTTTGGTGATGATATGTTTCAAAAGGTGCAATTACGTTATTCTGATGAAACTTCCCCTTTTTTTAATCATAGCTACCCCTGACGAAGGGCTTTCAGCCCAAAATTCATTGGGTGACTGTTCGCATGGTTACCCAGGACTAAAAGTGTATTTGAACGTGTTCCAAAAAAACGCCTTGGATGGGCATTTCTTCAACATTAAAAATTTGAATTCACTTCGCCTCTGTGTGAATGTCGTAAAAATGTGGACAACAATGGATTACTTGGATTACTGATTGTTTACTGGATTTACAGTGTGATACTACCAGCTTTTGCCAATACCGGCAGTGCATCTTGAGGCTGGAGCGCGACGGCGCACCAGTTACATTCAGTTTCAAACATGTGCCATTGGGGTTAAGCATTTCAAGTTTGCACGCCAAAATCGTTGCCTTTGAGCATTTTTGAGCCATCAATGGGAGTAACAAAGTGAAAGGAGTGCATTCGATCATTTTTTTGCCACTTTCTAAAAGTGGCATTTTCAAACACACAATTTGAAAACCACCTCCACATAAAGATGTGTTTTTAAATCCTGACTTCAGGGAACTTAAAATTTAAACCTCTAGCTCTTCTTAATTGAAAGTTACACTTGTAAGTTGTTACAAAGCAGCTCCAATGATAACCTATGGGCGAGAGAGTCCTTGCAATAGTGAAAAAGGAAATTAGCAGCATTTCACTGTCAGGACATGTAAAGCACACCAGTACATGTCCTACCTTTCGCATACACTACACCCTGTCCATGGGGCGAACTTGGGCCTACCTTAGTGTTGCCTTACATGTAATAAAAGGGAAGATTTGGCAGTTTGCAGGGCTACTCATGTAGGTGGCACAATCAGTGCTGCAGGCCCACTAGTAGCATTTAATTTACAGGTCCCTGGCACACACAGTGCACTTTACCAGTAAATCAAATATGCTAATCATGAAGAACCAATCACAATCATATTTTACACAGGGAGTGCTTACACGTTAGCACTGATTAGCAGTTGTAAATTGCCCAGAGTTCAAACACCAGCAAATATGAAGTCCAGCATGCAGTCAAAAATACAGGAGGCAGGAGCAAAAAAGACAGGGCAAACAACCCCAAAGATGCCAAGTTCAACAGTCCCAAAGTGGGACATGGAGAAATTGAGTATGTAATTACTGCATAATGGAGAGTTTCCTCCTTGACTGACATTGTCTGGATCTCCAGAGCATCAACAATATGCTCTGTAGGGCTATGTCTATGTTAAATTTATAACATGCACTTGCGTTTCTAAATTGCAATCAAGATGCATCATGGGAAGGAAAATATGAGCTGGTGGTATCCAAACAATGCTACAGAAAGTTGGAATAAATATTCTATATATCCAAAAGCATGGAATTTATTATTTGATATTTTGCAAAAATAGATGAAAATTTGACCAGCGGAAAACATCTTCATTGCAAGCAGTGTCTCTCAACTTTCACCAATTAATATCATGGTACATTTTGATTTCATTTATATTACTTGAGGTATCTACATGGCACAGAGTTAGCCGAGGAGTACAGCGGAGTCGATTACATAGAACAAGGAGATGCACAATTGGCCTCACAGACTGCACACAAAGACTTTTACATATCTCGTAAAGAAATATGTTAAAAGTTCATTACACATTTAACGGGAAATGAGAGAGGTCACCAGACAGGTAAAATGTTTTAGGAATGCGTGTTGAACGCTGAAGTAGTATGTGGCAGTGTAGTTGCTTTGTTGCTTCTAGGAAAAAACTGAGGAATATATTTACAGGCCCCATCACCACAGGAACGTCAATTTTAAAGAAGTTCCTGTGGTGATAAGGGCTTTACCTTATTTACAAGGCAGTGTTAAGGCAGTGTTAAGCCACTTAACATGGCTTAACGCTGCCTTGTAAATAAGGCACCCTCTCACACTATACTTAGCGTGAAAGGGGTGGGCAATGGTTGTTGTGGTCGGTGTATCACCGCAACACCCATTGATTTTGACGCTGCCCCATATTTACAAGCGTGATGTAAATATGGGGCAGCGCCAAAATTAAGACCCAAAAAACCCTGGTCTTAACATGGTGCAATGAGGAGAAATGCTTTATTGCTCCTCGTTTTTGCTGTATCTATGTGTGCTGCATTGTGCAGCACACATAAAAACAGCAAAACGCCATGCATGATTGTTTATGTGTAGGAAGGTGTCCCTTCCTGCACATAAACAATTATTTAAAAAATGATGAGTTGCAACTTCTACGTGTGCTGCACAAAGCAGCACACATAGAAGTTACAAATCACCATTTAATATTGTTTATGTGCAGGATGGGACAACTTCCTGCACATAGACAATAATTCCCACAATGCAGGCACCCTTGCACTATGGTGCAAAAGTGTCTGCATTGGCGCTAGGCCTCTGCAATTAGCACCAGTGTAGGGGGAAACGCAGGGCTGCACCGTATTGTTGTAAATACAGTGCAGTCCTGCGTTTCCAAAGTGGCAGAGTGCGGCGTTAAGCCAAGAAGGCTAACGCCGTGCCCTGCCACTTCCCTTGTAAATATACCCCATAGTTTCGACTTGAATTTATTTCTGAAAATCACACTTGTGCAGAAAATCAAGGTGAGGCATGAAAATGTTATTAGGTGTGTAAACCAATGGTAAGAATAGGTAGCCATGGAAACCTCTACCTGAATGTAGATTGATATTTTGTCCTGCCAAAAATATACTGTATCCATGAAGATGTTTTTGCTCAATTTCATCAGACAAAAACTGCATAAGAAAGAGAAAATACCCTTCCATGCCTTTTAGATTCCAAAAATAATCTCTAGAGGCAGTCATAAATGAACGATTAGGGTTTTTCTGAGGAAGGGGAGTAATAAGCATTGGGACTGGGCTATCACTTATGTGATCTAATGACAAAATACATTTTGGGGAAATTTGCTACTGCTTTCCGGACTTTGAGGTTAGCCTCACCCCTTCAAATTAGTGACACTAGATTTAGCTCCATCAGACAAGCTGGTAGTTTGTCTACTAAATGATGAGTGAATTACGTGAGCCAATGCTGGCAAAACAGCCTGCCACCACATTTAAACAACCAAGTCTAATAGTCTTCAAAAACAACTGCCTGATCTAGCGTTAGTTGGTAATGAAAAAACTCATGTTTCTGGAGAATGTGCTAAACTCAGAGCAGAATAGTTCATTAGCGCAATTTCCTACATTGCACTTTCCCACCATGGAGTTAATTCCAGCAGGAAAATCTCCTTACGATTTAGCTTTCTCCAGAAACTGCCAAATGTTCTCTATTACAACACAACTTTAACCCCACCCTTAAGATTTTGAGAAGATAAGAGATACACAGCAAAGACTATGTGATAACTCTCAGTCAGTTAGATCCAACATACACACAATAGAATTAATCATGAATACATGAAAAATCAATTCACCTCAACACATACAGTCATGAATTGGCACTTTGGTGTACCTGTGACAAGGACTGACCAACATTGGGCTATGAACATTTCCTACAAAACCCTTACAAAAGTCCTGGACTTCAATTATGGACCAACTTAGGGACACACATGATCACCAGAGAAAAGTAAGATGGCAAAGGCCATGTTACAATAACCATAAGAAAGATGTACCAACCTTGCACTATAGCATCCTACAGGGCATGACAAAGTAAGTCATTTGTTTGAAAACTAAATGTTTAAGTCCGTTTCTGAAAGTAGCTAAAACTTTGGTTTTTTTGACTATTCATTTCCTGCAATTCGGTAGACTGATGCAAATGGTTAGCAAAGGCTGAGGCTTTGTGCTAGCTGAAACAAAGTGAATATTGACATTTGGGTGAGTAGTATAAGACATCTACACCCTGCAAGGCAATGTTGGAGATGAAAGTGCTGTAACAGGGTAAACTCAATGACAAATGAAATAGGGCATGGTCCGGGCATTTATGGTTTGGATTGTGTGTGTGGGAAATCTTGTTGGTACACTAAGGGCCTTTAGACGAGTTTGGCGGTCCCTGAACTGCCATATCAGTGGTCCGACTGCTGCAGGCTCAGCGGTCCGACCGCCGTATTACAAGATGAACGGATTGCTATTGCAAAGACTGCAGCTGAACCGCCTATGCCGCGAGCACACCACAGACCGCCGGGGTCGCGGTCGGAGAAAAGCAGCTGCCATAGGTCGGTTCAGAGGAGTTTCACAGCTTTCTGTATTACATCGGCTTTCCGATGAGCCGACTACTGCGGTGGGACTGCCAGCTTCAAGTCAGCAGAAATGAAGGATTTGGGGTGCGTACTCACCACTTTTCTGTTATTTCGGTCAGAGTTCGGCGTGGACCCCTTTCTTCAGGCCCCCCCTTCACAGCAGCATCTTTACCCTGAGGATTATGACCCTGTTTGCGCCGATATACAGGTGAGTCCTTTTTGTACCCGATACCCATTGCCTGGACTGCCCACATTTGGGCCAGACTCCGGCAATGGGTAGGTGGTATTTTTCCACATGTATCATGCATATGTGTGGATTCGACACATATGCAGTCGAAATGTTCACACAGGCATCAATACATATGGAAAACTAATCACCACCGCCGCAAGATCTCCACAGCCACACTGCCAGAGCCATGGTAAACTCGTAATACGGCAGCCAGAAGACCGCCTACGCTGTGGTCTTCTGGCAGCCACAGACGTGGCGTTCAAGCGGTCAGACCACCAAACTCGTAATCAGGCCCTATGTCATTGTTTAGGAATGCAAGGCTTAAAATGAATTTAACCATTTATGAAGGACATATCTGAGGACGAAGGCTCCAGAGGGTTGCCTGACATGCACCCATGACGTAGTTGCCTGCATGCACATGGTGCAGAAATGTGACACAATATAGAAGTTCCTTTTTTAGAGCAAATAACAATAAATTACTAACAAAATAGTGATTTATACTGTGTCCTTAAAGGCTTCCAACTTAGTTAATGACTTCAGAAAATCAACAGTGCACCTTGGCTGGGGTCTGAAATAATAATAATAATTATTTTGCCCTGTAGCGCTGGCCGTGCTGTTAGAAGTGTAGTAAAGCGGTACACAGAATTAAAAAAAAGTTCTAACAAGCTAAAGATGACACTAAAATAACATAGTCATAGTTTAAAAAATAACAGACAAAATTTTGAAGATGAACTAACAAACTTGGTTAGGAAAAAGCATTTTTCATATGCAAATAACCTGAATGTGAACATCTATGATCAATTGTAATTTGTAATGGATTACATTATTTGTTGAAGGGATTGAGAACCCACTTCAAACAATACTCACATTACTTGTCAGGGTGAACCACAAAAGTCACTAAATAAACCTGTCCTTAACTCGCTGGTAGCAGTACACAAAATCAGTCAGGCTTAATTTAGATGCAGAGTATTTATGCAGTACGCAAACAGTAATAAAGTGAAAATACAGCACAAGAAGAATTCCAAAATGATTTAGAAAACTAGAGGTTTTAATAAATAAACTGACACTAAAACAACAAAATCCAACCAGTAGAACCGGAGTTATGAGTTTTTGACATGAGCGGTGAAAATAGCACTAACAGCCGTGAAGCACGGGGGAGTGACCGGACGCCGATGGAGCAGGGAGCCTGAACCGGAGCTCCTGCTGGTGATCCCCCATCCAGTATCATCCTGTCCGATATAGGGAGGCCCCCACAATGGATAACGTACCCCGACTCCTGAAGCGCAGCGGAGGCGAGCAGCGCAGAAAAAAAGGGGCCAACAGGCGTACCGTTACAGAAACGCTGAGCTTGGAGGGGAGACCGCGAGGTCTGTCAAGATGGCGCCCGCGGTCTGAGAGGCGGCGCCTGATGAACGCCGAGAGGCCATGGGAACATCGGGCGAAGTGGACCGCGGACGCGGGGAGATAAAGAACTGGAGCCCTCGCTGCCAGTGAACAGTAAGGAGGCGCTGAGGCGGAGGGCCCGGGATTAATAGCGACTGATACAGGAACAGGGCGCCGGCAGAGGGGGGCGGCTGGAAGGCCCTTGCTGGCAAACCAAGAGCTCCGACGAACGGGAGGACTGAGACCTGCTCCGCCTCGTACGGAGCAGGGGATCGGGGCACAGAAGATAACCCGGGCTAAGGCCGCAAAACCTACGAAGTAGCCGCAAGGTCAGGCAAGATGGCGGTCGCGGCCTGATTGGCGGGGGATCGCGGCACCCAGGGGATCCCAGTGGCAGCGGGCTTGTGCACTTACCGGACTGGGAGGCGAGGCCCCGGAATTCTGTCAGGAGGCACAGAGGAGGAGGTCCCAGGAGAGAGCAGCGCAAGGGATCCCCTAGAGGACTACCACCGGAGGAGTGAGGGCGCCGGTGGTCCCGTGGATGCCTACAGAGATCCACTCTCATGCAGGGCGCATAGAGACGGGGAGACCGGAGCTTGCGCCTCCCTGCATGTAGTGAGGAAGAAGAGCGCTGGGAATGGCTGGGTCACTGAGGGAAGAATACATGTGGTGACAGGAAGTCCCACGCAGAGCATTGGCGATAAGGAGCCTGACCTGTCAGAGGTGAGAAGCACAAACAGAGAGGAGAGAGGGGAGACGGGCGGGACAGACTGCAGGCCCCGATAGACGGACGACCATCTGTGGAACCATGAAGTCTGCATGGTAGGCAATGCCAAGAGAGGCCCTGACGAGATAAGCTGGGGACCACGGCATCGAGTGGTGCCCCAGCAAATCATAGAAGGCAGAGGAAGCGGCAGAAGGAGGCTCAGTGTGCCTGCTACCGAAGAACGAGTGACGGAGAGATGGGGCAGCTCAGAATAGCAGGGCACGGAGGACACCAGGAGCGACCTTGCTCGGGAACACTCGGAGCTCCGTGAAGAAGGGGGCGGAGAGAGCTTTAGGTTCGGTGACCAAAGGCAAATACACTGGACACCGCCTGCGGCAGCCGGATTGAAGGCGTTGAGGGAGTGTAAACCCCTGGACGAGACCTGAGCGGCGGCATCAGGGGACAGAACACCCTTCCCAGTAAATAGCCTTCACCATGGGGAAAGTCTCCAAAATACGGGATACAGAGCAGCAGGAGCCGGCAGGAGAAGATCCTGGGGAGTCACGACTGCGGACCGGAGCCCGCAGCGACAGGAAAGAAGCCCACGAAGACCCATCCCTCTATGACATACTGCAGGCCATAGAAACATCCAGAACGGCTGTGGAATCCAAAATCGATACGCTCCGGGAAGACCTGGGCCTGCTGAGGGCGGATCATCGGAAGTTAGCCGACCGAGTCACAACAGCTGAAGGGGATATCAGAGATCTGAAGCCACAGGTGACCACAACTACTCACAGACTCACGGACATTGAAAAAGGGTGCACAGGTTGGAGCTGAGAGCGGAGGATGCAGAAAACAGAGCGAGGCGCAACAACATTCGAGTTATAGGCCTACCAGAAAAAGTTGAAGGGAACAACATGGTTGCCTACCTCAAAAACTGGATCCGCACTGAGGTGGCGGCGGAGGGCCTGTCCCCTTACTTTGCCTTGGAATGGGCGTACAGGGTTCCTGCCAGAATGCCCCCACCTGGGAGGCCGCCGAGGCCAGTGGTAGCACAGCTACTCTTCTATAAGGACAGGGATCATGTGTTGAGTCAAGCACGGCTCAAAGGCCAACTCAAAATAGACAACAGCACCGTCAGGATCTTCCCAGACTTCTCTCGGGAAGTCCAGAGACAGAGGGCGTCCTTCGTCTCAGCCAAACGGAAATTGAGACAAATGGGGATATCATACTCCATGGTGTTCCCAGCCAAGCTTCGGATGATCTCAACCGAGGGTACGAAGTTCTTTAATACACCACAGGAAGTGTGGGACTGGATTGAAGAACAGGGCCCACAAGACTGGAGAGGTGAAAAGCAGGAACAGTTGGATAGAGACCCCTCTAGACTCCCAGGAAGAGGGGGGAAACCCAAGTGCCTTCCAACGGAGGCGGAATCTCGACGAGACAGGGAGAGGGCAGTGGTGGCAATTGCATCACTAAGCACCCACGGAGCACGAGGCACCTCCTCACTGTCAGGGGAGGACCCATGAGAATTAGACTCCGTCACCAGCACGAGCACGGTGGGGGAGGCCAGCCAGATCCTTCCGGAGGTGAGTCCAAGATCGGCAGATGACATCATCTGAAGGATACACGACACGCAAGTACAAGCAGGACTCTTGAGTAGGGGGGGTCAAGATGACCCGATCATGGATTTACATGAGAAGAAGAGGGGTCCGGGTGGACGCTATGGTGTTTCTATGCATTGAGCGCTGGATGGGGGAGATCCGGGGGGCGTGGGAGGAAGGCTTTCCTCTAGGTGAGCACTAGCCTCATCACTACCCGAACTTTGGACACTTGTTCTGGTTGTACGCGAGTGCCTAGTTTGGATGGGGGAGAGATCCTCACTTGTCCTGGGGGGGGGTGTTGGGGTGTTTACATAGTTATAAGTTGGGGGCACTGCTGTCTATAGAGCGGGGCATTGAGCTATACTAGGAAGGAACATGGCACTCAGAACAGGTCGCTGGAAGCTGGGCACGTTGATAGAGATCAGAAGGAGGAGGGAAGGATAAATTGTAATGCCAAAACAGATGTTATATAATCTCCTATCCTGGAATGTCTGGGGTATGCACTCCATGCACAAACGCTACAAATTTTTCTCCCATTTGAACAGACGAGGGATTCACATAGCAATGCTGCAGGAAACACATACCCTGGCATCTGAGGGGGCGGCATTACATAGGAGGTGGAGGGGACAGGCATACTATACCTCATTCTCGGCGTTCGCACAGGGGGTATTGATCTGGGTACGGGCAGGGGTCCCATTCCAGCACACGGGACACAAGGTGGATCCAGAGGGCCGATATGTCATAGTCACGGGGAGGCTGGATGGGCAGGATATCTCACTAATCAACATGTATGGCCCGAACGTAGATCAGGGAATCTTTTTAGAACAGATGTCCGGGCTTCTGGCACCCTACATGACTGGTTCGATCATTATGGGAGGAGACTTTTACTGCATAGCGGATCCGGACCTTGACCGGTCCCACCCACCCCTCTGCGATTCCCCTGTCCATAGAACAACCAGGGCCTTTAGGGACTGCCAGACCCGATGGGGGCTTGTAGACACGTGGAGACGCACTCATCCGCTCGAGAAGGAATACTCACACCTTTCATATGTTCACGACCTACATGTGCGGCTAGACACTTTTCTCTGCTCGCCAGATATGCATGCACTGGTTCAGGGCACGGAATACTTAACACGCACCGTATCTGACCACAACCCGATACTGACTAGACTGCACTGGGGGACATAACAGAAACATATCCCCACATGGCGACTTAAGCCCGAGGCCCTAGAGGACCAAGTGTTTTTACACGAGATCAGGGGCCATGTTATAACATGCTTCGAGGATAATGCCCATTCTACTGACTCCAGGATAACGGAATGGGAGGCCTTTAATCAGTGATCAGGGGACGGTGCATGGCAACGTCTATCGGGGTGCGATGCACGTTACTTTCAGATGTTGAAAGGGCGGATCGAGCATTGAGGGAAATTGAACTTAGACGCCCGAACCACCCTGAACTCCATCAGGAGTTACTGGAGGCGAAGGAAGAGGTAGCCACGCAAGAAGAATGGCTGAGGTGTTCTGATTTTAAAGCGTACCTGGACAGGACCCATGCTGAGAGAGATAAGACGGGCAGACTATTGGCATGGCTTGCCAACCCCTCTCGTAGAGGGAACACCATAATTGAAATAGCGGACCCGGCATGGCAACCGCTATACAGGCAAGATGCCATAAACAACAGATTTCATAGCTACTATGCACAGCTTTATAAGAGCTCTGGGCTTAGAAGGGACAGGGAAATTGAGGAATACTTGTTGGAGCTTCCTCTCCACACCCTGACAGAGGAGGACGCAGACCACCTAGAGCAGACATATCGGAGCGAGAAATTACAGTGGCTATTAAGGAGCTGGCGAGAGGGAAACCCCCAGGCACAGACGATCTCCCTAAGGAGTTCTACGCAGCTTACGTGAAGGAATTAGCCCCGTGGCTAGTAAAGATGTATGCAGAGGCTAGGGAGAAAGGTCAACTACCAAACACCACCCGAGAAGCAGTGATAATCCCGCTGCTTAAGCCCCCCTTGAATGCACGGCGTACAGACCCCTGTCGATGCTGAACCTCGACTTCAAAATTCTAAGCAAGCTATTGGCAACGAGGTTACTCCCACATATTACGTCCCTGGTGCACCAAGACCAGGCGGGCTTCATCCTGAGCAGAAACACGACCCTGAATATACGTTGTCTACTTTCCATTATAGAGTTAGGCACGACAGTAGAACGGGAGGGTGCGATATTCGCAATAGACATAGAGAAGGCCTTTGATAGCCTTGAATGGGAGTTCCTCTATGCCGCTTTGTCTAAGATGGGGATAGGGCAGGGATTCATGCGATGGGTGCGACTGTTATATGCTGACCCGGTGGCGAGGGTCCGTACGGGACGCACGATATGCGAGCAGCCGGGTGGAAAGGGGCACACCCCAGGTGTGTCCCCTCTCCCCATTGCTGTTTGCTCTGGCCGTAGAGCCACTAGCGTGTAAAGCACGGTCCGGGGGAGAATACAGAGGGCTCCAGCTGGGAGGGCAAATGCACCACATAGCGTTATACGCTGATGATCTTCTGCTCTTCCTAAAACATGCAGAGGGGGAGCTGAGAGGAGCGAAGAATATGATGGAAAAGTTCGGTGCACTGTCGGGGCTGCGGGTTAACTGGCTGAAATCCCAGTTGTTCCCACTGGAGGCGGACACGCCACCGCCAGGGGACCTGGGAGACCTGCGCTGGGAACCCAGATGCTTCCAGTACCTGGGAGTGAAGGTGTTTCACTCCATGATGGATGTGCAAGAAGGGAATGTGGGGGGCGCTCTACGGTCACTCAAGGACAGCATGAAATTCTGGGGAAAACTTCCCCTCTCAGTGGCGGGACGCATCTCCCTACTAAAAATGGTGGCACTCCCCAGGTTACTATACTTTTTCACCACACTGCCGGTGTGGATCCCAGGGGCATGGTTCCAAGAGTTGGACTCCTGCATCTCCGCATTTATATGGGGGACAGGCCAAAGGAGAGTAGCCCTTACCACGTTGAAAAGGACACAGGCAGAAGGGGGCCTCGCCGTGCCAGACATGGAGGCATACTATTTGGCAGGGCAATTGCAGAGGTTTACACAGTGGGTGGGAGGGAGCCTGACACCGGACAGGGGAGCGCCCCCCCTTCACACCGGATAGGCTGAACGTGTTCCGCACCCTGCTGGGAACTGGGAAACCACAACAGGCCCAAAGCAATGAGCACAAAGCGATATGCCGATGCTGAGGCAGGTGTCTGCAGAAGACTAGGACGCGACACCCATACTCGCCGGAACTGCCACTGACACTTCTGGAGGGGCTCCCACATGGGGGACAATGAAGAGGAATAGAGAATTGGGAACGAGCCGGAGCCACAAAAGTCGGAGACCTGTACAGTGATGGGGAATTACTCCCCTTCGAAGAGTTCAGTACAGATTGGGGCATCCCACAGGGACACTTCCTACTATATGGAGCAGTCATGGGGGAAATACGGCAACACTGGGGCATGGGCACGACTGAGCCACCATGACATGCCACCTGCGAATACATAGGCTTGGCAGGGGAGCATAAAATCTGTCACATGTATAAACAGGGCCATAGGGCGGGACTCTGCTCAACCATTAGAACGGTTGCGGCGACGGTGGGTGGAAGACATAGGTAGGGCACTGGAAGACAAGGACTGGGAGAACATACTATTGCGGACAAATAAGGGGTCTAGAAACGCACGCTTCAGCCTAATCAGCTTCTACATGTTGCACCGAGCGTACATAACACTGGAACGCATTAACCGGTTCTTTCTCAGAGAGGATGCTGAATGCCCAAGGTGTAAAGAACGGGGGCGGATTTTATCCATATGATTTGTAACTGTCAATCCCTTATGCAATATTGGCAGGAGGTAACAAGGGAGACGGCTAGGATAACGGAACGGGTAGTTCCATGTACACCAGCACACGTCCTACTCAACCTGTTCCCACACACAGACAAGACTAAGGTTACAGATAAGTTTCAGGACCTCGCCTTTATACTAGCAAAGCAGGAGATTACTAGTAGATGGAAAGCGCCGAACGGCCCCAGCATCCATAGGTGGAAACAAGAGTCGGTAAAATGGGCTGGGTGCGAGGGCAGAATCTTGCTCAGAAACGCGAGAAGGGGCCTGGGCAAGGTGGACAAAGCTCAGGCATGAGAGGTGCTGATGGAAGAAATGAGGAACGATGACCCTGAGTCGGAAGCCACCACCCCCGAAGGAACATCACGACAGGGGAGCCCCCAGAGACAGAACCAGGAGGGGGAAATAGAGCACGTACCAGGAGATGTGAATCTTTAGAAGCCTGCGACCTAAGGGAGAATAGAGCCGGAAAGGAATGACGGTGTATGCAGAAATACACAACATGGGGCAGTGGAAGCGAGAGATAATGCCCAACCTGCGACCATAGAAGACAGCAGTGTGGGGGAGGGTGGGGGGTTGTTGGGTTTCTGGCTAGTTGAAGGGGATTGGGGGGAAGCTTGAACAATAAACAGAATTGATTGCGAGGGTGTAGACAAGTTAACTAATTACTGTTAGAAATAACAAAAATGCAAACTCACTTGACACATGTAAGGAATATATAACGAGATGAAAAGGGCCTGCAAATTGTAACCTTGTCAAGATGATTGACTGATGAAAGTGTATTATGGAAAAGGCAATAAAATCTGTTTAAAAAAAAAAAAGAAAAACAGCCGTGAAGCACCAACTGAGGGTATCTAGTTAAGCTCGACTGGGACAAAAACACAAGTTTAGGTCAACTGTGATTAAGTGTGGGCCAGGTATGGCCCACTGGAAGTTGTACCTTCTGTCCTTGGTGCTGCAATCTGAGGCTCTGCTTTGCACTGATCAGGAGCTGCATGGTGCTGCAGATGCAACACCCTAAGTTGTCCTGCACCGGATTTGGTGAAACCTTCATTTGAGCAGAGAAGAGTGCATTCTAACTCCAACCAACGTTCCAGGACCTGGAAGACTGCACTTTGGAGTCGAGGACTCACCCCCATGGAGGCTCAAAGAGGGGGCCAGGTCAGCTGGAAAGCAGAAGAGGCCTCCTTCTGGGAACTTGTTGTGCCCCTGTAGCTCAAAAGGAGGTCAGCCAACTGACCCTTGCAGTCATTTCTGCAGTCCTGGGTTCAAGGCAAAGAGGTTCAGTCTTCCTTACTCAGACAGCGGGGCAGTCCTTCTGAGTCTTCTTAGGTGCAGGACTGTTCTGAATTCAGGCTCTGGGGTTGACATTTTTATGCCCAGTGCCAGCCTGTGGGTGGGGGACATCCCTTTGTCTAACCCTATACTGGTTCAGGAGAGTTCCTCACTTCTCCTGGGTTTGGCTTCAGTCTGTCTATTGAAATAAAGGACAAACTATCACAGGTGTGAGCTGCATTTGCCAAAAACAAGGCATGCATTCTCTGATGTCAAGTAGGGACTGGGTGCAGGCTTCAGGCTATCTTTGAAGCTCAGGAGGGGGGTACAATGTCACAGTCCATTCTGCTCTGGGTAGGAACACCCTTTCCACATCCAATGCCCTTTTATCCATTGCCTGGAAGGAATACACATCACACCACACCACAGGAGAGCCAATAACAGCCATGTGACCCTGGCCTCTGGTAGAAAGACATATTTGGGTTAGACAAGAAAATGCCAACTTTCTAAAAGTGGCATTTTCAAAATAGTCAAAATCTGGCATTACTGTTAAAGAGAATTTTAAATTACAATTCAAATGAGTATTTCTATAGCAGTTCCAAAACTGAAGTTATCACTTATTAAATGTAATATTGTAACCCAGTGTTAATCTATGGGAGGCTAGCCTTGATAAAATGAAAAGTGACTTTGGGAGTTTTTCACTGCAAAGACATGTTAAACAAAAAAATATAAATGTCCTACCTTTTAAATACCTTACACCCTGCCCTATGGGCATATATGGACTGTACTTTGAGTGACTTATAGATATTAAAAAGGAATGTTTAGGCCTGGCAAAAGGTTTATTTTATTAGGTCGAAATGGCAGTTTAAAGCTGCACTTCAGGCGGCAGTGGCAGGGCTGAGATGTATTTTACAGTGTTACTTTAGCGAGTGGCTCAATCAGTGGTGCAGCCAACTTGTAACGTTTAATTTACAGGCCCTGGGTACATGTTGTACTATTTAGTAAAGGACTTAAAAGTAAATTAAATGTACCATCCAAGTGTATACAAATACTAACAGGTTTTAAAAGGGAGAGCAAAAGCATTTTACCACTGGTTAACAGAAGTAAAGTGTGCATAGTTGATAATCCAACAAAAACTTGTTCAGCAAAAATGGGGTGGTGAAGGCAAAAATCTGTGGGTGTCATACGAAAAAGATGGCTATTGCCAACTTAACTCCATCAAGGTTATTTACAGAGCAATAAAATGGCTTTGTAATTTACCACCTGTTGACTGTACCACAGAGAGGGTTAAACCAAAGATTATCATACAAGATTACAATAAAATGCAATGCGGAACATTGGTACATCACTTCAAAGAACAGCAACACGATGCCAGTGAGCTCAAATGGGCTGTCACCGAAGGCGTTAAGGATCCAGAAAGAAGTGCCAATGTAATGGACCTGCTTAAACTCAGATAACGCCGCAGGATATGTTATTTGAACTCTTTAAAAATGGACTGAAAGAACATTTTGAATGGCAGACATTAGCCTTTCTGAACAGATGAACTGGTCAATACGACTCTGTTCCTCACCGCCTTAAGCTCTTGTTGATTTTTGTTGCAATCCTTATAAGCCAAGGGTTCCACTATTTTTGTATTCTATTCATTGCCATCAGGAACTCCATTTGTGCTCAGATTTGTGATCTCTGAGTTCATTGTCAAATGTTTATGTAATTCATATTCATACATTTTTTGAATTGCCTTAAATGTATATACATAATGCAGCAGTTTTCACTTACTTTTTCCATTGGCTCAATGCCTGTGCCTTTGGCAGTATTTTTTGTATGTTCACTAATGACCAGGCAATAATTTTGTTTCGTGCTTTCTCCCAGTGCTTAATTTGAGCCAGTGGTTGCAGCTGGGGCCCACCAGCACTCATTGTCGGGGACCGGCACTTATTTTTCTTTAATAGTCTCTATTCAAGAACAAGAGAGCAAAAAACAGAAAAGGTGGAAAGAATATAGAAGACAAAGACAGAAAAACAGTGACAAAGGGAGAAAGCAGTGAAGAAAAAGATCCTGCAACAGTGGGATAAGGGGCAGGAAGTGTCTATTGGTGAATTACAGACGCATGAGGTGGAATCAAGAAAACGCAGACTTGATCTTTGGCATCCCGACCATCGATAGCACTGGCTGTAGGCTTCTGATCAAACCTTTGGGCCCTTGCACTAATTCTTTTACGAATTAAGCACTGCTTTCACCATAACACAAATGTATAACTATTATATAAATTATTGGGCCGGGTATGCCAACCAGCAGCTATTTATTTGGTGCCTTTCAGGGCAAGTCGCCTTTGTAGACAGTTGTTCTATTTAGCTTGGCATCACTTGCCGGCCGTCCTTCGGCTGAGGCATGTCACATCTTCTTTAGGACAGCACCTGGTCAACTGTTGTATGCAATGCTGATGTACTGGTCCACATTTTTTCATGTTACACCACGCAGAGCTAGCTATCTATTTGCGAAAGATCTACTGTTGGCTTACCAAGTATTTAAATTGGGCTTACTACCTGCTCATTGCCTACCAATGGTTGTGTTTATTGCCACTCTGATTTGCTTGCTTTTTTATTTGTGTGCTTGCACTGGTTTACCTTCCACTTCTTGTGTTTGTCCATCCTCTGGAGCATAGCCTCTTTACCATCCTTTTGATTGGCTAAATTGTATCCTTCTACTACTCCCTTTAAAAGGAACCTCTTTTTTCTTTTTGGGTAACCACTCCACTGTTCACTTTTAGGGAACTACCTTTTTCTTTTGTATAAGCACTTTATGAGAGGGCATTAGCTTTCCAGATGTCTCCCTCCTTTGTCTTTATTATGGTCCAATCCATTTGGTGTTACTAATTTGAGTAAATTGGTCCTTTGGCCACTGTATTTCTAGTGGCTTTTTATTAAACAATTTTGATTCTTATGCCCTGTGGTATTTGTGTCCCATTCATTTTTCATTCTTGCTGAATCATGGTTGGTGTTTGTGTACTCTGTCTCTGATTTTGGCAGTTTAGGGACTTTACATTCCTTCATGTGGATCTATTGGTGCATTTTTCACCAGTGTGCCCCCTCTGTTGTTTTCCTCTTGGCTGGTTTCACATCGTATTTCTTTTCATTCACATATTTGCCACATTTGATGCCTATTTACAGGTGCTTATTGATATATGTTTGTTGCTCATCTTTCTTTGTGACCTACGTGTGACTGGTTGTAGCCAAAGCTATAATTAAGGGTGTAATGTTTACTTGCTCTGTGTTGCTTTTTCACTGTTTTCAACAGATGGCAACCACAACTAATTCTTGTCCTGAAGATGACCCTGTCCAGATTTCACTGTTGGGGTCAAAACTTCAACATTTCAAAATGGCCAATGGCTGTACATTGAAGGTAATTCATATACTTGATGTTTACGCTGTTGGTTTCTATGCTGATGCATTATTGGTCTTGCTTTTAATAGTTTAACTTATTCGTACCATCCACTACTGTTGCGCTGTTTCCTTTGTGTGTTTTACTTGCTCTGCAGCTTAATGTTTCCCACAAAGGGTAGACAATACCGATGTAATACATTAGCAATAAGATTATCATGAACACTGATCCTGTTTAACATTCTTTGTGTATGATCAGTGATTTTGTGAAACGCCAGTGGTGCAGTGCTTAATTTGTGCCGGTGGTTTCCTGTGTTCGGCACCAGTACTTAAGTGTCAGAACCGGCACTTATGGCACTCTTCCACATGGTAGCGCTGTTTGTCTGATTTATAGATGAGCACAAAAACAGTTGTTTATTAATTAAAAAAACATTAAAAATGAGTAATACCTTGCGCCCAAGCTATTCTTCTAGCTTTGGGGCCTTGATTAGTCTGAATTATCACCCTTGTAGGAGTGTGAAGGTTAGTAGTTGTGTTGGTGCTTTTGTTAGCAGTACTGGGAGAGGCAATGGGTAGTGCGAGCTGAGGTGGCTTCCTGACAAGGGCCCTGGTACTTATTGTTTTATGAATTAAACAGTGCAGTTGCGCCAAAAGTTGTAAACAATTTCAATTGTTTCGATGTTGGTGCCATTTCCAAAGACCACAGGGAAAAAAAAGTAATGCTCCACAGTCATCAAGCTCCTTGAAATGTCCTGTTGCCATTCTACCTGTTTCTTATCAATCATGTCTAATCATTTTCCTGAGGGGTTATCAAAAGAGACAAACTTCAAACCAATGTCCAGTGACCTGCTCCAGGGTCAATTGCACACTGAATGGGATGGGTTGCTTTAAGAAAACTCTTGTAATACAGAATGCACATTGCTCAGTTGGAATACTGCATAACAGCTTTGAGCCAGTGGTGTTTTGAATTCTATATTGAAACGTTTACACAGTGCAGTACATTAAACATAAGTGTGTGAGAACACCACTACCAATAAATGTTTCCTGAAGTACACAAATACTACGGTGCTCATATAAATAGAATGTTAAAACGAGCATCGACAGACCCACTAGCTCTGGATCTAATGTGCTAATAATGCAACACAAGTGTGCATAAATGAGAACAGGCTATTCATGATGTGCTGCTGTGTAACCTGCCCTTTGTATGCCAGTAATTTCAAGGGCCTTTTTTGTATTTTCTAAGCGTTCCATGCTGTAGGGCACCAATACTGCAAGGTTAGGGAAAAAATGCAGAAGCGCCACACGCTTGAGGAATGAAAAACTGTGCACAGACACAGGGGGCACAGAACAAGATGGGTTGCCAGAGGCTTGGAACCAATAGACTATGTGCATTTTGAGCATGCCTGTGTTTGCATTCTTTAATACATCAAAGAGCGACCATTTGACTTTGACATGCTTGTGGTTAACATATGTGGGAATTCAAAATTATGTTTTATGTTTTCGCATTGCTGCAATGTTGCTGCCTTAGCATAAGTGACATGTACTTTGTATTACTTGACGCCATTTCCTTTGCACTATCAACCTACAAGTTGTAATTCTATAAAAAGCTAAGTTGCTGTTTTGTAATCACATGACACAATGTTTCAGGCGCCTCACTCAAGGACGAGGTCATGCCAATTCTGTACTTTCCTCACATAGACATGATGATGTTTGCACATTCTTTTCCTGTTGCCCGTGCTCAAGGACTCATGTAACAGGTTCTAACCAGTTGGAAATGTGCCCATGTATTTTTACACTGTAAACTATATATACCATGTTTTCACAGTTGTTAGGGGCTCACTCTGCCATGGTCTCTAACAGGCTGGGCAGACGGTGCCAGCTCTGAGCGAAATAAACTTCTCTCTCCAACTACCCTGGTCTTTTTGTATTTTTGTAGGTGATGTGACCAGTGGGGGACTATCATAACAGGGTGGTAAAGGATCCCAGACCCCACAATTGGCGCCCAACGAGGAGCCACTTCAAGGAATGATCCATCAGACCACATCCTATACAGGAAGGACTGAGGCTGGATGACTTCAACTGGCAACTGACAATCATAAGGGGCCCCTGACTGATGAGACAAGTTTCTCTACTTGGCATCCGAAGTCTCCGACAGCTGTCTTCCAGCACGAGATCTTCCCGACAGTGGCCCCGTACCTGTCCTGAGGTGACGCATTCGTCTTGATTGTGGGTGGTCGGACAGAGAACATCGATCAATCTTATCAGGTGAGATTGTTCCGACTAGAGTATGTTTATAAGTAACTAAGTTTGTTTGGGTCTTCACTCTTTGATACTTGTAAGTCCTCGAGGCT
Source organism: Calotriton arnoldi (assembly GCA_963921515.1). NCBI lineage: Eukaryota > Metazoa > Chordata > Amphibia > Caudata > Salamandridae > Calotriton > Calotriton arnoldi. Next base: position 195,882 of record CAWUFW010013871.1, on the reverse strand, counting down.
TAGTAAAGATTTGCTTGTTTGTTTGATTTTGGTTGAAGACCATTTGTATAGAATTACATGATGCCAAGATTTAGCAAATTCAGTAAATGTTTTGGGTGTTGTTGTTCTCTGTCCTTCTTGGAACAGAGACAACCGACGCCAGATCGAAATAGTCCTGCATGGGATATGATGACAAAATTTGGGTATGAGGCTGTTTTGTTCTCTGATATTTGGCATAAATGGACGAAAGGCAATGAAAATTTACAATGGCCTAAGAATGGTTCCTGGAATCCTCAAAAATTAGGATATTTGCAGCAATGTGCGTTTCAGAAAAAAGCCAGGCAGGCCATGTTTGATACATTTAATAAATGGGACCAGGAGACAAGACGACGCTTAAAAAGGGAACAGAAAGATAGAAATAAGACAAAACAGAAAAGTGTTACTGACAAAGCTGGAGAATTAGATCTTACAAAGACCATGGCAGCTTTAGATGAACAAGATAGAAAAACTACTATGAAAATAAATAAATGTTATCCCACCCAAGACTTAAAAAACTTAAAGTTACAGTCTCAGGAGGATGAGGTTTTGAAATGTTTGCTTGATAGTAGACCGACTGCTCCACCACCACCCTATGCCCCCACTACAGTGAATGCCAACGTCCCTGCCCCTCCTATTGGCCCTCCCCCTGTCTCAGACACCAATATCACAGAGACTGAACGGCATCTTAGGTCCAAAGGGCGACCAGAAAGAGATGTAGTGAGAACAATGTGTGAAAATTGGATGAAGGATGATGTAGTATGCTTTCCTGAAATGCAGGAAACATTTGGGCAATTTGACCAGTATGGGCAAAATATGATTTTGGAATTTCTTTTGGGAGCACTAGAGCGATTGTATCAGATTTCTTCTGATGAGATAATACTGCCATGGGTGAACAAGTTGTGGTGCGACTCCAGTGCCAAAATGATAGAAACTCCTGAGATTTCCCTACATGCATCACGGATAGTCAAAGATAGGAATAGAATACACTATTTAATTAGAGAAAGTAGACAGATGGCCCCTAACACCCCTTCTCGAACGCGCCCTTCCCGTGATATTGGTAGCCCGTTAGTAACGATACTGAGAAAACTTGGTGTGGCTGAAATGCTTACCACTACCCAGACAGACAAACAGGACTCTGCATTTCCCATGAGGGAAATAGCACCCATACTTGCCATACGCAATCTTACTGGTGAGGAAACAACACCCAGCAGGAGACAGTTCGTTTACTCCCCTTGGAAGAAAGATGAACTCTGTGCCATTAAAATAAATTTGCCTGATCCTAGGAAAAATCCTACTGGATTTTATAAAGAATTGAAATTGACCACATCCGTCACAATTATGACATTGGCTGATGTTGACAATTTATTTTCCATCATGTTGCCTGACAATATGTGGAACAGTATTAGGCAGATTAATGACTAATATGTGGAACAGTATTAGGCAGATTAATGACGCCCAACATTTTGGCGCTGATTGGGGTGTGCTTGAAGGATATGATGTGACCGCAAACCTGGTGATGCTCCTCATGAGTTGATTCAAGCCTTGCCTGCTAAGATAATAATTAAGTTGCAACAGCAAATTCCTCCCCATTCAATAAATTGGGACAAACTTGCTACTTGTGTGCAGAAAAAAGATGAAGAATTGTCCGATTTCTTTACTTGTTTTGAGATTATTTTTACCGACTTCAGTGGTCAAGATATGTCCACTGAGGCAGGTCAGCGACTCTTTACTGATAGATTTGTCAGTAATTTAGATGAAGGTATCAGAACAAAATTGATAAAAGGCGAAAGTGCTTGGCAGTCTAAAAAGCCTGGGGAAATATTACTAATGGCCCAATATTATGAAAAGTAGAGGAAAGATGAAGAGGTCAAGGAAAGTAAGAAACTGAAGGATTTAAAAACAAAGGCATTGGTTCAGCAAGTCTACCAGTCCAGAGGACGGGGTGGTCCCCAGAGTAGAGGTAGAGGTAGGGGTAGAGGTCAGATACAGATTGGACAAGGAAACAGAGCATCTTTGTCCCGTAACCAGTGTGCCTACTGCAAAAAGCAGGGCCACTGGCGCGCAGAATGCCCCCTGTTTAGTGAAGGAAATGATAGGTTGGAACACAATGGAAGAGGGCAAGGAGGTTTTCAAAACAATGGACGGGGACAAAGGCCAGGATCCCAAGCAAATATTTTCAATAAAGGTCAGCAACGTCAATAGTACTATGATGATTTCACCCAGGATGATTATGGTTACTGAGACAGCCACGGACTGAGGAGAACTACCGTCACTATACCAGTGGACCAGAACGGTCCATATGTAGGGGTACACCTGGATGGAAAGGAACAGCAGTTTCTTGTTGATACAGGTGCCGCACGTACTTCTGTTAAACATGACGCAGTTCCCAGGACTCCTCTTTCCGGGCACAAGATTGTTTCAGTAGGATTCTCTGGAGTCCCTGTAGTGAGCCCTGTCTCTAAACCCATAGATATTACCATTGGTCCTATTTCTGTCAACTCTCCTTTCGTGCTCACATCTGGCTGTGGGGAGAATTTGCCAGGACTAGATTTGTTGAAAAGATTACATGCCACCATATACTGCTCCCCTGATGGTGTATATATTACAATGGAGAAACAACATGTTTCCCCAAATTATTTTGTCACAATGGCTGACTTGCCTCCTGAACTTGCCGCCCTGGATAATTCACTTTGGGCTAAGGGCGACAATGACGTAGGGCACATGAATATTGACCCCATCCGCATTCAAGTTAAACCTAATGCTAGGTTACCTCGTATTCTACAGTACAAAATATCAAAGGAAGGAGAAGAGGGACTTAAACAGGTAGTATCAGACCTTGTGCACTCTGGTATTGTCACTGAAATAACAGGAAGTCCTTGTAATAGTCCTATCCTCCCTGTAGTAAAAAAGAGCTCCAATGATGCACCTGATACCTATAGATTAGTAGTTGATTTACAAGCAGTGAACAATATTGTAATACCTCAGTTCCCTGTAGTTCCAGATATGAATGCTATATTTACTATGTTTCTTCCATCGACTCAATATTTTTCTGTTGTTGATCTCAAAAATGCCATTTTTAACATTCCTATAGCCTTTTCACATTTACCCTAGCTGGCCGAAGTTTTACATTTAGAAGAGTTCCTCAGGGCTATACTGAAAGCCCTAGTATCTACAATCAAGCTTTGAAGAAACAGTTAGATGAATTTACACCCCCTGCCTCAAGCGCTTTAGTCCAATATATTGATGATTTGCTCATAGCCTCTGATACACTTGAGCAATGCAAACAGGACACAGTAGCCTTGTTGGCGTTCTTTTCTTCTAGAGTCCATAAAGTATCACTGTCTAAACTGCAATATTGTTGCCAGGAGGTCACCTATTTAGGTCACTTCCTATCAAAGGAGGGTAAACTGCTGCATCCTCAAAGATTACAGTTAATTTCTAATATGAAACGCCCAACTACACAATCTGAAGTTAGAGGGTTCTTGGGTTTAACATCCTTTTGTAGGCAATGGATCCCTAACTTTTCATTGTTAGCTAAACCTTTGATTGCTCTCACCCAAAAAGATATTCAAGACCCAGTCCCATGGACAGAGGAATGTCAAACATCATTTGTTGAATTGAAACAATCTCTTTGTGACGCACCTGTTTTGGGCACGCCTGATTACAATAAAGACTTCACTCTGTCTGTGCATGAGCGAGAGGGATGCGCGCTGGGAATGTTGACCCAGGATTACGGAGGGAAAAACAGGCCTTGTGCTTATTTTTCCTCAACTCTGGATCCTGTAGCTAGAGTTTTGCCAAGTTGCTTGCGCAGCATTGCTTCAGCGGCAGCAGCAATAAAACAGAGTGAAGGCTTGGTATTAGGCAAAAAGTTGACTGTCATGGTCCCGCATGCAGTGGATGTACTCCTGAATAAAACGCAAACACAACACCTTACTGCTGCACGATTAACGGGCTATGAATTGACTCTTATGAGTCCCAATATTGTCCTGAAAAGATGTAATGTTCTGAACACTGCTACATTACTACCCCTCCCCTCCGATGAGGTGGACAGTGTGGATCACGACTGTTTGTTTAGAACAGGGGAAGAAACGAAGGGACGGGTAGACTTGACGGATATTCCCCTATCTGACCCAGAGGTAATACTGTTTGTAGACGGTTCATGTTTTAAATTACCTGATGGTTCCACAATGGCTGCCTATGCAATTACCACCCTGGAGGAAGTAGAAGAGACTAAAAGATACCTCATAATTCTGCACAGGCTATGGAACTCATTGCCTTGACTAGGGCCTGCCAATTGAGTGAAGGGCATAGAGTAAATGTTTACACCGATTCCCAATATGCATTTGGAGTGGCTCACAATTTTGGAAGACTATGGGTAGATAGAGGATTTTTAACATCTCATGGTTCTAAGATTCAACATGGCAACTTAGTATTAGAATTGTTAGATACAGTTACTCTTCCTGAGAAAATAGTCATTGTTAAATGTAGCGCACACAGGAAAGTAGTAGATAATGTTGGCAGTGGTAATGCTTTTGCTGATGAAGTAGCCAAACACACAGCTAGAGATCAAGGTGGCCAAATGTTCATGGCTGGTGAAGCCAGATGGGTGCTAGAGGCCGGGGCTTGTGAAGACACACTAGATGCAGTAAGAGATATGCAGACAGAAGTTCCCCAGAAGGAAAAGGAATTGTGGAAGCAAATCGGGCGAGTAGATGATGAAGGTTGTTGGGTAGACCTATCGGATAGACAGAGATGGTTGCTTCCAAATGCTTATGTTCCTGTTGTAGTGACCATGGCTCATGGTCCCGCTCACATTAGCGCCCAAGGTATACGAAAGGTATTAGAACATGTATGGAGAAATGACAACATTCCTAAGGCAGCTACGTCCCTAGTGCAAAGATGCATGGTTTGTGCCCAGCACAATGTAGGGCTAGGCACCCCTGCCCCAACAGGTCACATTGCACCCCCCTCCATTCCCTTTGAAGTCCTACAGATGGATTACATAGAGATGGAAAGATGTAACAATTTGAAGTATGTCCTTGTTGTAGTATGTAGATTTAGTAAATGGATTGAAGCTTATCCGACTAAAAATAACACAACACACAGCACAGGCAAAATGTTATTAAAAGAGTATTTCCCAAGATATGGGATGCCCCGTTTGGTTTGGAGTGACAATGGAAGTCATTTTGCATCTGAAGTGATGGGGATAGTGTGTACTGGTCTGGGCATCAAACAGAAATTTCCTGCAGCCAATCACCACCAGTCAGCGGGGTTTGTTGAAAGGTACAATGAAACATTGAAAAATAAGTTAGCAAAGATTTGTGCCAGTACTGGATTGAAATGGCCGGATGCCTTACCCCTAGCGTTGTTGTCCATTCGTACCACCCCACACACACGCATAGGCCTCTCACCTTATGAGATGGTAATGGGCCGCCCAGCTAATGTCTGGGGTGTTCCAAGACCAAAGAAAATGTCTGAATTGGAGTATCCATTGCTCGTTGATTATTGTGAACAATTGACCAAGACTTTGTCTTTGCTCCACAAACAGGTCAGGGCCAGTCTTCCAAAACCACCTGAGGGTCCGGGCCACTGCATTAAACCCGGTGACTGGATCCTGACAAAGAATTTCCAGCGGAAAAGCAGCCTCCAGCCCAGATGGAAAGGGCCCTTCCAGGTCCTTCTTGCAACACAGACAGCTGTTAAGGTGGAAGGAAAGAAAAACTGGATTCACGCCTCTCACTGTAAAAGAGTTCCCTTGCCATTGCCCTACGATCAGGGGGGTAAAGGATGGAATAGCTGACGTTGAGTGCAAGTATGTACCAGAGTATGTCCCTTTCAGTGATGGAATAACAACAAAGGAGGCTGAAAACAGTGAACAAGCTGAAATTCAAAATCACGACCATTTGAACATTCACGACGAATTATTGCTATTTCCAGATGAATATGACTTGTTACTATGCGAGTCATTACATCGCGTGGCATTACAACGCGGTCATTACAATGACCGCGTTGTTACCACGCAATGCCATTACTATGCAAGTCATTACATCGACTTGCAGTAGATGGCGCGCTAACATTAGAAATGTATAATTTACTATTCCAACTCCAGCCTACGCAACAGTAGGGAAGATGTTGGAATAGTAAACTATACTATTCCTTATGTTAGCGCGCCATCTACTGCAAGTCAATGTAATGACTTGCGTAGTAATGGCATTGCGTGGTAACAACGCGGTCGTTGTAACGACCGCATTGTAATGGCATTGCAGTGTAATGACCGCAATGTAAAGGTTGTTTCCCTTTCCAGATCAAACAGTTCCAGGTACCTCACGCTATAACTTGAGGCCCGAAAAATACAAGGGCTTTGAACAATAGTTAGGGAAAGTATATTGCCTGGAGTACCCCAACTGTATCTACGAGGGATTTAGAAGAGCCCAGGACTCAGCAGACTTCAGCGCGGGTGCTCAAGAGCGCCAACTTTAATGGACTAACTAGTTCAGCGCGGTTAGAAGAAAAAAAGAAAAGGACGCTGTGAAAGACTGAGTAATTCAATGAACAATGGAACTCCACCCATTTGGTAGGGCCCAGAATGCTGAAGCTCAGGTGCTAGTACCTGCCCCTCCTAGACGGATGTGGTCAGAGAAAGAAAAATGTACCCTTGTCTTCGTATTGCTAATTGTGGTCATAGTGATTTTCGGTGTTTCTTAGTTTATAGAAGAAAGGTTTCCTGTACATACTCTAGTGCAGCCTACCCCAACCCCACAGGAGCACTATCATTTAACTCTTCCTCCTCATAAAGCTGCCCATAGAGTCTATTATGGGAATACTATGTTCATTCAGACTTTGCATCAAAGTCAGCTAGCGTCTAACATTACTGATTGTTGGGTGTGTGGATTGCTTCCCCATTCAGCACAGCATGGTGTCCCCTTCATCCTTTATCCATTCTCTCAGCATGGATCTTGTACCGGATGGTGGGAAATGCTTTGGGACTTCTACGTCACTAATAACATTGCAGCCTATTCTAGGGGGGACAAAAGCGCTATTTATTTAATGCGCCCATTTCTTCACCTTTTCGATCCCAACTCACAAGTACACCCCTCCAATAGTACCACTGCTGGCCTCAATGCTACCCTTTGTTGGAGTGCCACATTATTAAATGGGACCAAATTAGAGGAACAGGAATTTTACAGATACAAGGTTGACGGTGTTTAAGAAAAGAAACATAACAAAGGATAGGGTGATCCCGGTAAATGTATTGTCACTTCAAGCTCCTCTTTGTGTGGCAGGAAAGGGAAAAAGATATGCGGGGACTAGTAAATGTAAGCAGATCATACCTCTTAACACCACTTCAACACCACCCTTCATCTCTTCACCCAATACCTACTTTGTATGTGGGAATAAAGCTTATGTGTGGCATCCTAAATGTTGGTCAGGTCTTTGCTACATAGCATTCCTCCTTCCCCCAACTTATATTGCGCCCCTAATTATCATAAAAAGCATTTGTTACAGAAGAGAGGAGTGAACTTTTCTCGTTATAAAAGAGTACTACAACAGAAAGAAGTTGATCAGACAGATACAACCCTCCAGCAGTTTCCTGATGCAATGAAGGGTTTGGTACCACTCTGGGGGCCAATGATAAATAGTGCCCAGGTCCGCCAGTTAACAAGGGTATTAGACGCGCTGAATAATAAGACAACAGGGGCCTTAGCTAACATCACAGCAGAAATGCAGGCGGATCGTCTTATGAACCTTCAGAACAGAATGGTTTTAGACATTATACTTGCAGATCGGGGTGGAGTATGTAGGGTCATTGGAAGCTCCTGTTGTGTATATATACCTGACAATGCTCCAAATGTTTATGCTGCCATACAAAGCCTACACCGTATTTCAGATGAGATTCGCCAAGACCAGGGTGCCTGGACATGGTTGGGTTGGTTCTGGGACATTCTGTCAACATGGGGTTGGAAATTGCTCTTAATTGCTGCAGCTATAGGCAGTTTAATATTAGCCTGCTGTTTATGTATACAATGTTTGCCTATGTGCTGCTCCTTATGTTTTTCTGCCTGTCGCCTGCCCCAAATTTCTATCAAAGATACCAATAAGATGTTAATGCAGCAAGATGAGGTACTTGGGTTGATGATGATTGATGAAAGTGTTCTCACTGACAGGCCGTCATATTTTCAGGGTCATCTCCCAGAGCCTCTTCCCTATCATCTACAGCATAGTTTCTCCTATAATGATGTCTCCTGTTCTGCTTCTACTTGTTCACAGCCTTGAGCAATGCTCAAAAGGAGGATCTGTGGGAATTCAAAATTCTGTTTTATGTATTCGCATTGCTGCAATGTTGCTGCCTTAGCATAAGCGTCATGTACTTTGTATTACTTGACGCCATTTCCATTGCACTATCAACCTACAAGTTGTAATTCTATAAAAAGCTAAGTTGCTGTTTTGTAATCACGTGACACAATGTTTCAGGCGCCTCACTCAAGGACGAGGTCATGCCAATTCTGTACTTTCCTCACATAGACATGATGATGTCTGCAAATTCTTTTCCTCTTGCCCGTGCTCAAGGACTCATGTAACAGGTTCTAACCAGTTGAAAATGTGCCCATGTATTTTTACACTGTAAACTATATATACCATGTTTTCACAGTTGTTAGGGGCTCACTCTGCTGTGGTCTCTAACAGGCTGGGCAAACGGTGCCAGCTCTGAGCGAAATAAACTTCTCTCTCTGACTAGCCCGGTCTTTTTGTATTTTGGTGGGTGATGTGACCAGTGGGGGACTATCATAACAGGGTGGTAAAGAATCCCAGACCCCACACATATATATGTGGTCAACAGAGTTACATCTCTATTTTGGACGTTGAGGATGTGTTAAGGATTTTGAAGGGAATGTAGAAGTAGTCTGATCAAATGTTAAAGGATCAGAGATTTGCATGTGCATTTATTTCTGATGACCTTGTTAGAAGGTAGAACTCTCAAAGTAGAAAGAGAACTGTAGTAGGTTGTTTTCCAATTAGAAGAATTTGAAGAGAATTGTGTGGGTGTTTTTGTTTTTCACGGTGGAGGGTGAAATCTCCAAGGAATATCTGATCACAAGAGGAAGTAAGTTCAACCGTGTAATAATCAAGGAAACCATTAATACAACTTTTTTTTCCCTGCCTAATGGGCAGTATAAGATGGTCCTTCTCAGTGGTTTAGATGTTGTGTTTATACCCTCAATAGGGAAGCATGCAATGAGGGGGGTCCTTGAGTAAATCAGTTTGTATTTCCGGCACTCATTGTCGATAATGTCAACCTCTTAGCAGTTTTTTATCCTCTATTGAGGTAAATGTAGATAGTGGAAAAGAGGATGAGCAGAACCAGGGGGCTGATTCCGATGACGGGCGGACTTGATCCTCCCGTCATCGTAGCGGTGTTTGGAACTGACCGCCATGCATGCGGCGGTCCCTCCTACCCGATTAGGATGGGACTGCCACCGCTGCGGTCTGATTCCACACCGTTAACATTGCAGCGGTGGCTGCTGACAGCAGCACCGCCGCAATGTCTAAAGAGCATGTTGTGCATTTCACTGCACTATGTGGCAGGCACTACACTGTGCCTGCCACATGAGTGCGAGTGAAATGCAGAGGTACCATGGGTACCCCCAGTGCACCCACACCTCCCCCAACTCAGGGGGCCCGCAACGGCCCCCAAACCAAATCCCCGCCAGCCTTTCGATGGCGGCATCGCTGCCATGGAAAGGCCTCCTAAAACCCACATCCTAATATGGCGGACTGTGCCTGCTGGGCACCGCCACCATATTAGTGGCCCTGCTCCACCCGCCAGGCAATCGGTGCGATTGCCACTGGCAGATAAGCGGCGGACGGACTTTCCGTCCGCCGCAATACCCACCGCCATCCTAATGTGGCGGTGGGTAAATCTCAGTTTGATGGCGGAACGATCGCCACCGCCGGCCCGGCGGTGGCGATCGTTCTGCCATCGTAATGAGCCCCCAGGTTCTCGTTTGTTAAACAGCATTAAAGTTTTTGACGAGGGGAGAAAAGTAATGTGCAATAGAAACTGTGGGGCATATTTACAATGCCCCAGCGGCACTTTTACGCCACCAGAGTATCACTTTAGTGACACTTCTGAGGTGCAGTGTGCTGGTCCATATTTACACGGCCACGCAAAGCCACCCTGCATGGCTTTTCATGGCCTTGTAAATATGGAGTAAGGCAATACTTTACTCTGCGTGGAAGGGGTGTTCCATGGGTGTTGCTGTGGGTGTTCCCACGCAACACCCATGGTTTTTGACACTGCTCAAGATTTACAATATAGGATAAATCTGGGGCAGCCCTAAAACTAACACATTCCCAAAGCAGGCGTAACCAGGAGAAATGTTTACATTTCTCCTTGTTTATTCCTCTTTCCACATGTGCTGCATTCTGCAGCACACATAGAATGAGGAAAACGCCTCCTTTGTTTTTGTGCAGGAAGGTGCCCCTTCCTGCACAAAAACAATCATGCCAACAGCACACCCTTGCACCATCATGCAAGGGTGCCTGCATTGGCGGTTGGCTGCAGTTTGTGTGCTGGCACTAGCAGAAAGGACAAGAATGCACCATATCTTGTAGATATGGCGCATTCCTGCCCTTTTCTTTTGACGTAGGGCAGCGCAGCTAGAAGGCTTAAAGCACTGCCCTATGCCCAAATATTGTAAATATGCCCCTGTATATCTACCATTCAGGTTGCCAATTTTGATGTGAAGTGTAGGAGATGGGCACTTTTTAGGTGTCCAAGTTTTGTCATCAGCTCTCAGTGTTCCTGATATTTGAGGGTAATATTAGATAGGCTGGTGCAAGGAGAATCGGTTCTCTGAGGTGCTGTTATGTGCATTCTGTAATCTGACCTGATATGAAGTTCTCCTTGTGAGGTTTTATGACCATTTTAAAATTATTTGAAAAACGTGGAGATTACTGATTTTTAAAAGTCGTTTCTGTGTAGGCCAGCTACAATATGTAGCAGTAGCGTATTATTCAGTACATAGAGAAAATGTGTTTACTTTAGAAATATACTGTGCACATCAGTATAGCATCAGTTTTGCCTAAAGGATCATTGAGGTGCAAAGTAATTCCTGGTACAAGTTAACAAGAGTGTCCTAAAAGTTTTAAGCAAAAGACACACAGATGATGGACGCAATGCAGAGCAGATCAAACATTCACCCCCAGTCAAGAGATCTGGTTTAAATCCATTGTTATTTTGCTCACCATGCCACCCAAGTTTAGACCCAGTCATATGCAAATCAGTCTTGACCCTGTGCCTCATGGGAACAGCCAGCCCAAACTGCCAAGCCAGGTCCTCCCTGGACTGGAAACAAGCATCCTGGGACCGGTTTCCAGGCATCACCCCTCATCAGCCAGGCTAGCTTGAATCCAGTGGCACAGTGAGCCCGCGACCCATGTCTTAGCATACCCGGCGTACTTAGGGGGAGAAAGCAAAAGACACACAAATGATGGACGTAATGCAGAGCAAATCAACATTCACCTCCAGTCAAGAGATCTGGGTTAAATACATCATTCCTTTGCTCATCATGCCACCACAGTTTAGACCAAGCCATATGCAAATCAGTCTTGAACCTGTGCCTCATATTTCCAGAGTGCAGTATTACCACATCCAAAAGACAACTTGATTTATACAAAGTACCAAAATACTGAGAATCATTAATCAAGTGATTTCTAAAATCATGAGAAAGCATAGAATGTAGTCACTGTAGTGGTGATGGTCTCCTTGTATGATTATTACAATCCAAGAGATAAGGTTGAGAAGAAAATTCGAATAAGAACAGACCAAGCGTAGTGTGAAGGCTGGCCATAGTAAGACCCAACTAGGATTAAAAAGGCAAGATTAATAGAGTGGAGATCTATCAATCACTATGTGTAGTAAGTCCAAGGACCATTAGGTATATTTAAAAGACCCCTCACACACCAACCTAGTTGGTGTCATGCTTCATCATTGGGGTCCCAACCGGGAGGCCTAATGCCGCCCGGTTGTGCTACGACGCCTGATTACAGCGGAGCAGGTGTAGTGTGAAAATGTGATGTAAATATTAAAAATACCTCTGAGAATCCTTGCCAAGTAAATTTATTAGTGGCGGCTCAGGGTATGGTTAAAAACTATGTGAAATCAACTAACAAGAAATAATAATCTGTAGTTGTTTTAGGTGATGTGGTGACCACATCACCGCCACTAATAAATTTAGGGGATTAGGACGTACCCCAAAATCCTCGCTCTCTCTTTTTGTTTTTTGGAAGATTAATAGAGTCCATTTCCCAGAAGATTTTGACATGCTCAACCTCCTATTCTTTCCAAGGGATTATAAAGGAGCCAGAAATTGCACAGCGGTAAATTACGTTGATGACTGTGGGCTGTGCCCCAAAATCTCATCACATCACAAATGTTTCCGGAGAGATTCTACCAACATGCCAATACCTTTTCCGAATCACAGCCCCCTCAGCACTTTATTTTGCCTATTTGGTTTGGACTGGAAACCTGGATCCACCATCAAACTCTGTTCTAAATTTAAGGAATGATCCGGAGTGATCTCATAAACATTGAATACATGGATTATTTGACAGCTATGAAGTTTGCGGATTACTATGGATTACCTTGGTTAAAAGAGAAAAATTTGGTTTACTTCAAGAGGAAAAGTTCCTCACTTCAGCAGTGCAGCAGCTGGGGCGACAGCATCGCCCCTTTTGGCATTATCATTGATATGCTGTGTTGGGACAGTCACAGCGCTGTTTTGCACGCATTACTTGGCATTCAAAGCTAAACTAATTTATTCATCAAGGGAAGGAGTGCACTCGTTTCTTTACATTTTGCTTAGCACTTTTTCATTGTCCCAAACACGAGGTTGCACCCCAACAGTTTACTGTTTATTGAGGAAAATTGTGGCATTAAAAAGTAATGTATCACGCCATCCTCGACCCATCCCAATCCGGATTCTGAAGCAACCACAGCACAGAGACCGCCCTATTCGCCGCCACAGACGACATCCGCACCCTCCTGGACCAAGGCCACTCCACAGCCCTCATCCTACTCGACCTATCAGCGGCCTTCGACACCGTCTCCCATCGCACACTAGTCGTCAGACTACACGACGCAGGCATACAAGGAACAGCCCTGGACTGGATCCGATCATTCCTCACTGGAAGAAGCCAAAGGATCAGACTCCCACCCTTCCACTACGACCCCACAAAAATCACCTGTGGAGTCCCACAGGGTTCATCACTGAGCCCCACCCTCTTCAACATTTACATGGCCCCCCTCGCAGCCATCGTCCGACAACACGGCCTCAACATCGTATCCTACGCCGACGACACCCAGCTCATCCTCTCCCTCACCAAAGACCCCACCACTGCCAAACTCAACTTCCAGAAAGGAATGCAAAGACGTCGCAGTCTGGATGACCAACAGCTGCCTGAAGCTCAACGCCGAGAAGACAGAAGTCCTCGGTGCCACCCCTTCTGCATGGGACAGCACCTGGTGGCCGACCGCCCTCGGAAGCCCACCTACCCCCTCAGACCACGTCAAGAACCTCGGCATCGTACTCGACTCATCACTCTCTATGAACCGACAGGTCAACGCCGTCACCACCAGCTGCTTCAACACCCTCCGCATCCTCCGCCAGACCTTCAAGTGGATCCCCCCTGAGTCAAGGAAGACAGTCACCCACGCACTCATCACCAGCAGACTGGACTATGGAAACGCACTCTACGCCGGCATCAACAAGTCCCTACTCCGCAAACTCCAGACAGTACAAAACACCGCCGCCAGACTCATCCTCGGCATCCCCGACACGAACACATCAGCCAACACCTACGAAGTCTCCACTGGCTCCCGTGGCGAAAAGAGTCACTTTCAAAATCCTCACTCACACCTACAAATGCCTACACAACAACGGACCCAAATACCTCAACGACAGAATCAACTTCCACGTACCCAAAAGAAACCTCCGATCTTCCAACCTCGCACTGGCCGAAACCCCGCGCATCCACAGAGCCAGAGCAGGCGGAAGATCCTTCTCTCACATTGCAGCCAAGACCTGGAACGAGCTACCGGCAGACATCAGACGCACCCCTCCCTGAACACCTTCAGGAAGACCGTCAAGACCTGGCTCTTCGGCTAAACAGATCTGCGGACCCCCCCCTCAGCGCATTGAGACCCTCACGGGTGAGTAGCGCGCTTACAATTCCCTGATTGATTGATTGATTAAGAGACAGTACAACATCAAACGACTTTGAGTGAATCGGCGAAAGGATCATCAAGTTTGAACTGCATGTATTTGTTGAACAGAGAGGAAGGTGCACAGACATTTCGAGGGCCGTTTAATACATCATGGACTTTGTTTGGTTTAAAGCAATGGATTTCAAGCACGATATTATAATGTTTCAGTTATTCATTTGTTTATTTTGACAGATTACACATGAATTTATGGGTATTTGCTTTGCTGTTTACTATCACTCGTTTTTATTTGTTTTTCACCTAATCTGATCACAGTTTCATTTAGTTAGGGTCAGTGCATTTTGGGAAAGGTAGTCATTATTATTTTTAGAGTGTTAGTACAGGTTAAAATAGGTCATGTGATATTGTTTCAATTAGGGATTAATTGGGTAAACGTGGGGAAGGAGGCTTTAAGAGTAGATGTGTGTGGGAGGGAAGTTAATGATTTTTGTAACACGGAGGAAGGCACGTACATTTCACACTGCCGGTTGCAGCTTTATTAGGTAAAAGAACACATTTTGTTTTTTGTGAACTTTAGGGAAAGGGGCTGGAGTATGTATTTTGTGGGATTTAGTATTTTACTTATTTAGTTTGGATAACAAGCACGGGTGTGGGTTGAGAAGGAGTGGGGCTATGGGAGACTCTGGGAAGGGCAACTGTTGTTGACAGTATGATTTAGATGTTTTAAGCACATTATGGTTTTGAATTGTTTTTAATGTGAGCACTTATGAGGTGGGTCAAGGAGGGAGATTATGGGGAGACATTGGATTGGTTGTTGTTGACATTATGATTTACTGGCATTTAAAGCGCTGTTTATGCACTTTTTTCTGATTTATTGCAGTACCCCTGACGAAGAACTAAAAAGTTTGAAATGCATTGGGATATTTTACTGTGTTGGCTCAAAGGAAGGTTGACTGCACGTATCTATGTTTAAGCTAGGATTGGCAGCATATGGCATCTGAAAATGCGGTATAAAGTATTCTATTTCGACCTAACTGTCTCCGGAGTGATCTCATAAACATTGAATACATGGATTATTTGACAGCTATGAAGTTTGCGGATTACTACGAATTACCTTAGTTAAAAGAGAAAAATTTGGTTTACTTCAAGAGGAAAAGTTCCTCACTTCAGCAGTGCAGCAGCTGGGGTGACAGCATCGCCCCTTTTGGCATTATCATTGATATGCTGTGTTGGGACAGTCACAGCGCTGTTTTGCACGCATTACTTGGCATTCAAAGCTAAACTAATTTATTCATCAAGGGAAGGAGTGCACTCGTTTCTTTACATTTTGCCTAAATTTAAGGAAAACATCTTATTTTACACCACATTTCACACCACATAAACAGCATAGAAGAGATGCAAGAACTAGCTAACACCTGACTCCTGCACTTTTTTCTGGTCGACGGCCAAGGTGTGAAAGTATGCAAATTAATTGTTTTGTAATTTCATTAAAAGAGATCTAAATTTTTCACGCTAAATGTTACCCTAATGCTTTCTACAAGCTGATTACTCTCCTTGAAAATGCTTGTATGTAGACAGACACCTGGGGAATGGTTTGGTTTCTTCGAGACTATTGTCATAGTTTACCTGAGGACTGACTTAGCCATCAGCTTAAATCATAAACTAACTTGCATGTTTCAATTAAAGCAAATGGATTGCTTCACCTCTCAAGTGTATGGAGGACAACTATAAATAGCAAAAGTGGCAAGCTGCATTTTATTGTGATTAAGATTCAAGGCTATCCGGGAAACATGATTGAGAGTGTTTCGTGTTGTTTGGCAGGTCAAGGGACTTTTGTTAGAAATGAAGAAAGCTTGTGCCCTGCGGGTTGTTAGCTTTTAGTTGTCTTATATATATTTGTTTCATTCATATTTGAGCATTACATGTGTAACATGTATGCTGCAGTAAAATAGTCAATGATCCCATGCTATTTATAAATCCAGGAGCAGATTTTTCAAAGTGTTGCGTTGCCCTTGCATCACCAAGTTAACACTAGGGCAATGCAACACTAAACTCAGATTTACCAAGCCACGCAAGGCCACCTTGCGTGGCCCTGTGGTGACTGGTAAATCTGGAGTAATGCAAGGCGACTCAAGTCGCTGCCTTGCTTTACTCTGCCCCCGGGAGGAGTTCCAAGGGTGGAGCATGTGTGGTCCCAGGCATCCACCCATGGATTTTTTTGCATTCCCAGATTTACCAAAAGTGGTAGACCTGGGAATGTGTCAAAATACTATGCCTTCCCAAGGGAGGTGTAACATGGAGAAATATCTTTATTTCTCCTCGTTTTTTCCTGTTTCTACTTGTGCTGCTGCATTCTGCAGCACACATAGAAGAGGAAAAACCCTCAAAGGATTATTTTTGTTTTGTTCGGGAAGGTGTCCCTTCCTTCACAAAACCAATCCTTCCTGCACCGCAGATACCCTGGTACCATGACGCAAGGGTGCCTGCATTGGTGCTAGGCAGTCAAAAGTGTGCCAGCGCAAGGGGAGGACAGAAATGCGCCATATAAAATATAGTGCATTCCTGCCCTCTTCCTTTCATGCAGTGCAGTGCAGCAAGGTGGCTTGCTGCATTGCGTGAAAGTTTGATAAATCTGCACCCCAATGTCTTAAACTGGACAATTTAGTGAAAGCAGTGTTGATTATTCAAGGACAAAGTGGATGGGACTGGAGGTTGTCACCAACTTGACACAATTACTAGATCTAAAACCGTCCTTGTGATTAATAGACTGCAAACCTTAATTTGGACATGCATTAACAGTTGTCATTACGAATAGGAATCTGGATTTTTTGAAAGATGATGTTTTGCCGAAACATAACTGAGTGATAGTGATATAGAGGACTCGCTTTTATTTTCTTCTTGTAGTGATGCAAGGCCAGTGTCACTGTGAAAGTAATGCAGAACGTTATACTACCAGTCCTCCATTGTGTGGTGTCAACCTAAGATCCCACTGTGGATCTCATCACCTTCGAACAGGCTTAAGATGGTCTCCCTTTCTATCCTTGCATCTCATTAATAATTGTACTGATAATACAGATGTACTGATATTTGATGATGGGTGACTCTCAGTCCAATCAGGTCAATACAACATTTTATCAAACTGAATCCTTTTACATACATTGATCTGTGCTGAGGCATTCTCTCACCACAGTGATACCAGCATAAAGGCCTTCATTAGGACTGGCCTGTTAATTCCTATGGGCTTGGTACTAGAATTAACAGGAATATGAGTTTAGCCAGAGCACCACCAGTGAATGGTATTCAACCGAAAGATTCCACCTGCTGCAAGCAGACAAAGAATGCAGATGCAATATTGGGGGAAAAATATGCAGGAATCGGCACAGTAAATCTGGTTACTACACATGACTCCCCAAAAACTTGCAATTGCCATTATTCCCCCCTCCAACATTAGTGGGAGCGTAGCAACACTAGTACCGAGAAGGCGCAATTGTGGTGATTCTAAAGGGCCTCGGTGTGTAGTTTATTAGCACTTACAGTGCACTCAAATTCAAATACCTGAATCCCAAGAAACCCTCTCTGGTGTGCGTACAAAGTTCCAAAGATGGAATTAGGTCACTAATGTAATAATAATCTGGCATAAATAGCAAGTAAAGTTGCGTCAGCATTCTTTAATCAAAGACCCCTCGAACTTCAGAGCTATGCATTTGCGAATTGAATTAAGGGGGGTAGTGTACAGATAGTGCATATCCTTTATTTGTGTTGCACCTCTTTTGGCAATGCACGCTGCGTGTGCTTGCTTTCCTTCCATAGAACCAGCATTAGCCACTTTGATTCTAAAACATATGGCGCCAGATGTATCAAGGCTTTTTGCGTTCGCAAATGGTCCGATTCGCAGAATCGGCCCGTTTGGGAACGCAAAAATGCCTTTTGCAATGTATGAAACTTTTGGCATTCGTAATATGGGTAATCGCACTTTTTTGCGATTACCTAAATTGCGAATGTAGTTAGGGAAATGCAATTTGCGATTCCCTATGTGCAATGCATGAAGAAATCGCTAAATGCAAATTTGCATTAAGGAATCGCAAATTACCACCAACTTCAAGTTGGTGGTAATTTGCAAATCCTTAGAAAAATGCAAAAAATTGTATTTTTCTAAGTGCCATGTGGCGCACACACATGCGCACACTTACCTTTTTTGGGGGTGCATCAGGGGGGCCTTATGTCCCCCTGGCACCCTTGCAATTGCATTCACAATTTGCGATTACCTATTTGGTAATCGCAAATTGAGAATGCCTTCCCATTCATTCCTATGGGCCTTTAGGCCTTTAACTGAAACACGAAAGAACCGAACTAGGTTCAAATCAAACTGCACAGCCAAACTCAAATGAATCCAATCAATCAAATCATCAAATTTCATCTTTGTTTTCCTCTGACTTTACTCCATTATTAATGCTTTCTTTTTCCTCGTTTATTTTGATTCATTTTATTCATTCAGGTATGCTTGGCGTAAGTAAAACGCAGGAGACATAGAATCAATCCACATGTCACGATTTATTAAAAAATGTCCCAATGTATTTCGGGAAACTTCCCTTCGTCAGGGGACTCTAAAATACAAAAGTAACAAACACCACCATCAACGTCATTGTTACACATTTCATTGCTTAATTTAAAAATATTCATCTCATTAAATATTCCTTTTTTAAGGTGCATCAAATACCCGTAAAACAGCATTTTGTGATGGCCAACTCTACATAAATAAATCATACTGAGAATTGCACTCATTAATCCTACCCAAACCGTTTTCTTCTATCCCCAGGAGTTTCCCATACCTCCATTGCACCCTCCTCCCATGTGCTCAAAACGCTGCTGCATCTAACTGATAGTTTATCAGCTGTGGGCTTACCGTGACAGCTCTCGGGTTACTACCGTGGTTAAAAGTCAGTTTTCTCACGCTGTGCCTCTTTTTTACTGGGGGTCATCATATGTTCAAATTACATGAAGTGCCACTGCACGTCCTTTCTAACTGTTCCACTCGTACTTCATTTATAGTCCCTATTCCTCCTTCCCCACAGGTGTTCTATACCCACGTGACTCCTTGGGTAACAACGTTAAACAACAAACTAATAGGAAGTTACACTGGCTCTCATATTGCCCTCGTTAACTTCTGACTACATTTCCCAAAACGCCTCTCTCCTTCCTTATTAACAGTCGTAATGCCCAAAAACAGTTACACATGCATCCTATTTCATTGTTTCGCAACATGATAAACAGAAGAGTACAAATATGATGTGAATCAAAAGTAAACAGTTGAAGTTTAACAACTGCGTCCTCAGTGATTTAAACACGAAAATATGCAAGCGAGTGAACTCCCAATATTACAGTCAATCTTACAGGCAATTGAATGCTTGTTTTGTTGAGGTGTTGATGGTGGATACGTTCTCCTAAACTCCTGTGCCAATCTTAAACAACTTTTCTGGTCATTATATTCAATTACGTTTTTGGTCCTCTCGTTAATCAAATGTTCATCAATATCTATGTCATCATAGGTGCCATCTCATCAATAGGCGGAACATCATTTAATGTAAACCCCCTCTTTTTTTTTTACCTTTAGGCCTTTAGGCACTCTCTAATAGCGAATCGCAGTTTGCGATTTGCTATTAGGGAATATGTGGGATTCGCTATTTTTTTTGCGAAACCTACATACATTGCATTTTGCGATTCCTAAATGGCGAATCGGTAAAATTCGCTATTTTAGAATCGCAAAATGCAATGTTGATACATCTGGCCCATGATTTTTTCTGCTATTGGGCTACCAATAGATTCCTTCAGTCAAACAAGTTTCATTTAAAATGTGAAATTGCAAAACAAAGAGTAATGTCAAATAACTATTATTTAAATTCAACAATTGTCAGAGCCATAGATTTGGGAGTATAGGGGGAACTGGGTTCTTGTACAAGTGTTTATTTGTTTAGAGGCCATCATACAAAGAGTAGATGTGGCCTAACCTCCCTACCAGCAGACTTCGGAAATCAAAAACCACATCTTGTGATTCTACCCAAATCACTTAATCGCCCTGGCTAAAAATGAATCTGACCTTCTGTAATGTGATCGGGTACTCATGTAAAGCTGCTCTATTGCCATTGAGCCAAGTTCATGCTATAAAAAACTTCAAAAAAGAAAACAGAACAAAAGTCCTCCATTAAACATTTTCTGCTTATGTTTCTGGATGTTTCAGAAAGCTGGTATCTGCCCTGAGCATGGATTGGGTGCCCACTAGGACTTGGCGGGAAAAGTCATTCCGCTCGCGGAGTTGGCAGAATTCAGGAACTCCGTGCTAAATTCCGCCGTCCAGTGCATGGGCGACTTTTTTTCCATTGGCTCGTGCAGGGCTTGTTTTGGCACATGCTGGCGAGCATGACGAGACTTGCCGGGCGCTCAAGAGCACGCACGAGATTTGCAGGCCACCAGTGTGGCTTCCAGCCGTGACGGTGCCTTCTGCTACCTTTTTTGAGCATGAGAGACCGCGGCTCCACCTCAAGTAGATTCTTTACTCTAGAAGCAACTAAATCTACTCGAAAAGACATTTTCGAGTTACTATTCTGCTCCAATGGACCGCTCAAGTCTTTTTTTATTTAACTTTTTTTTTCAACAAGAAGGAAGTTCCGCAGACACTCCAACTTCCTGTTCCTGTCCATCATACTCCACCCAGTGCTTTGTCCATCGCCTGGTCACTTTTCATTTGGATTTGGAGCTGGAAGGATCACTCTCTTTGTCTGCTGCGTATATACTAATGGATTTAAGGACTTTGTTTTTGTGATATCACAAGTAAGTTCAAAACCTGTTGGCTTAGGGTGTTGTTTGCTTGATAGAGGGCATGCACCAGAAATTATTTGCACTTTTAAAATTTATTGTGGTGGTATAAGTAGGGGCCTAGTTATTTGTTTGCATTTAATTTTTCATCTTTTGTAAAGGACAAATGCTGCAAAGTTCAGGACATTTTCTACATGTTGCTAAATTTGCAATATTCATTTATTTTACAATGTGGCCTAGTCTGTCCACAAGCATTCCATCCAGTAGGACCAGTACTAGCCATGGGTACATGAAACAAGAGTTTCTGTGGTACCTGTTGTGGTACCTGTTGTTTGTTCTTTGTTGTTGTGGCCATGCCTACTTGCTTGCTGTTGGTGTTTGACCATGGCCAGCGGCCATTTTGTGTAGTTAGCTAGTGTTCTTTTGCCATAGGCCTGCATGAGTTCTTTGTTGTGGCCATGCCTCCTTGCTTGCTGTTGTTGGTTGACTCTGTGGCCATTTTGTGAAGCCACCCTTTTTTCCAGTTTTCAAAGCCATTTTCTAGGGAGATTAATAGGAAAGGGCTATGCCTTTTTGTTTGCGTTCATTTCTTTACTTTTCGATGTCAGTTTAATAATATGCTTGAGGATCATTGTAGTATATGTATATTATAATTCTGAACAGTGTTATATATTATATCCTTTTTTTAATTTTTTTTATTATTATTATTTGTGATAACTTTTTTTAAAGAAATGTAATTGTTGTGTACATTTTTAAATATGTTTTTTTTTTACATTGCATTTACTTTTTTAATGTATTTGTTTATATTTGCCCACCATTCATCCACCACTGCCTGCCATAGGCGCACAGCCGCACAACAGCATTCCTTTTTTAAGTATTATTCCATTTTCCATGGGCCCCCTACCTGCCATAGGTGCACATCACAGACACCAGCATTCGTTTTTTAAGGATTATTCCATTTCCCCCTGGGCCACCTTGCCTGCCATAGGCACACACCAGCAATACGTTTTTTAAGATTATTCCATTTCCCCCTGGACCCCCTTGCCTGCCATAGGCCCACACCAGCATTTATTTTCTAAGAATTATTCAATTTTCCTCAGTACCTCCCTGACTGCTACAGGTGTCTCCCTTAGATGCACATAAACAAACAGTTACATCTGTATGTTGTTTTCCTGATTAGAAATGAATTAAATAATAGCGGTGTGGTTTGACTATGGCATGGATACACTGTATTGTTGTTAATCATTTAGGATAATAACTTAAGTAACCACACTAAATTATATTGTCTTTGTCTTTACTAATTCAAACTGCAAAAATTCCACATTTCACTAAATGTTTTTCTTGCTTGTTTGCTTATAGGTGCACAAGAGACATCACCTAGAGTACTGCCAGACAGAAGGCCTGTACAAAGTGACGTGACCACACAACACGTGACGTGAGTCCTCCAATCTCTTCTGCTTGTGCAGCTAAGGGCCACTGCCAACCGACAGAAAAAGGTGCCGGTTGGCACGCCAGTGGTGGAAAGCTGCTTTTTCTCACTGGCCACTTTCTTGGAAGCACCTGTCTTTAGGGACATCTTGAAGCTGTCAGTTGGCAGTGGCCTTAGCTGCACAAGCAGAAGAGATTGCCCTCCAATCTCTTCCGCTCATGCAGCTTAGTGCCACTGCCAATTGACAGCTTCAAGATGGCCCCAAAGAAATGTGCTGCCAAGAAAGTGGCCAGTGAGAAGAAGCAGCTTTCCACCATTGGCGTGCCGACCGGCACCTTTTTCTAGAAACTTGTGCCTGTCGCACCATCTCTGGGGAGCAAGCTGGGAGCAGTCCTCCAGCAACAACTGCACCACCCCAACCTAAGCCCAAGCCCATGTCTGTCAGTGAGGCAGCCACTGCAATCATGGCGATGCCAATGAGCAGTGACATTGAATTGGATTTGTCTCTTTCGCAGAGTAGTACCCAATCGTTGCAGGAAGCTGATCAAAGTGGACAACAGCTGCAGTCAGCAATAGTAGATCTTCCTGAAGTAGAAGCAAAACAAGAGGTTCAGCTTCCTACTGAGAAAGAACTTCCTCTTTCAGAACCATTGGCTTCCAGATCTCCAGCATGGATTGGACCCCGGCTAAGTCTGAAACACGCCAGGAGAGGCAAGGGAAAAGGATAGTTCCTGAAAGTCTTGCCCTTATGGGTGATGAGTATGACGAGGCAGTCATTGTCATGGAGGCTGGCCCAGAGGAGACTGACATTACCTCTCCTATTCTACCTGCTCGAAGGGATGTAGCACTGATACCACCACCACCACCAGCGCCAGCTCCCATATTTATAAGGCACCTGCTGAGCCATGTATCCACCACTACCTCAGTAGAAGTACGCGCTGCAGAGAGGTCATCATAGACACACCCACCTACCTCTAGTTCTGCAGACTTTGGCAGTGGCACCAGTAGCCCAATAAAAAGTTCCCCTCCCCAGTTTCGGACTTCTTTATGATTAGCAAGCAGGAGGATAAGATTGCAATATGCTTCATTTGCCACACAACTGTTCGTCGAGGTAAGCCTGGTTCACACTGTGGTAGTGGAGGCCAAACAACCCATATGAAAAAACATCATGGAATCTGCTGGGAGGGGCACCTTAAAAAAATAGCTGCAGGTGGTGTTGGCAAAGGTGAAGAGTGCGAGGAATCTGCTCCAATCACGGTGGAAGGTGATGAGGAAGAAGAGGGTGACATCTTCGTTACGCAAAGCAGCTCTGTCCTCAGTGGTGCACCAGTATCACCCACATCAGTAACCTCGAAATGGCACAAGAGTCTGATGGAGACATGACAGCAACAGCATATAGTGACTGCCCCAAGATGCACATTGAGTCTACCTGCTGGTTCTTTCCTTTGGAAGTCGCCTGCATCAGTGGCATCAGAAAAGAAAACAATCCAGGCTACTATTACTGGAATGTTTAGGTAGGAGGGGCTGTACGAACGCATCCACCCAACAGCACATTTATACAACGGGAAGCTGGCTAAAATGTTAGCTCTGAACTTCCTCCCTTTTTCTTTTGTGAAAGGAGTGGGGGGTTTTTATAACTTGTGGCGGTCATTTGCCCAAAATGGAACGTTCCCAGCCGGACCTATTTTGCCAGAGTTGCTATTCCAGCACTCCATCAGGATGTGCTGTAATTGGTGCCAAGCTTTGCAGCAGAGTGCAGTTCACACTATTCACCTAACGACAGACATGTGGACCAGTTGTCACGCTACTCAGTAAATCAATCAATCAGGGGTTTATATAGCGCGCTACTCACCAGTGAGGGTCTCAAGGCGCTGGGGGGGGGCGCAGCTCCGGATCAGTCGAAGAGCCAGGTCTTGAGGTTCTTCCTGAAGGTGTGCAGTGTGGGGGAGCGTCTGATGTTGACTGGGAGCTCGTTCCAGGACTTTGCTGCGACGTAGGAGAAGGCTCTTCCACCTGCTCTGGTTCTGCGGATGCGTGGGGTGTCTGCCAGGGTGAGGTCGGCGGAGCGGAGGTTCCTTTTGGGTACGTGGAAGGATACTCTTTTGTTGAGGTATTTGGGTCTGATGTTGTGGAGGGATTTGTAGGCGTGGGTGAGTAGCTTGAAGGTTACTCTCTTCTCAACGGGGAGTCAGTGGAGGTCTCGTAGGTGCTGGGTCATGCGCTCGTGTCGTGGGGTTCCGAGGACGAGTCTGGCTGCTGTGTTCTGAATGGTTTGGAGCTTGTGCATCAGGGTCTTGTTGATTCCGGCATAGAGGGTGTTACCGTAGTCCAGTCTGCTGGTTATGAGTGTGTGAGTGATGGTCTTTCTGCATTCAGGGGGGATCCACTTGAAGGTCTTCCGGAGGATGCGGAGGGTGTTGAAGCAGGTGGAGGCGACGGCATTGATCTGGCGGGTCAGGGTGAGGGAGGAGTCTAGGATGATGCCGAGGTTCTGGGCATGGTCTGTTGGGGTTTCCGAGGGCAGGGGGCCACCAGGAGCTGTCCCACGCAGTGGGGGAGGGTCCAAGGACCTCTGTCTTCTCCGAGTTCAGTTTTAGGCAGCTGTCACTCATCCAGGCTGCTACGTCTTTCATTCCTTCTTGGAAGCTGAGTCTGGTGTCTTCAGGGTTCTTCGTGAGAGAGAGGATGAGCTGGGTTTCGTCAGCGTAAGATACTATGCTGAGCCCATGCTGTCTGACGATGGTGGCGAGGGGGCCATGATCAGTAGCGGCTCCTGGAGGGAGTGCTGCGGGGCGGTGGGGCGGGGCAGGGGAGGGGCAGGGTGGGGGGTAGTAAACTCCGGCTTATGGCCGAACTGAGTTAAGTACATAAATAAATAAATACAACTAATTACATTGCACGCACTGCATCGCCGATTGCGATGCAGCACGCGCAATGTAATTCATTTTATTTATTCATTTATGTACTTAACTCAGTTCGGCCGTAAGCCGGAGTTTACTACCCCCCACCCTGCTCCTCCCCCGCCCCGCCCCACCACCCCGCAGCACTCCCTCCAGGAGCTGCTACTGGCCATGATACACTACTGATTACATGTTGGTCACTACACACTGGATCTCTTTTGTTGGGGTTAGGCAACAGCTATTTACGGGTCTCGGCACTGAAGAAAACTTTAAGGGCATTCGGCGGCATGCAACAGTAGCCATGTTCATCATGGAGAAATCCCATATAGCTGCAAACATCATGGAAAACTTTAATAATAAGGTGTTTGAATAGCTGAGATCCAGAGGTCTCAGAATTGGATTTGTTGCCACTGACAATGACAACAATATAGTTAAGGTGATGGCAGATGGTAAATATTTCAGGGTCCTGTGTTTGGCGCATTGCATCAACATCGTTGTGCAGGACTTTCTCAAAAAAGAAGATCTAGTCCAGTGGCGTCTCCTCCACTATGGCAGAGGAGAGCTGTGCCACTGCATTCGAGCCGTGGAAAGGAAATATAAAATGATAATAACTTTAAGTTATTATCATTTTATGTCTCCTGGGTGGGCGGGGCTTCTCTGCTCACGGAGCAGGGCAGGGGAGGAGTGGTTTGCCCACTCCTAAGTCCACATTGACTGTTTGGTCGGCCCTCTCGGGACTCCCAAACCAGGCATGCACAATTTCCCCTTCTCCATGCAGGCTGCATTACAGCCTGCGTGAAGAACATGCCCACCCCTACGCTGCATTGCAGCGTTGTGATTGGTTTAGGGGAGGGAGCCAGGCTGCCTGCTTCCTGAAGTCAGAAGCAGGAGAGCAGGAGAGCAGGAGAGCAGGAGCAGGACCAGAGACGCAGGACTCGGGACCCGGCAGAAAGGTAAGTTATTTCTATTTTTTTAAGCTCCCTTCCACAATCGCGACCCCCCTGCGTGCCTCCCGTGCCCCCCCACCCGCGAGCAATGCCGGCCACCACTGATCTAGTCAGCAACTTACTGACCACCTGCAGAAGACTCTGCACTCATTTCAGCCATTTTTATAGAGCCAGGAAGCAGTTGAGGATCATTCAGTGTGCTAATAGAGTACCAGCTAAAGCTCTCATACAGGTGGGACCAACACGTTGGAACTCGACCTATTACATGTTGCAACATCTGTTTGAGCAGTACAAACTGATCAATGAATATGCAATGCAAAGAGGGAATGCAACTGGAAAAAGCATGATCATTAAGATGGACAAATGGGGCCTATTCAAATGCCTGACAGAGATGCTACTTCCTTTTGAGGTTTCACATGGGAAGTCAGCAAGGAGGACAGTATGTTGGCCAAGCTATCCATTTGTTGCATCTGCTACAAGACCAGTTAAAAAAAGATGTCTGAAAAGTTTGTACTCGGAGGTGTGAATGAAAATGAAGATACCCAAGAGTTGGTTGAGGACTTAATCCTTCACTTGGCTGATAATACAAGCCTGCAAAGAGACAGTGTGTCTTCGAAAGAGTACAGCTGTGCCACAATACTTGATCCATGGTGCAAGAAAATACTGATCACTTTCATTCTATTTTCAGAAGGGGATGTTTCACAATACAAGATGTGGATTGTTGAGTGAGCCAGAGACCTGGAAGAAGAACGGCTGGGCATTAGAGTCCCACTCCTGGACACAAGTTCTAGGGTGTCGCCTTTGCCTTCCAGAGAGTGCAGTCCTGTTGTCTCACAGCAGCCAACACCAGCAACAAGAACACTTGCGGCAACAACTGCTGTGCGCAAGATGGCCGACCGGTGAGGAGCTCCGGCTGGGAGCTCCCGACCAGGCATTGCCTTTCTAGTGATTTCCCCCAGATTTCTACCTTCCTCCCGAGATCCTCCTTCTCACCTGAGGTCCTGCTGTTCAGCGGTCCTCATTGCGCTAATCCCCCGGTTGCGAACTCGTGATTCGTGGTGGAAAACGGGCTCGAGGCTTTCCCCCGTTGAGACCGAGCTAGTATGGCCGACGCCCGGTAGTAGCCGGCTCGGGTCATCTGCAATTATCTCTGAGGGCTTCCTACCCCTGCGGGTCATCTGCAATTATCCCCGAGGCTTCCCAGGCCGTCCGAGGTCCAGTATCGGAGCTGGGGACCTGCTACGAGCCGTAACTGCAGCTGCCGCAGTGGATTGAGACCCCTGAATGGCGCGGGCGACGAGAAGCGGACAGACATTTTGCCCAGGAGAACCCCCGAGTCCTCGGGGTTCACAGCGGCGTGAAGACCCCTGCCGCACCTTTGCTCTGGGAAAGTGGAAAGGAGATTCTACTCACCAGGTTTTCATAGCACTAACCACGAGAGGCGGCAAGATTGAGAAACGGGCGATCCCGGCTGCCCGACTCAAAGATGGCAGCTCCTTGGGACGGAGATGCGGGTCGGGAGTAGGGGTGGGCAATGAACTCCGCTCCGCTAACGGAGTTTGCGGAGAATTGTTAACTACGCATTCCATTAAGAAGACAGAATTCATGCAAAAACTCCATCCCTCCGCGTAGTGGAATCAGCTATTAAACTGCACCCACAAATGCTTTGATAAAGTAATTTTACATGCTAAAAAGCATACAACCAATTCACAAAAGTGAACTTTGAAATTAAAATATCAGCCAATGAGAGAGGTGATGATTTTGGGAACACCCCTAACCTAGGGGGAGGACCAAGCAGATGCCTCGAACACAAAGAGCACATCATGCTGAACGATTCAGTGGTGCTCCCATCCTGTTAGGACGACCCCAAGCACAGTTATGGGCAAAAATACAATCCCAACCAAAGGCCCTGCAAAGCATTATGGGATGAGATTAGCATATGGCAGTGAATATTATAGTATCCAGTATCAAAATAATTCTACAAAGAGCTGCAGTTCAACTCGTCGTTACTAGGTGTCCCTCACGAGTCAAATGCAAAAGCATTGAAATGATTACATCAAGCTGCAGTTCCACTAGTCGTTACTAGATGTCCCTCACGAGTCAAATGCAAAAGCATTGAAACCCTTTCATGAAGCTGCAGTTCCACTAGTCGTTACTAGGTGTCCCTCACGAGTCAAATGCAAAAGCATTGAAACCCTGAGCTGAGAGCTAATACTATAAATTCTACAAAGAGCTGAACTGCAGCTTCATGAAAGGGTTTCAATGCTTTTGCATTTGACTCGTGAAGGACACCTAGTAACGACGAGTTGAACTGCAGCTCTTTGTAGAATTATTTTGATATTGGATACTATAATATTCACTGCCCACTGCTAATCTCGTCCCATAATGCTTTGCAGGGCCTTTGGTTGGGATTGTATTTTTGCCCATAACTGTGCTTGGGGTGGTCCTAAGAGGATGGGACCACCACCGTATCGTTCAGCAAGATGTGCTCTTTGTTTTCAAGGCATCTGCTTGGTTTTCTCCCTAGGTTAGGGAGGATCTCAAAATCATCACCTCTCTCACTGCTTGCTAAGTTTTCATTTTCACTTTTGTGAAATGACTATATGCATTTTAGCATGTAAAGACAGAGATACTTGTTATTTTACCTAAAGTATATGAGGTCTCTGTTAATTAAGTGGGAAGGGAAGCGGAGCGTAGTTGCGGAATTCACTGAGTTTTTGTTCAACTTCGTGGAATTCCGCGTAGTAGTACTCCGCCAACTACGCCCACCCTTAGTTGGGAGCCGGCTCCAACCCCGCACCTCTCGAGCACTGCAATATTTACCGCCTTGCTCTTCTGAAGGAAGGATCACACTTGAGGAACAGGCGATCCCGGCTGCCTGACTTCAAGATGGCGGCTCCTTGGGATGGAGACGCGGGTCGGGAGCCAGCTCGCCGCTCTACTGCTTGTTAAGAGGCGCCTTCCCGAGCGGCTGCTCCCCTAAAAAGAGGGCCTCTCAATGACTCTCAATTTTCTATTCAAGGTACCCTTTTATTTTATTTCCTTCCTTCAATAGCCCAATATGTTTGGCAGGGCGATCGACCCCTTAACACTGCCTGACCCTAAAATGGCGACCGCACTAGTTGCGCTCGCTCATTACCAGTTCTTTATCATTTGTGCCCACTTCTAGGGGAGTTAACGCTTTACCTCACTCGTACCAGATCCATAACTCTTCGCTTGCCAGCTGCCCTTTTGTTATTTGGGTACAATAACGAGCATCATCATTGTCTCTGATCTCCCTGCATATAAGATGACGCCCGCCTAGTGGAAACCTGACATTCCACATCATTTGTGACTGTACACTCAGCATCCATGCACTTCTGACCCGATAGTGCAGAAGCCTGCTAAACACCTCCCAATCGAATTGAGGGTTCGCTCTGGAGTACAGGTACTACCGACGGAGGCATGGAATGTGATGCTGCACGGTACCCCCCCATTGCCGAGATGACCTATCGCGGTGGCTTAATCTTGACACTGGACTTAATGACTATGTGACCCCATCTGAGCTATGAGCCCGTTTACTCTTACTTCCTGGGCCCCTACGAGGTATTTCTCTCCCTCTGCCGATCCGCCAGAACTGTTCCGCTTCCCAGCCCCCTGTTTCCACACCCCCCCTCCCCATTCCCTCTATTCCTATATTGGAGACTTGTTTCTTCTGTGTTTGACTATGCAACCGTAACTAATGTAACCTTGTTTTTCCCTGAACGCTGAGACCTGAGCAACATGGCTGATGCCCGGTGAAGCTGCTAGACAGCTATAGAGGAGATCCGCCCTGGCTTACCACCTCGGCCTTCACCTACCCAGCCGGACATTGGGCACTGTTCTCCCCGTCTCCCCGCCGTGTCTCCTTCCTGCCCCTCCCTTCGACGAATTACTGTAACATTGTTTTTTTGCCTATGTTTTACTATGCTCTGGTAACAGATGTTATTTGTAACTTGTAATGCTACGATTCCTCATGTAAAGCGCTCTGATACCTACGGGTCTAGCCAGCGCTATATAAAACTCTTCAAATAAATAAACAACAACAAGAATAGAAGAATCGGCCCCAACATCTGCATTGGCTTGGTTTCAAGTGGCAGGTGTTAAGTCAAGTACAGCGGCCAAAGCAAAAGAGGCAGAGCAAGTGGCAGCATCAATAACCATTCAAAGGATGTCCCAGGACTATCTGGATGACCCAAGAGAGGCCTATGTGGCTCAAAGCCTAATGGTGCATTGGTGTGAGATGGCCAATGCACCAATGGGTAGGGTCTGGCTTGTCCTGGAGCCAGGGTGTCTGCTGAGCTGTGTTCAGAGCAGCTGGCACAGCTGTCACAGTGAGAAGGACTAGTCTCTCTTCTGAAAATGTGTCGAGATTGACCATGATCAAAATGAGCCAACACTTCATACTACACAATTACACCGTTCCTGAAATACCACAGGAGGAGGATGAGAGTGATTGGTCAGATTCAAGTGTGTTAGCTGACCAACTTCTGGGTGAACCACCTGAGTTTGAGGATGAACTCTACTTCTTTGACTGGGAGTAGGCCACCTTAGAACTTTTTAATTATTATTTATCATCAAACTGCTTTTGCCAAACAAAAAAAAAAATTGGATATAGCTAGGGGAATATTATATATTTTGTTTGTATGTGTCTGACTGACTTATGCAGTCCCACCATTTTAGGCACATGTATGGCGGGATAGGAGCTGGACCAGTGTGCAGTGCAGAAGGCTTCCCATTCCCTTAAAGGACATTGAAGACAATGCCTGCCTCTGTCCCATGCCTATCCTTTTTTTCGTCCCCTGGCAGGACTGCCCCAGATCATTTGATATACAAGGCTTCCCAATGTGTGTTACTTGCATCAAAGAGGAGATACAATTGTGTACTACCATGCTTGGATTGGAACAGGTAGCTATTGCATGAATGAGTGATATATTATTGAGTGGTTGTGAGTGATGATTCATGTGGTGGCAGACAGTGAAGGATGGTGTTCAACTAATTTGTAAACTTGATTTTTATGATTTGCAATGTTTGGCGTCTGACGGGTGATCATTTTTCCTGAAGGGGATTGGTCCTTTCAGAATTAGCGAGATTTACTTGCCTACTCCCCCCTTTTATTTCTGGTTCTCAATCTTCAGAGACCACACCAGTCAGTTTAGTTAACAAACACATATCTACATAGAACAATTACGCAAATAATGTTTCTCTTCTTGTTCATCAACAGCAGTGAACTACAGGTCGATCTCTCTCATTTGGGTTTGGACTGAGTTGGACTGATTCGTTACTTGGAGTCAGGATGATGGAAGGACTCAGGGCGGGACATATTTAACCTCAACAGGCAGAGGAAGGAAGTTATAGACTTCAGGGAAACCAACATGATGACTCTGAGAGCCCTAATCAGCTCTGTGGACTGGAGAGAGGTGCGTTGATTTGGGAAATGCTGCTGAGTGTGTGTGCGGGATCAAATGTGAAACTCCTTTATTATGTGGTTGTGGTCGGGGGAGGCCTGTTGTTCTAACTGGAGACAGACATGTGATGTAATATTATCACATAATGCACACACTCGGCTAAATGTTATAATGACAGTTATGAGATTGATCAGCCTTGTACATGCAGCTAGTACTTGTGCATGATTGGTTGTAAATGTTCTCGCTTATCAGTTAATTAATTGCTCATGAGTCATAAATTGAAAGATTGCAGCAGCCTAAGCTCTTGCTCTGCCTCTTAGTTTTGGTACACTCCTCATGAAGCTTACCTTCTGTCCTTCTCCTTGACTCTACAATATTGTTTCTGTTTTACAATAGTCTCGTAATCAATCGGGGGAGAGAGAAGCTGAGATCCATTCAGCTTCCAATCAATAGGTAAATAATCAATAGAGAATGGATCACTTGTCCTGTTTTTTAACCAGGGTCTTAGGTTCTTACCGTCTAAAAACCCTCATTCACATGAAAAACATCGGAGCGGTATATCTTGATTTTCCGCTTCAGTGGTTACATGAAAAGCATCATCATGGGGTCTTAATTATGCTTTCCTCCACCTGGAGGGAGACCAACTGGTATTTGCAGTAGTGATCAGAAACAGTGAAGGTGAGAGTGAAGTGAATTTAAAATTACCTCCAATTCTCAATGTTAGTTTTATTCTTTTTGGAAATGGGGCAAGATTAAAAAGGAAGGTGGTGCGTAAATAGAAGGGCTACTGTTCTATAGCAAAACCAAAGGGGAAGATGGACGGAGTGTTGAACATTGCAAGCACTCACCCCCAGTCAACTGATCTGGGTTTAATCCATCATCATTCTTTAGCTCACTCCGCCCCCCCAGTTCAGACATGGCCATATGCATATCAGTCTGACCCTGTGCCTCATGGGAACAGTCCAGCCCGAACTGCCAAGCCATGTCCTCCCTGGACCGAAAACAAGCATCCTGGGACCGGTTTCTGGCTTACAGCCGTCATCAGCCAGGCACCTACTTTAAAACGTATGTGGTCGACATGTTTCAGCCCCTTCGGTGCCCAGTCGGGTCGGGGGGCTTTCTTCAGGACCAAATGGCGACACCTTCACAGCCGGCGAACACCTGCACTTCCAGATACACACCGACCCCAAGACCACCCTCAGAGGCACCCTCATCTACAGACCCCCAGGACCACGCACACAATTCAGCGAAGACATCGCCGACCTCATCAGCCCGCACGCCCTCCTCTCGGCCGACTACATCCTCCTTGGGGACCTCAACTTCCACCTAGAGAACAACAACGATCGCAACACCACCACCCTGCTGGACAACCTCGCCAACCTCGGACTCAAGCAACTGGTGACCACCCCCACACACCACGCCGGCCACACGCTTGACCCCGTCTTCTCCTCCAGCAAGGACATCTCCTTCAGCCACACCACCGGACTCCACTGGACAGACCACAGCTGCGTCCACTTCAGCTTCAGCAGGACCACCACGCACCACCACCCGCAACAGCTCCCGCGCAGAAGCTGGAACAAGATCACCACCGACCAACTCACCACATCCCTGAGCCAGAACCCTCCCGCCAGCTCAACGAACCCCAACCAAGCCGCCAGCAACCTCACAAGATGGATCACCAACTGCGCTGACATCCTCGCCCCATTGAAGACCCCCCAATCAGACCCGGCAACAAGAAAGCACCCTGGTTCACCGACGAACTCAAGAAATCCAAGAAGAACTGCCGGGCCCTCGAGAAAGCATGGCGCAGAGACCCGACTGCAGACAACATGACCACCCTCAAACACGCCACCCGAAAACACCACCAGCTGATCCACACCACCAAGAAAACCGCATTCAAGGAACGACTGGACAACAACGCCCACAACAGCAAGGAACTCTTCATCATCGTCAAAGAGCTCTCGAACCCCAGCGCCGGAAACAACGACATCACCCCCTCGCAAGACCTCTGCAACTCGCTTGCCTCGTTCTTCCACAGCAAGATCGCAGACATACACAACAGTTTCAGCACACAGCCGACGTACCCTACAACCGTTCCAACGTCCCCCACCTCCACCCTCCGAGCCTGGACCCCGATCAATACCGAAGACACTATCCGCACGATGAACTCCATCCACTCCGGATCACCAACCGACCCCTGCCCTCACCACATCTTCAACAAGGCCGACGCCGTCATCGCACCCCACCTCCGGGACATCATCAACACCTCCTTCGACACCGCCACCTTCCCAGAGAGCTGGAAGCACGCCGAACTCTGCGCCCTACTGAAGAAACCGTCAGCGGACCCCACAGACCTCAAAAACTACCGCCCCATCTCGCTCCTTCCTTTTCCTGCCAAAGTCATCGAGAAGACCGTCAACAGACAACTGGCCGCCTTCATCGAGACGAATGGATCCCTCGACCACTCACAGTCCGGCTTCCGGGCCAACCACAGCACCGAGACCGCCCTCATCGCAGCCACCGACGACATCCGAGCCCTGCTCGACAATGGGGAAACAGCGGCCCTCATCCTCCTGGACCTCTCCGCAGCGTTCGACACAGTCTGCCACCGCACCCTAGTGCAACGCCTGAACAACGTCGGAATCCAAGAGAAGGCACTGGAGTGGATCATCTCCTTCCTCGCCGGAAGAACCCAGAGAGTCCGCCTCCCCCGTTCAGTTCCGAGGCCACCGAAGTCATCTGCGGCGTACCACAAGGATCATCACTCAGCCCCACCCTCTTCAACGTCTACATGAGCCCCCTCACAGCCATCGCACGCCAACACAACCTCAACATCATCTCCTACGCCGACGACACCCAGCTGATCCTCTCCCTCACCAACGACCCCACAACCGCCAAAACCAACCTACATGAAGGGATGAAGGACGTAGCCGAGTGGATGAGGAACAGCCGCCTGAAACTGAACTCAGATAAGACGGAAGTCCTCATCCTAGGATCATCACCCTCCGCCTGGGACGACTCCTGGTGGCCCCCTGCCCTGGGCAACGCACCCAAACCAACGGACCACGGACGCAACCTGGGCTTCATCCTGGACTCCTCCCTCTCAATGACCAGACAAGTCAACGCCGTCTCCTCGTCTTGCTTCAACATCCTACGCATGCTGCGGAAGATCTTCCGGTGGATCCCCACCGAAACCAGGAAGACGGTCACCCAGGCCCTCGTCACCAGCCGACTGGACTACGGCAACTCCCTCTACGCCGGAACCACAGCCAAACTTCAGAAAAGACTCCAACGCATCCAGAACGCCTCAGCTCGACTCATCCTGGACATCCCCCGACACAGCCACATCGCCGGACACCTGAGAGACCTGCACTGGCTCCCCGTCAGCAAGAGAATCACGTTCCGACTCCTCACCCACGCACCTAAAGTTCTCCACAACCAAGGCCCCAGATACCTCAACGACCGTCTGACCTTCTACACTCCCACCCGCCAGCTACGATCGACCAACCACGCCCTCGCCGCCGTCCCCCGCATCCGAAGAGCCACAACGGGAGGAAGATCCTTCTCCTACCTGGCTGCCAAGACGTGGAACTCCCTACCCATCCACCTCCGCCTGACCCAAGACCACCTCTCCTTCAGGAAGCAACTCAAGACCTGGCTGTTCGAACAGTAGCGGACCCCCTCCCCCTAGCGCCTTGAGACCCTCCGGGTGAGTAGCGCGCTATACAAATGCTTGATTGATTGATTGATTGAATGGAGGCCTGTAACTTGTTCACAACGTGCGTGGGTAAGCTGTGCACTTACCCTTCTTCACAGTGAGCCTATTAGAACACTGGATGGTTACGGGTTAAAGGTACCTGTAACTTGTTTATTTGGCCTATTAGGCTTCTTTCGGGGACAAGCGGAGTGGACTTCACTCTAGCTCGTGGAGTCTGCTTCTCGACTTGTGCTAGCTCCGTCTACTGTGCCCGGGGGTAAACAAGTTACAGGTACCTTTGACCCGTAACCATCCAGTGTTCTAATAGGCTCACTGTCCCCCGGGCTGTTTGCAGTGAATTTAACTGAACTGTGTCATACTCATTCCTTCATTTCCTTCCACAACAGATTGAAGATGATATGCTGCTCATGGCCCTGATGAATATTGTTGCTGTGTAGTGTTTGTCTTTGTCACACCTTTCTCCAACTCCCCTTTACCATCCATTCATCAAACCCCTAACCCTCTTCTCCCGGGCTGTGTGATTTATTGAGTTTGACTTAATTTACACCATAAATGGATCACACCCTTGGTGGGGCGGATGTGGTGAAAGCAACATCTACTCACTGTGGAATCTTCTATTACTTGAGCAATTGTCCAAACCAGCACCACTTACTCTCCCACACATAAAAGGGGTCCCTATTTTAGATACAGAAGAACATTATTAATCAATGTCATCATTCAGGCCTTGTGTTGCATAAAAGCTTAACCTTGGCCACGCCTGACTTTGAGTCCACTTCTCCTGACTCTAGGATTTTGCAAATTTTGTTTTAATTAAACACTAGCTTCCCATTGCTCAGAAGAAGTTACTATTGTTAGTTTTTGTTACAATATCAGGCTTCTTTGTTGTGTCATGGTGGTATTCTGGTGTCAGTTTTTCTAAAGTTATGATATAAATATAATATAACCCACTAACTCTGTGTTTCTTTCAATCTAGTTGCCTGTGATGGATATTCATTTGGTTAATCCTACAGTTGGAGTTCACCTAGGTGGGAGTGGGACCTCGCTTGTGATTTCTTCCCTGTTAGCACACTAGCCTGCTACTACTACCACCACCATTAAGAAGGCACCTTGGGAAACCCTGCACCAAGAAGATTGAGAGGAGTAACTGCCGTCCCTTCATCTATTCAGGTAAGAAAACTATGGAGTGAAGTGAGCTAATTTAGTTAACAACTAACTTCTACTGAATATGTTATTTATATATGTTTTTGTAGGCAATATAGGCAATGGCAATCCCCCTAGAGGTCAATATAGTTACAGAGGGTAGTAGGACAGGGGTATAACTAACTAGTGTACCATTTTTTAAGCTGATTTACAAAACAGGTTGTGCTGAAAGGCAGCCGTGCAAAGTAAAACAGCGAAAAAGATTTGGGGCTAGATGCATCAAGCAATTTTTTCCTCGCAAACGGGCTGATTCGCAGAATCGGCCCGTTTGCGATCGCAAAAAATGCTTTTGCGAAGCATCAAACCCAATTTTGCGATTCGATAACCTGTTACCGAATCGCAAAATGGGTTTGGGATTCGCTATTTGGAAGGGGCATGTTTAGGGTGTCCCTTCCAAATAGCGAATCCTAACAGTATGCATAAATGTTCTGTGACCGTGAACGCGGTCGCAAAATATTCGCATATTACCACCTACTTCAAGTAGGTGATAAGACATTTGCAAATGGGAAGAGGTCCCCAAGGGACCCCTTCCCCTTTGTGAATGTTTGTAAAAGCATTTTTAAGAGCAGGCAGTGGTCTGACGGGCCACTGCCTTCTCTTAAAAAATGAAAAGAAAACTTTTCATTTTTCTTTTTGTAAAGCATCTTGTTTTCCTTTAAGGAAAACGGGCTGCTTTACAAAAAAAAATGATTGCTTTATTTAAAAGCAATCACAGACATGGTGGTCTGCTGATCTCAGCAGGCCACCATCCCTGTGATTTTTGTGATTCCTAGGGGGTCGCAAATGCCAACCTACCTCATTAATATTCATGAGGTAGGTCATTTGCGACCCCTTAGGAATCACAGAAAGTGTACTGCACACTTTTATGCATGCCGTTTTGCGATTCCCTAATTGCGAATCGCAAAGATTCGCAATTAGGGAATCGCAAAACATTTTTTTGATGCATCTGGCCCTTGATGCATAAAGTAAAATAATAATTTCCCTGTAATTTTTTTACCAATAAAAGTATAAACCCCACCCTCTGCACTCACAACAGGCCCACCCCTCTACCCAAACATCACCTCATCCCCAACCAATGTCCAAAAGAAAGAATATCCAAAGTCCAACTTTCCCTTCCCAATTTCCACCCTCTCCACCCACAACAAACATCCCTCACACCAAAGCAAAAAATAAACAAGCATTTGCAATGCAATTGGTCTCACCTTTGGGACCTTATATGTATATAGCTATGCAGCACATTAGCCTGGGTGCTGAAACATCTACTGTTCTCTAACATGGAGGGAAAGTAAGCACCAAACTGCGTGACACACCAGGTATGGGAACACATGGAGAGAAATATTGCCTTTCAGCAGGAAATGGTATAGTCCAAAGCTCTGTTTTTAATATAAAATTAGGGCCTTCGGTGGTCATATCACTGAAAATACAAGATTTGGAAAAAATATTATTGTCTGCGGGTGCTCGTGGAAGACAATTTCTATGGACTGGAATCTAGAGAATGCTAAAGTGATTCTGGCATTTTACTGACCTCTGCTGGTCGTTTTCTATCAAGAAAGTTAAATAGAGGCAGTTGCCAGAAGAATTAAAAAAAGAAAGTCCCTCAGCAGAAAGCAATTCTGGTATTTTACTGACCTCTACTGGTCATTTTCTATCAAAACAGTTAAATAGAGGCAGTTAAACAAGCAGAAAGCAATTCTGGTATTTTACTGAACTCTACAGGTCATTTTCTATCAAGACAGTTAAATAGAGGCAGTTGAACAGAAAAAAAGTCCCTAAGCAGAAGCAGACAAGTCCTAGGGCTGATCTCCAGAGCCCACAAAGTACATACACATATAAGTATATACTAAAGTATATACAAGAGGTCTTGAATGCTCGACCTAAAAATGGGCATTAGAGGGCATCAGCTTTGGAGCTAAGGCTTACCACCTCCTGGTGAATGCTTGCCACCCCCTGGCGAAGCCACACCAGCTCGCGGACCACGTGGCGCTAGAAGCAGTCTGGGTTGAAGGAGGGAGCAGCAGTGGTAAATCAGGAGTTTCGGGACAAGGATTCTAGCTGCAGGCAGTGCTGCTGACGTTGTTGCAGGGATGGAAGCACTGACAACTTGCTGGATGAGCTGAGGCCTGGGACAGTGATGGCAGATGCCTCCTGCTCTTCCTCCTCCAGAGCCACCAGCCGGCGATATTCATCCCGGATGGCCTGCATCTGCTGCTGCCATAGCCAGGCTGCTATCTCCTGCCAAGATGGTGGACCAGCAGGAGTAGCTATATGAAGAAAGAAAAAAGACATATTGTAATTATTGCTCCATGGAATATGTTCATATAGCAGCTAGTGGCACAGTAGCAGTACATTGCTGGTCCTCTAGGGCCATTGGAATTTTTGATGTGATTAGTCACAGGGCCAGGTTTTCCCCACACATGCCTCACATAGAAAAAGCACTGACTGGCTCCAAGGAATTAAGCCAGAATACTAAACCACCAGATTAAAAAAAAAAAAAAAAATCATTTAAAGGATTTCCTAGTAAACTGACACTTTGTGTGTAAAAACAAAAAT
This sequence comes from Calotriton arnoldi, assembly GCA_963921515.1. Taxonomy (NCBI): domain Eukaryota; kingdom Metazoa; phylum Chordata; class Amphibia; order Caudata; family Salamandridae; genus Calotriton; species Calotriton arnoldi. The sequence goes on along the minus strand of CAWUFW010013871.1, from coordinate 156,657 downwards.
TAAAAATAAATTATCTCTCATTAATGAGTAAGGCATTGTGCACTATGCAGCATAAGTATTCAGCAAATGCCAAAATTAGAATAGAGGCATGCATCCGGAACATTGCTACTCTCTGCAGTCTCCAGCTGGGGCAGCTGTAATGGACAATTTATTATCTTACTTTAATTCAAATGGCCCTGCTCTTTTCTGACTGCCTTTCAATTCTGCTCTGACTCCAAAGAGGCTGTCGAATAAAAATAATATGTCTCACACATCAGATATAAAATGAGGGAATCCTGTCTGCAGTAAGTAGACAGTGGGGAAAACGATGCACGGCATACAAGGAAAGGAACAGGAAAGATTTTATTTGACACATTCGTCACAGAGTGTCCCATCGGCCAATCTCTAAATCAGGCACTTGGTCCCAATTTACTCCTTGACCTCTTTCTCCACCACAAATTATTTTCAACAAATACCTTCGCTTGGCAGTAAGGAAACTTACTCTACTTCAGGGTAAGTTAGAGGGATTAGGGTAGGTAGAGGTTTTGCTATAGATATAGAATAGTGGGGTGTCACTGATCTGTGCTAAGCTTTGGCTCAGTCAGTCACTGTAGTTGGAGAATGATGGAAGGGAAATATTTGAATAGGCGTAACCCTAAATCTGTTAGGGAAGCCATGAAATACATAACATAAATCAGTTGACCAGAAAAATATGGCACACGCCAAGAATGGACTTTTCTAACTTTTTGGTAGGCTGGTACAGAACTTAGGAAAGAATAAAGGAGTAAAGTACTAGTCAGAGTTTTCAGATTGTACTGCATTGAAAACTTCATAAATGCTGCATTAACTGAATCAGATATACAATACACAGCCAACACTGTGGTGCTGAATGGAAACATGCAGCCGTTAGGTCTCGGCCCATGTGGCGAAATGCCATGGGCAAGGAGGTGATGCATGATGATGGGTGTGGTACCTACCTTGCTTAACAAATACAGTGAGTATACTTAATTTGGCAATAAGCAAACAGCGTGACTTAACACCAACCATCCCTGATCCTGCTGGGACTCCCCCTCTAACTGTCTCTTCCACCTCTGGTGCACTATCGCTGCCGCAGCCCCTGGCACTGGTGGTCTGTGTGACGAGAAAAAAAATTACATACTTTAGATGCCAGATACACCTCCCCTTATTATTTTTTTAACAAGATGCAACCGCAATACCTCGCTACAGTTCGGTTAGCAGAACTTTCGATCAAAACTATCACTTTGGGTGGTTTGTTGCCATTGGTTGACAATGTTGGGAAAGCCAGGTAGCCAAGCCAACCAAAAACGTTTCATAATGGAGGGGCAGTGTTTTGGTGACTGAGTCATTGAAGCACAATGAAGGGGTGGAATAATGGCTAATGAAGGACATATGGTCTTGGTTGGCAAATGCAATATGGGACCTCATACTTTCCTGCCATGCTGCACTGTCATGGAAACTGCCGATATACAAAGAATTATAGCACAGCATTGGGGGGTCCACCATGACCATGGCCACTCTCTTGTTTTAAGTCTTTGATCATGAGCAAGAAAAAGAAACCCATATAAATAAACATGCATGGTAAATATTATACTAGCTTACTTGGTCCTGCAATCTTCACAGTAGACTACCAAAAATCTGTTCTCTTAGTTTTACAGTACCATATGATATATAAGGGGAGAGAGAACGCTTGCTAACAGAGCAAAAGAAAGCTACAGACTAGTACAGACAGGAGGAAGGCAGCTACAGAAACCTGAAATATAGAAAGAACAAGAACTTGACAAACATTAGATAGAGAATTTTAAATAAAAGGAGACAGTATTAAAAAAATAAACAAGGCAAAATTTAAATTATTCTAATGTTGGGGAGAGGTGAGAGTTAGGGAAATGAATGAGAACAGGACTTACTGGAGCCAGCAGGACCATCAGCCACTGCGCTGGTGGTTCCACCCGCCGCAGCACTGGTGGTGGCAGCCCCTCCATGGTCCGACTAGGAAGATGCCCTCTTGTACTTTGGTGCTGATATAAGAAATGAAGAAGATAAAAAATAGATTAGTGGTACAGTTAATCTCCCCAAAAATATTTTGACAGGAAAACGCAATAGCATTGTACTTTTCTAAATCAGGTCGCCTATAGTACTAGTAGTATTAAGTTGACCTGTTCCTAATTTCCTAAACCTAAGACCTATTGCTAATTTCCTAAACCTAAACTACTAATGCGTTGCAATGAATACTGTATGCTTCTCAACACCCTTTGATGGGCCAACTCAGTCTCCCTTTTCAATGCATAGCTGCATATTCTTCACTGGGAGATTGGTACTTTATGACTACATAAGGAAAAAACAGAGAACGCTAACCCTTTATTTTTTATTGTTTTCATTTTTATTTATCACAAATGCAGCAGACAGTTTGTCCCACACTTCATAAATAACACTTAAAATCAACAGTTGATCAAGTAGAATAATCCTGAAGAATTAATAGTAAAAAAATGAACCATGATAGTGAATGGCATTACGTATGACCTCAGGTTAACGGCCCTACAAGAAAAAGAAAAATCATTAGTTCATCAAATACCATAATCAGGAGGTTGAAACTATGCACACCACCAATAATTGAAGGAGACTTTTCTTACATCCCACATTAAGCTAACCAAATCCACTATCGGGTGGATTCACTCCTACACCTTCCCAATTTGACCAGATTTTATTAAATTGCTTGTTGGCCCCAACTCTCTTTGCATAGAGATTCTCATGATTCTTTACCTTCGTCATTTTTATATACCAGTGAGCCAAAGTAGGTATGTTTATTGATTTCCAGTTTGTGAGTATTAAGGACTTTGCCACTAAAGTTGCCAGAAACATAGCTTCGGTATAAAGATTATTTACGACTGACGGGGTATCAAAAAGAACTCTCAGTGGATCAGGGATGATCTCTCATCCCGTCCAAACCCCTATCTCGTTAAAAATATTAGTCCAAAACATGTTCAATTTAGGGCAGGTAAAAATCATGTGGAGCCAACCCCCCGAATCCGATCCACCCCTGAAACATCTGGCATCTGCTCCATTGTTCATCTGCTGAATCTTCTCTGGAGTATAGTATAGCATCCATTTACAATAGAAAGACATGTGCTTGAAATTGGCTGCCCCAATAACTTTTCCGGTAATCTGGTTATAATACTTCCAGTGTGCTCTAGTTGCTACATAGCCCGTAATAGTCCCTATTTTACGTATATAATCGGATACTAACTTCGGTCCTATGTTCTGACAGAACTCTCTATACCAATTTCCAGTGACGGATAGGCGGGAGATGAAGAAAGGCTGACATATTTTCTCTGCTACTTCATTCATCTCAGCCAAGTTACTACTACATAGATGCAGAATTTGAATGAAACTGAAATAAAGAGTAGGTCTGATAGATACATTCCCCTGAGAGAGTGTTTGGTATGAGACAAAATGCTTATCACGAAAAAAATTCTCATCATCCGAAAATCAAGACCTGCCCATCGACTGATCTTGGAGTGACCAAAACTTAGACCAAACCCTGAACAGAAATCCAATTTTAACTCAGGATGAAAATATGTGACTTTCTATCCTTGCCAGATGAGATTAAAACAATCAACTATAGTTTAGGGAGTCTTATAATGAATTTTCTTTGGTAGTCCGGGGATATTCAGATAGTAATTATCATCGCTCGATATTTTTTTGGAGGCAGAAGTTAACCAACTGAACAGGGCTGCTTGATTTTAAAACATGGAAGAGAAAAAAACCCTTCCTCTTGAGTTAACCAAAGAATTGGGAGCTTAATCCTAGGCCGTTTCATTTGCCAGATGAAAGTGCAGATGTCTCTTCATCAATCGCCTCAAAAAATGATTTCGATATTTTAATCATGACATTAGAAAAGGCAATCAAAAACAGCAGCAACAAATTCATTTTTATGAGGGAAATACTGCTTATAAACATTAGGGGAAGTCTTTCCCACTGCTAAATAATGAATGAGTTTTGACTAGTAGAGACCTACAATTAAGTCTGCATAGATCATCATAGTTTGAAGTGACTTCAACCCCCAGATATCTAATGGGCTGCCTCACTTGAAACATCATGCACATAGCTGCTGGGAGAATATCCGGGGAGCTATTAAACAATAAGGCTTCAGACTTTATCTGGTTGATTTTATAGCCACCAATAGCAGTAAATCCAGCAATTTTATTGAACTGGACATTTGCCTTATTCACAGCTAAATATAGTACAATATCATCCGCATATAGCTTGAGTTTAGAAGCTCCCGCAGTGGGTGGACAGATGGTTTGATCCTGATGGATGGCACAAGCTAGTGGTTCTATAAATAGTGCAAATAAAATAGGAGACATCGGGCACTCTTGACGAGTGCCACGTTTAATGACTATCTCCCCAGTCAGGGAGTTATTAATAATTATAGCGGCTCTAGCCCCAGTGTACAACTTTCTCAGAAAGTGCAGAAAATTCACTGGAAAAGGAAATTTATGGAGAATTGCGAATACTTCCTATTCGACTAAATTGAATGCTTTTTCTGGGTCAAGTATTAAAGCAGCGACTTTAACATTTTGGTTGGAAAAAAAATATATCGCTTGCACCAAAACATTGTTTTTTGAGGACGTAAACCTCCTGGGTAAAAACCCATTTTGGTCGCCATTAATGATGAATGATGTTATGGATGAAATCCTATTTGCCATGATCTTAGTAAAAAGCTTGTAGTCACTATTGGGAAGGCTTTTGGGGTGGTATTAATTATGGTTGATCTCTGACATATCCTTTTTAAGAAAGCTGAATTGGTAAAGGTGCTAGGTACAGGACACTCTATCAGGATATGGTTAAAAAGTTGAACAAGGAACAGAGCTAATTACTGTGAAAACACCTTATATATTTCCGCAGGTAATCTGTCTTTACCACAGGCTTCAGCGTTAGGTAGTGATTTAATCACTAGTTGTACTTCTAAAAGTGTTACTGGTGCTGTTATGGAGTCAGCCTGCTTCAAGGTAAGCGTAGGAATTTGAATATCCCCAGGCCATCCGTTGATATCGGTGATGGAGCTGTCTTGCGTTTCTGAGGATATTCTATCGTAATGAAGAAGAACTGTCTGGGCAATCTCGGATGGTTGTATATGAATTTTTTTACTCTGGGGATTGGGATTTTTTTAATGATGTTAGCGTTTGCTCTACGCTTCAAAGACCAGGCCAAGTATTTACCTATAAATTAATTTTCCTCGTATCTTTTCTGGAGATAAGATGTGTGACTTACTATTTATTTCACAATGAAAAATTCCCGGAACTTATATTTCACATTGTCTAAAGCCATCTGTGTATTTTTATTTGGGGCCTGATCATGTGTTTTTACAGCTTCATCTAAACTCTTACATAACTTCACATACTGTATTTTCTCCTCCTGCCTTCGGGCAGCCAAGGAAGAAATTACCTGGCCTCTGAAAAATGCCTTTAGAACCTCCCATACTAAAAAATCGGTAAGCGAGTCTAGACTTCTAAGCTACTCTTCATCTGGGCAACCCAAGAGTCATCTGTGAGAAGTGTTATATTGAAACACAATCTTGAACCCTGTGCTGATGATGCAATTGACGATACGACTAAAGTAATCAGTGATTGATCAGTGAATGCATTGTTCAATATAACAGCATCTTCCCATGAAACTGAATGTGATGTTAGAAACAAGTCTATATGCTATTGATTCTGTGCCCGCTATGGATCAATGAGAGGAAAGTCATGGGTAAAGGTTTGTAAAACACAAATAGATTTAGGCTTGTTTTGATGCTTATTTAAGGGTGACTTGTTAAAAAGCTAGTCCTGAACTAGTTAAAATCTCCACCAACTATTGATTGACCAGTCTCTAGTTGTAGATGGGAATGAAGATCCTATATTGGAGAAGGTATTTCCTCGATGGGGCCATAATAACTTATAAGGTCATATATTTTTTTTCCTATTAGTATTTTTACGAAAATCCATCTAGCCCCCGGATCACCCACCACTTTGAAAATCTCTGACTGGGCTGCATGCATAATTAAGACCGCTACGCCTCAATGCAATGCAATGCTTCTAAAGTGTGTGTTGTATACACAAGGGAATACAAGGTTGGCGGCTGCTATCTTTTAGGTGAGTCTCCTGCAAAAAAATGATATCTGCTTTAAAGGACCGCAACCAGGCTAACATGCCTTGACACTTGACACTTTGCTCTATTATTTAGACCATTCACGTTGCTTGACACTATTCTCAACTTATTACGAGACATTGCAAGATATATTTCTTGCCCAGCTGTCTGCTGCAAGGTTTCCCATTTTCCCTCCCCCCTGGCCCTTAACAACTACAACCCCCCGTGGCCCTGGAGCCTGAGCCATCCCAAGCTCCTTCCTGTCCCACCACCCCCTAATCCCCACACCTCCCGCCACCCTACCCTTAAAGTGGTGCCTTGTCTTGGCACGAGGAGATCATCTAAGGCTGCCTAGGACTGTACTTTTTGATACAGAAAAAAAAGGAATTAACAACATTCAACCCCCAAAAGAAAAACAGTATGGAGAACAGTAAGAAATGTAGTAAGTTGCATCCAATACAAAGAAGTTAGTATATAGGAAATTACAAATAGTTTCACTGCAGTAGCGGAACAGAATCACAACAGATAATGTCACATTATTATACCAACTGACATTTCACTAATTACAATCCCCAAAGCTGGTTCTATTGCTGGCATTCCTACCCCTCCTTTCCATTTCCACCCTGACTGCTGAATTGAAAGCAGAAAATCTCGTGCTTGTTCTATAGAATGAAAAATTTGAGAACGGCCATTAAAAAGGACTTTTAGCTTTGATTGCTGGACAATACCAGCAGGAGCGCAGCTTGTTAAAAATTACTAATTAAACTCTTAAATTTCTTTCTGTGGCAAGCTGACATGGCAGACATATCAGAGAAGATCTTAAAGAAAAAGTCCCCTCGAATCTGATAGAGCTTTCCTTTTATGGCATTGAGAGAATCTGCTCCTTGATTCGATTATCCCCATAATTTACCAGTATCGCCCCCAGGGTACTTAGAACTGGGAGATTGTACTGCAGGGACACGGTGTGCCCGTGTGATCGTTAAATCCAGTTTGAGTCTCCGCTTCAGGATAGATATATTTTTTCACTAGATCAGGGATGAGGCTGACAACAGTTTTTCCATTTTCTCTCCCTTCCGGAATACCAGTAAACCTTAAGTTCGAGCGGCGCAATCTATTTTCAGCATCACCAATTTTGGACTGCAGGTCAGTTAACTCGGCTTGAAGTTTAACAGCGGAAGTGTCCTGCTGTGATCTTACATCTTCTAAATCTAACACCCGCTGTTCAACCTCAGATAAATGTGTCGTTAAATTCTGCATATTATGATTGATGAGTTTCAACTGTTGTTCAGTCTTGTTGTTAGCCACATCCTGACAGACCTTCATTGTTTTGATTTCACCTAAAATGTGAAGACGGGACTCTGTAGAAGAAATGCTTCCAGTTTCAGTTGTAACAGCTTGCGTTATCATCTGGAGGCAGCCAAGATTTGAAACAGTCCTCATCGCCTACAGAATTGTTCTATTCGCTCCCTGCTGATTCTCCTACATCATTGGCGATGGTGGAGCGAGATCTGTCATTAACACCTGCTGCAAATTGGTATTAATGCCCGGTTTACGAGGAGCAGAGTTACTTCTGATCTGGTCCTGCATAGAAGAATTATTATCAGACCTCTGAGGAGCCGCGTCTTTGGGGCGTTCCTTCAACCCGGACACTGCAAGCAAGGGGGAAGTCTGGCACTTCATGGCACCCCACTCACAATTTTTACAAGTTTTTTCATCCCTGCTTCAGATGCTATGGCAACGCCTTCAGCTTCAGTTACAAAATTGAAAGCGGAACTGGGACTGAGACCGGGCAGCCTTTTGGCAGAGATAAGGGGTGCATTTTACCTCCATCTGAGTTGAATCTGTCATACTGGGACCTGCAGCTGATTTAGCCTGAAGTTCCCCTTTGCCCTGCCCTGCTGTAGAGCATAATGAACGATAGGTAGAGGGTGGCTGTATTCCTGTTGCTGTGAATGAGAGCCCCTGTACCTTCTCCACTACGTTATTACGCTTCTTGCGTGTTGACTTCGTGGATGCTTTGGTAGAGATGGAATTGAGAATGCTAACTCACTGATATTACATGCTACCACTATCTGAATGACAGAACAGAGGAGTCTGCATGACTTCGTGACTAGCCCAAGCGAGCGCTGGCGAGTACGATTAGGTAGCGCCGCCGCCGAGCACCTGGCTACCTCAAGCTGGATCACATAATAGTTGTAACATCGTCAACTTAACTTACCTTTGAGTGTGAGAAGCATGCTATTTGAAAAAGAAATATTAGCATTTTAGAAAACTAACAATAAATAGGTCCGAACCGAGCCCCGCAACCTCGACATCCAGCAGGTCCTGTTCATGGGCAATTATGTCTGCCCAGCGGTGCATCAGCTGCTGGGCCGTGCTCTGCACCTCACTGTGCCGGCCTGCACACCGGCTCACTCTCCCCCACAGCAGCCCATGCACATGCAGGGCGTACCACCTCCCAGCCTGCTGCCAGCATGGAGGGTATGTAGTGCTGCACATAGAAAACAAGTGCAGCCACCTCAGACTCAGAAGCAACTGGCCAGGGCTGCTACCCTTGGCAGCACCCTGGTGCTCCAACATGGCGCTGGATAGGATAGAAAATAAGGAACAGAACTTACAGAAGCAGAAAGAAAGAACTAAAGGAAGTAGAGGGAAAACTAAAAAAGTGCCAAAAGTCACTGAAAAAGTAAAAAAAAAAAACATAAAAACGTAAAGTACATAAACACAAAGACACGCTGACTTATAAGTATATACTAAAGTATATACAAGAGGTCTCGAATGCTCGACCTAAAAAGGTAAATAAGGGGTGGACGAGTGGGATAGGGGGAGAATTGAAAAGGATTAAGAAATCACACCCAGCGCCATGCAGAGAACAGAATGCATGAGAAAAAATGGCTGCACCCATGCTAACTGGGTAGTGCTGTTTGTGCTGATTTTTCAGCGCAGAAATGCCCCTCACGCTAGTCGCATATACAAAACCAGCGTGAACGTGCGGGTGAGCACTTCTGTCCACTCGTGGAGTTCCACAGAATCTTACTGAGTTTTTTGGGCACTCCGCAAGCTCCTTCAAGGCCTAGTGCTCATCCAATCAGGACTCAGGTGTCTTACAAAGTATTACATGCACCTTTAGCGAAGTTTACTATCATTTTTCACTGTAACTTGTGGCTCTCAACTATGAGGTCAAATTCTGAAAATGAACCTTCACTGCATGAACACCAATATAGGGAAGAGAGGACTTGAACCAGGAGAGTTCCGTTTCAGAAGTGTATTTCATGGGTTGGCACTCCAATAGCATTCTATGAGCTCTGTTGATTGTATAATAGTAAAAAAGCATGCATCACAAAAGAGCAGGTTTTAGGGTTGTATGTGGTGTGCTTACAGAAATTGACCTACCATCATACCACATCTTTCATGTTTGTCTGTGCAACCTGGAATGTACTTAAAGTACAGGGAGATGTATCATGAATGTTTAAAGAGATTATGCAGATTTGACACTCTTCAATATCTCCTGTCAGGTCTATTCATGTGACCTCTGGGCTGCATAGGCCATTACCCCTCCAACATGTCGCCAGGTCCGCTAATTGCTCTCAGCAGCTGTTGCTGGCACAACCTTTCCTATGTTTGGATCTGATGCTTCCTCTGACTGATCTGGAGCACCAACATACTGGAGGGCTTTTTGTGGGCCGCGGGTAGCCCGAAGGCCCCCGTTACTCCAGATAGCTCCCGTTCGAGCACAGTGCCGGCATGTGCACTTCTGCTTCAGCACTGATGGAGCGCTTTTTTCCTGTGATCCTGCCATGGTGGGAGCTTTTATTGTGTTTTTAGGGCTGCCCTGGTCCCACCCGGGGCACCCACATGATGTAGGGCTCATTAGAGCCTCAGGGGAGGCCAAGGCCCCCAACTCCCTCTTCTTCCACCCGCAGCAAGAGCCTTTCTTTTTAGGGGGGCACCAGTCCCTGCTGTAAGGAGAACCAAGGATGGAAAGTTCATTACTCAGCTGATTAATTGCTTTGAGAGTTTTACATACTGATGATGATGGAAAATGGCAGCAATAACTTCATTAAAGAAAGAAAATGATGAAAATAACTTCTAAAGCAAGCTGAGATGCTTTTTGTGGTTATTGCATTATTTTGTTTACAAATTTGCTTTATTACCCACACCTATACATATGATGGGATTACCTGTAAATGGTACCACATGCCCCCAATGCAAAGGACCGTCTTTCCCAGTCATCATCTACATCCTTGTATGAAATCAAATATATTGCATGAGGGAGTCACTGCTTGAGTGGATTTACCATATGGACTGGAATATCTTCTATCTAACTTCCGACATTTGTTTCTGAATGATGTGAAGAAAAGCCCAACAGTCTATCAAATGATGACAAAAAAGTATAAATGTATTGCATTTTTGGCATTAAGCTGAAGGGATTTAGCACAGCACAGATGGCAAGCATGTGCTGCATCCTCAAAACAAGTCAATTACGAACGATGCATATATACCTAGTAGAAGTACACTCAATCAACATCTATCATATACATGCCAGCTGAGTGTACATAGCCTGCACATGGGTGATCGCCACCTGCAAACATGTCGCACTGCAGTACATCTTAATTTGTCACAACTATATCACTGGCCCCTAGGCAACAGGACATGACTAACACTGAGTCAAGTCAAAGAACAGATGACTGTACTGGAAAGACTAAAGCAGCTCATTTTAGAAGACCACTGTGGATTAAGGCCTCTTTAGCATTTTTTACTCCATATTATTATTATTAAACAATCTTTATTCAGCAATGAACACAGCCATAAAAGATACAATACATTAAAAGCAGTATCAAATTCATTAGAAAAACATATTTCATTATATTAAACAACTCAAAAGTGACATCGGACAATATTCTCTCAACTTGTGAGACCTCTGATTTATCCATGACTGTAAGTGCTAACTAATTCCCAAAGTCCTGTGTCAGCATGGAACCGTTCACGAGTACCCCTCTCTGTCTCAATCATGTCTGGATTTCCTAGATCTTATCGTTGCTCTTAAAACGTGCATAACCACGAATAAAGTGCGTTCATTCTGCAGAAGTTGCATGTGCAAAAGTGCACGTCGAGCCTGTCTAAATCCCATTTCTTTTAAATAGGGTTTAAGATACAGTCGCCTGGGATACATAAAATATTTGCATAAAAAGACAAACTAAAATATCCTGTGTAGACCTATTGTCGCAGCCAAAGGGCCCGCTATCCTCGGCTCGTGCTACAAAGCCAGGAGTGGAGGCCACTAAATGATGAAACATGTTAAATCTAAAATGGGTAATTAAAAAACGATCATGAGCGCTGGTTCAAATAGTGAGGTAATACTCTATTCCCAACACTGATTTAACTAACGTGTGTGCTCTAACTGTTGGCCTAATCAGTTCCTTTCCTTCTCGCTCGGCACTAGCTTTCTTAGAGAATAGTTCATTAATTACTTTTTTATCCTCTCTCTTCACTGCTTTATAATTTATAAAAATGTCTTATCTTCCTAGGGCACAAAAATGTTTCCCTGATATATCTTAACCAGGGGATTTTGAAGGCATGATCCAATGAAAGGCAATCCAAAATTACAGCTTGGTTAAAGGAGGCCTCCTCATTGGACCAAATATTCACTCAGCAAAGCAGGGAATTGACTTCAACTAAGTCAGTGATATACCCCGATTTCTTCGTGAACCGAGTATGCAGGTGTACCCTGAGGGACTTTTAACAACCGTCTCAAGAATTTATTTTGCGTAGTCTGTAGTTCAACCACTGCCTTGTAACTCCAAATCTCGCTCCCGTACAAGGCCTTAGAGATACAGATTGATTGATATAATTTTAACATCACCCCAGGCGACCATGTTCCTAATCTGTGTGCATAGTTTGCAATGGCTCCCATAGCTTTCTTCATATCCATTACCTTCTCTTCCTTCAGGTTATTCCAATTTAATTTAGCGTCATATAAAACACCGAGGTATGAAAAGGCTGGAACTCTGGCTATGCTAAAAGTGTCTGCATTGTAGGATTTTGTGCTATTCCCTCGACAACTAACTTCCATCACAAACGACTTGGTGTAGTTGGGGGACAGATCCAGCCATTCATGTAGGAGACAAACCCATCAATTAAAACTTGCAATGCTCATGGGGTACGTGCTATAAGCACAGCATCGTCTGCATACAGCAGAACTGGTACTGGTCTACTGCCTATTCTCGGGGTATTGGCCTGCAAGGATATCAAGGCAGATTCTAGCCCATTGATATACAGTGTAAATAAAAAAGGGGCTAGAATACAGCCTTGGCGCGCACCTCTTGTGCATTTAAAAGTGTCAGTAAGTACCCCCTCTTGTGTGAATCAGACTGCAGCTGAGGTGTGGGCATATAAAGTCATCAGAGCATTTATTATTACTCGCTCCACACCTAGTTCATCTAATAGCAACCACAGTTTACTGCGGTTCACCCTATCAAACGCTGCAGTGAGATCCATAAAACCTAGATATATGGATCCTGCTTTGGCGATTGTGTATTTTGATATCAGTAAATAGAGGTTCAGGCATTGGCCCACTGTAGATTTGCCTGTTCGGAAGCCATATTGGACCTCCAAGATAATTTGGTTTTTATCTGCCCAACTTCGCTAACCTGTTTAATAAAACCCGCCCCATAACCTTGACAGTAGAATCTATCAAGGATATGGGTCGGTAACAATGGCCATTATCCCTATCCCCCTTCTTACAAATAGGGACAATAATAGCAGTGGACCAAGACTGGGGCATATCAGATAACCCTGCCCCATTCAAAACCCTAGTCAGGATCAGGCCCACACATCTATGTTACTCCGGAACATGTCCGAGGGAATCCCATCTGGGCCCGGGGCCTTATTCTTGGTCTATCCCTCTATACCAATTTTAACCTCATCTAGATGAAAGTTAATCTGAGAATCACATGGGAGGAGCTCCCAGTCATTGTTATAATCATCTCCATCCCCGTGATTGTAAACCGCCTGGAAATGATTCTTCCCCTGGTCCTGTGTAATGTGATGACATATGGTTGGTTTATCCGGTTCTCAAAAACAAGGTCTGTCGATGACTTTCCAAAATAGGGAGCTATCTTTTAGTTCACTAGCCTGAACCAGTTCATCCCAAGCCTGTTTTTGTAATAAAGACCTCCGTTTCTTGAGTGCTTTTTTGTAATTATTGTGGCAAATGGCAACCAATGATCTATTGAGAGGAATCTCTTTCAAAGCCGTTTTAAGTTTCCGCAGTGCCTGAGAGCACTCACTGTCAAACCACCTTGGACTATCCAAATGAGGAGTGGCCACTGGGGTAGTTAAAAGAGCAGCCACTGACTTCGCCATAGCCTCAAAGCAACTAATTACATCTTCCTCTGAGGGTGATATAGCTAAGCACTTCAGAATCTCCTGTTGCCTCACTTTGAAAAGGGATAAATTAAAAGCATTGATGTCCACCAGCGACCACCGCAGGCGCCTCCTCTGATCGGTTGGCAAAGTTGTTCCCACCATCCTACTACCTTGTTCTAACTTAGGACCCTGTACCCACAGCCCCAGAGTCAAAGGGTTATGATCGCTCTGGGGACTATCTAAAGTCCTAGAGAACGATATAGTGAAATAGTAAAATCGATGGTAGAAGCACAGCCCCTTCTTTTATAAGTAGGAGGGTAGAGCCTTTTGGGGGGCATTACTTCATTTTGTAAGGTAAACATTAAATCATGGGTATTTAAAAGAGCATTTATATCATGGCCATCTGTGGAATGCTTCATGTGCCTGTCTTCTACTGCCGGGCAGATAGGGGGTGGCCCTCGTACTTTGTCCTATGTCTGAACACAAATGACAATTAAAATCAACTAACAGAATAAGGTTACCCTGTGGTAGGTCATCCCCCTGTAACTGTTCCAGGAGACCAGCTAGCTCCTTCATACTTGGTGGACCAAAATTCCTATTTTTAGCATTATAAAAGTTAATTATTGTAAACCGTAACGTTCTCCCTAACACAAGCTTTAAACCTTGTGCCACTGCAGAATTCCAGGTCCATTGTTTCATAGATCCACAAAGCTCAATTGCGATAAATATAATTAGGCCACCATTAGCTCGCCCACAGATCGAGCCTTCCGCTGGAAGGGAGAACGACTTGTAACCTTCGAGGAAGAATTTATTTTCCACCTCCCAGGTCTCCTGCAGGCAAATGATCTTATAAGAAGTTATAAATTGGATCCATCTGTCATCTTCGAATTTTGAAGCTAGTCCTGCTACATTCCAGGAGATCAAATTGACCTCTCTCCCTCCTTGGGTACTGGGTAAAATAGATGATGTTATCTCATCCCCCTGGTGACCTATCTGGCAGTTCTGATTAGAATAATCTAGAGGGTGGTCTACAGTCTCTCTTTGCCAATACTCACTAGGCAAAGCAACCTGCGTTTGGGAGTCAGTCGCTGTTGTCTGTACTAGGCTGTATTCAGTGCCCGTAACCTGTCAGTCCAGGTCATTAAGATCCGACACTGGGGCATAAATATTCAGTGACAACTCCATTTCCTCCCGAGTGTGTGCAACTCCCTCCAGCTCAAGGGCATTATTATTTCCTGCGGAGTATAACTCGGTCTGTAGAAAAAACCTAGTGGGAGTGGTTTAATTTCTGATGCATCAAAAGGGAACTCAGCCGAGTGTCTCAGGATATTATGTGCCAATTTTGGGAATGTAAAGGTGATAATCACGGCGTCGCCTTTGAAGGTTTTCTTGAATTGTCCAATCCAAGAGACCCTTCTTGCCTTCCGAATGTGAGAATGATCCATTACATTAAATCCGCTATGTTTCCCTAACCAATGAGACACTTTATTAATCAGATTGTCTGCGGATTCCTCAGTGCCTACTCCCAAGCTTTGAACCCCAACCAGAAACACAGTATAGGGACAACAAGCCGGAGGCAGATCGATTACTGGTAGACCTGCTCTATTTATGTTCTTAGAGCTAGCCCTCACTTTCTCGTACTCACGCGGGGAAGAAATTTGGTCCCCGACACCCCCGACTCTTCTCTCCATACCACATGTTTGAAAATGAGGCCTACTACCTGATGCCTTACCCTGGTCCATTACGTGTCTCAGGGGCCCGGTCCTCAGTGATCTATTATAATTTAGTGGACAACTTTCTGGCTTGTTTTGCCCAAGCAAACTAGGACATTCTGCCTGTGACTGGGCACTGGTTGGGGAAGGAACTATAGAGATAGTGTTCAGCATATTCTCAACTTTCCCAAGTGTTTCTCTGGAGTCTGATAACACTTTGTCCAATTTGTCCCAGAGCTGAGAGAACAGGTCTGTCATCAGATTCGTAACTATTTCCCTCACAGTATTCCAAAATTCCCCCATGTCCGTCAGGCTAATTGATGGTTTTGGTTCCTCCACTCTCTGTGTGGGTTTGTTTCTCTTCTTTGCTTTACGCAGCCTCCTATGTACCGGTGAAACCTCTGGCTCCATACCCTTTTTGTTGTTAACTGGGGGTACTCCATAGCATAAATCAAAATTCCAGACTTCAACATTTAAAAAACAGAGGAAGCCTGCCAAGGTAGACAGACTTCCTCACACATGACTTAGCTTCAGAGGTGTGAGTGTGAGCTCTTAAGAAGCAAGGAGAGTAAAAAGTGATTGAACATTAGAGAGCTATTATTATATTGCACAAGTGACTACATTCTTCATATATTTTTGCATTCTGATACTAACACTTCATTGTTGTTCATCTGTATCATGCATTATGTTATGGAGGGTTTAGAATCAGAGGTGACAGTGGCTCTCGACTACCACTCTATCCACATCATAGTGCAACTGTGTCCTGACTCAGAGATGTACTTTCTGTAATGAGTCATACTTGCCAACTTCAGTATGCTATTGGGTGGAGACCAATTCAACTATTGAATGTGCCAAATCCTTGTGCATCATATTAGACAGGAAAATTAACCTTGAAGCCCAAATGAAGAATCTGGTAAAAGGGGCATACGTTCGGCTCAAACCCCTCCATGACTGCATATCTTTCCTATCAACAAATGATTTAAAACTGCAGTACAATCCCTTGTCCTTTCTCACCTTGACTAGGGAAATGCTATTCTTACGGGACTCCCAAAGAAGAAACCAGTGCGTGCTGTTAGAGGCTTCCTGCATACTAGAGCCAGGCTTTCTTCTAATTACTGCAAAAATGACCATATTAAATCTTTCCTCTTCTCTTTAAAATGTCTCACATTCGAGGCAAGATGTATTGATGAAACTATTGGTTGAACTTAAAAGGAATTACACATAAATATACTTACATTTCTCTATCAGAAACTGGCCAGCTCTGGGGGCTCCCATATGGTTAGAAGAAAATTCAACTATTACCTTCAGAGCAAACATATTTCATAAGGATCATCCACTGACTGTTCCTTCTCAGGGCATGCACCTAACATAGAGAATTCCAGGGTCCTAGTCCTTTAGACTGCTGAACACCTTGAGCTTGTTACTGTGCTCCTTTAAATCTCATCTGGTTGAGAAATTCTTCAGAACTTAATATCTCTTTCTTTACCTTGATGCATCACTGCCTTTCTCTAAAAAAAATTTCAAGCACATACCTGTAAAAAAAAAAGAATGAGAAGTGCAAACTCCCTGCATGCATCTTTGGATCTCTGTTATTCTTTTTTTTTTTAAAATATTTTTATTATTTTTAAATAACACAACGAAACAACTTAGCAGGTGCATTTCAGTCAGATTCCATTGACTATAACCAACACGATTTACAAGAAGCAATGATAGACAGCTAACGGCAGTGCTAACGGCAGTATAAGTATCCTTCTTACCCCCCTTGTTGTCGTCTACCCCCCATAGTGTGTAGCTCCTAAGCCCCTCTGCTAAGTAGGTGTCCAGAGTGACGTATCCCGCTCCCCCATACCAATTCATATGGCTTGCAATACTACAGTACCTTCCTCTTCCATCTCTAAATGGTAGTAACTCAGCCATGGCTGCCAAATTTTCCTAAGCTTTCGTGGACATCCCTGTGCTTTGTATACCGTCTTTTCAGCTCCCATATACATATCCATGCCACTCTTTCAGGGTGGGAATTTCTTGTCTCCCCCAAAATTTAGCTATGTCTCGTTTTGCTACGACAAGGCCTAGGTTACAGAGCAGGAGTTGATATCTCGTAATATCCACATCTGTGTGTATGCCCAACAGCATATATATTTAGGGTCTACCGGGATTTGTATATGGAGTATATTATTTAGCTCCCGCAGGATCCGTGTCCAGTAGTCACGGATTTGTTGGCAGTCCCATAAAGTGTGGATAAAAGTACCGTGCTCTGTTTTGCTGCACAGACACTCCGGCGTCTCTGCCCTGCCCATCGCGTGCAGTTTCGCCCTGTCATAGATAGATAAAATTCTATGAAGAATTTTATATTGGACCAATCGTAGCCTAAGCTTAATTGCCACCTCTCTCGGGTGCATTAGTTCCGTCTCCCAGTCAATGTCATCTAACGCGCCCACGAGGTCCTCCCACTTAACCCGAAGTGGTAGTAAGTTATCTGGCGCATTGTTTATTAAGGTTTTATATGTCCAGGAGACTGCTTTCTCCGGTATCTCTTCCTGGAGCAGTCGCCCTTCCAACGGGGCATATTCCGGTAGGTCAGTGATGTCGTGTCTGCGTGCCTGCCAGGCGTGTCGAAGTTGGATATATTTATAGTGCTGCATGTCCGTCAGGCTATATTCCCTTTGCAGATCGGCAAACGTCATCAGTGCGCCCTGTCTTGTTATGTCTCCTAAAGTGCTAATCCCAATGGCATCCCATCCTTTAAATCCCTTTAACTTTGCAAGTTCGGGTAGTCGTGTGCCTTCCCATAGGGGTGTGGCCTTGGTCAATCTTTGTCCCCATTTCATTACGTGTTCAGCTTCCCTCCAAGCCTCAATCGCCCTCTGAGTTGCTGGCAACAAACTTCGGACCCCGTGGCCCCCATATATGTAGTGAAGGTGTGAGCTTTTGGAAAATTGGAGCCTTTCTAGGGCGTAGGTGGGGTGATCTTGAGGAGCATGTCCCCATTTGTTGATAACTACGAGGTGTGTCGCTCTATAGTATGCTCGGACATCTGGCAGAGAAATTCCCCCATTATACTGGCTGTGTTGCAACGTTTGCAGCGCCACTCGAGGGTGGCCTCCATCCCAAAGCAAGGTTCGCAGTTTGGTATTTATCGCTCTAAAGATAGCTTCTGGAATTTTGCAGTATGTGTTCTGGAAAGTGTACAATAACTTGGGTAGTGTAATCATTTTAAACATAGCCGCCCTCCCAAGCAATGTCAGGGGGATACGCCTCCATCTAGTTACGTCGTCTCGGAAGTCCGCCAGGACGCGCTGAATGTTGCGGGCTAGACAGGCTGTCACATTCTCGGAGATATAAAGTCCTAGGTATTTAAAGCCTTCCTCGGCAATAGGGAGATGCACGGGGATGGACAGCGTGTCTATGTGGCCCCATGGTGGGTATATGGTTGATTTCCCCCAATTAATCTTGTACCCCGCCTGCGCACTGTAATCTTCAACCACTCGAAAAATAAAGGGGAGTGTCTTGTCTGGATTAGTTATGTATAGGAGGATATCGTCGGCGTAGAGCGAGATATGCTCATCCAGCCGCTGGCCTCCAAGGTCCTGGAACGCTGTTAAGTCTGGGTGTGTTCTAATCAGGCACGCCAGTGGTTCCAAGACGAGTGCAAAGAGTAGGGGGGAAAGCGGGCAGCCCTGCTGAGTCCCTCGCTGAATGGGGAATTCAGCTGATTTGACTCCGTTGACTCGTACTCTGGCTCTGGGATTCATGTATAAGAGATTGACCCTCTGTAGAAAAGGCCAGTGTACTGTGTCAAATGCCTTTTCAGCATCAAGTGATAAGAGCATATGGGGGACCCCACTCCCTTTGATCGTGTCCAGCCAGTTTGCCAGCCTACGTAGGTTGAGGCGTGTGGCGCGCCTATGCATGAAGCCCGACTAATCCTTGTGAACTAGGGACGTGATGATCGCCAGAAGCCGTGTGGCCAGTATAGAAGCCAATATTTTGGTCTCTACATTAAGGAGGGAAATTGGGCGATAGGAGCCGCACTTTTCTGGGGGCTTGCCCGGTTTGGGGATGACCACAACCGTGGCCTGGTGGAGATCCGGGGGAAGCATTCCCTCATCTCTCGCCACCACAAACATGTTCAATAAGCGTGGAGCTAGTGTAGTAGACTTTTGCTTAAAGAACTCCCCTGGAAGTCCATTCGGCCCCGGAGTTTTCCCTGACTTCTGCTTGGCAATAGCAGCCTGTACTTCTTGTAGAGTAATCTCCTCGTCTAAGGCCGCCATACTTCTGCTTGGAGGATGGGCATATCTATGGCTGAAAGATAGCCGTCTATATCATCCTCCGGTACCGTTGGATGGGCCGCGTATAGGGTAGTGTAATAACTTGCAAATGCTGTTGCGATTGTGGGTGCCGTCTTATGCCGTGTCCCCTCCTCTTCTATTTGATTTACCCAATTTGCTTCCCTTTCCTTCCGGCTCAACCACGCAAGTAGCTTCCCCGCCCTATCACCTGATTTGTATAATCTGTGGTGAGTGGTCAGTGTTTGGGTATGGGCCTCCCCCTCTGCCAAGGCTCTGAGTTCTCTCTGCGTAATCTCCAATTGCCTAAGCATCGCAGCCTCGTTGTCTGTGGATATATCGTGTTCCAGTTCTAGCAATTTACTTTCGAGATCTCTTATTTGCAACGTCTCTTCCCTATGTTTTCGGGCAATTACGTCTTGTAGCCTCCCCCTAAGGACTGTTTTGTATGCCTCCCAAAGGGTGGCCTCTGAGGAAACGGAGCCTTCGTTCTCTTGGAAAAATAATTTAGTCTCGATGTCAACGGTACCCATTATTCTTTCATCACGTAACTTCCAGGGGTTTAGTCTCCAATCTAATTTAGGCCTATGTACCCCACCCCCTACCTTTAACTGTAGTGGTGAGTGATCAGAGATACCTCTGGCTAGATAGTCTGTGTCATCAATGAATGGAATCTCCCCTGTCGGGGCAAAAAGGTAGTCGATTCGCGAGAAGGTCCTATGCGCACCTAAGAAATAGGAGTAGCTAGGGTCGGATGGGTGGTGCTGGCGCCAAAGGTGTGTCAGTCCCAAGGAGCATACAAAGTCTGCCAATGGGGTAGGCGTCTGAGCACCAATCACTGTACGGGATCTATCGAGGTGGGGATCCATCACATCATTGAAGTCGCCCCCTATGATGTGTACCGATGAGTTTGAATCTAGTAGTATCTTAGTCACTGCCTGCAGCGTCTGGGGTTGTAATCGCGGCAGGGCATACACACTAGCCAGGGTAAACTCTCTCCTGCCCCACATCCCTCTAACTGCTGCATACATACCCCCAGGGTCCACCCAGGTCTTGGCTACTTGGAAGGGTAGAGTTTTCCTGAGAAGAACAGGCACCCCCCGTGCTCCCGGGGAAAATCCAGCATGCGCCAGTGTGGTGTACGCCCCTCTCCCAATAAAAGCGCACTGGGTATCTCGGAGATGGGTTTCTTGTAGGAGAACTATATCTGGCTTAATCCGCTTGATATATCTATTCACCAGGCCCCTCATAATCTTACTACCCAATCCGTTAACGTTCCACGTCAACACGGTATATGGCGGGTCATGCATGACATTTATGGCTCATGTGGGCCGTACAGGAGATGGCCTCTAGCCGCCTGTCCCTGTCCAACTGCTTCTGGCACTGTGATTTAAAACGACCTGCTGCTACTAAAGAAAACAAAAGAACTTTAGATCGGAAACCCCCAAACTCCCTTCCCTTCCCCTCCTTGATCCCCCCACCCCACATCCTCATGCGACCCATGCTTGACCCTGTAACTACCAACATAACAACAAGCATAAGTGTCCACTGAGGTGTCTGTCGCTCCCTCCCTTCCCCTTCCCCTTCCCCTTCCCCAACCCTTTAACCCCAAGCAACAACCAAAACCACAAAGGATATGTCACTAGTCCAGGAAGATGGTTCACACAGTCTCTTCCTTGACACAAACAAGTCTAGGAGGGGTGGCCTCCTCGCAGTCGCTGTACCGCCGGTAGATTCCTCCGTCACGCCCATGGTTCACATTTCTTCGCCATTTTGGGGTTGATGCTGTTGATGGTCTGTCGCCATTTCCAGGCCTGTCGCCTCAGACCTCTCTGCCTGGTGGATAGCCTCGATGTCAAGAGTCTTACTTGAAGTTTCCCCGGTACTTCACAGGAGCAGAATGATGACTTTTCCCAATGCCTTCCTGAGTTTCCCTCCACGCTCCCAAAGAGTTTTTCTTAGGAAGAATGAAGAAACTTCCAGGGGGGAAAGGGGGATGGGATAAAGAAGAGACAGCCTCGTCTTCTATCTTGGGTGCCTTCTCTGAACCGCTACCTCTAGTTTTCTTCTTGCGTTTCAGTATATGGACACTGTAACATAAATAAACAAATTACTCATGTCCAAACAATCTTTTTTAACATTCAATTTATGAACTTCCTGTTCCTTGATTTACGTACCTTTTTTAGACTGGGCTATGCCTCTCTTCTATAGTGTTAAAGGATGGGCTTTCTTTTATTTAACTCCCAAAATAAAGAGAGAGGGGTCCTTCTCTGCCAAAGGGACGTGACACCAGAAATAGAAACTATTTAAAAAACAAACTCCCTTTGGGTTTCTTTAAAGCATACACATCCACACTCCTTTCATGGTCACTCAGCCTAATCACCAAAAGTTGAATAGAAACCAAAAGATTACCATATAATATGCTTTTATTTGATCAAATCCTTTAAAAATTAGTAAATATACACAATTTTTTTTAAAAACTTATATATCATCATATATATCAAATTTAAAGACAACTCATTCAGAAAACATGGGAGAGTATCACAAGCAGTAAGGTATCCAAGACCAAAAAGGTCAAAGTCGCACACCAAGTGTAAATAACAGATATTAGTGTCCCTGGTTCAACACTCTAGAAAATTCTTTTCTCCTGGTGGAACCGATGTAGCTTGGGCGGCTTCTAAACACAAAGCGACGCATTTCGGTGGTATAGTCTGATCAACCACCTTCTTCAGGCTTACAAATCTAGTATAGTGTCTCCCAACACAGTCATCACAATAAATATAATGTTGGGGGAATCTAAGTTCTCCCCATTGGAGTCTTCTCTCACATTAGCCTTCTAATGTCATGATTGTGCATTTCGAGGGAGCTAGGCTAGGATTAGGCTGAGTGACCATGAAAGGAGTGTGGATGTGTATGCTTTAAAGAAACCCAAATGGAGTTTGTTTTTGAAATAGTTTCTATTTCTTTTATTTAACACCTTTAAAATACAAACAACATTCACTCAGTATTAGGCAATTCTTAATAATTAGCTGTGTATTTTTCTCTGTAATTATCGTTCATACCCTTTTTACTGGACTCTGCCACTTTGTCGTTGTCTAGTTCAATGCGTAATGTTTATTAACAGAAAACTAACTTGACTGCTTATATTACACCAAACCAAATCTTTAGCAAGAGCTAAACTATTTGAGTAACTAAACCTTCTTTCTTATCTTTTACAGGAACTCAAGTAATGCAGTATGCTTGGTTAGCACAAGAATTCTTGGTAAGTATATTTAATTGCGAAAAAATATTTCTTTATAACAACTGAAAACTAAACTCTCTTCTTTTCTTCTTTTTACAGGTGCCAAGAACTGCAGAAAGCTTGGGCTAACACAAGACTTTCTGGTGAGTAAATTATTCTGTGAGACTCGCTTTTAACATTTATTTTAAACAGTACTTGCATGTCTGGAAATTCTTTCTCTCGAAGACAGGGACTCGCTTTTAACATTTATTTTAAACAGTACTTGCGTGTCTGGAAATTCTTTCTCTCGAAGATAGGATGCTCCGAGAATGACTGGAAGGTCAAACGGAGTCACGGACAATAGTCTCTAGATTCTGGAAATATTTAATTCTGCCCGACGCGTAGTATTTCCTAAGCTACCGCCGTTAAATGCTACTGTCACGTACCGTTCAGGGACCGCTATACACTCTCGTGATCCAGTCCAACATAAGGCCTTTGACTGGACGAGGTGTATTACGATTGCCCGGACGCTGTGGAGGACAGGGAAACAGCGTGATTCCGATGGGTATTCCGCACCAGGAGCGGATAAACTACAAGACCCAGAAGCCTGTGCGGCGCGTCGCGCGCGCACAGGAAATGACGACCATTCCCCTTCCCAACGGCTATGAAAGCCGGAAAACTCAGAGAAGACGCTGCAGATTATTCCGGATGGATTGGCGATTCCTCCCTGGTTACGGAGTCGGATCCTTTTCAGCGTTTGGGGGCGGTAAGGGTGTCGTTGACACCAAGTTCACAAATCCTTAAACTGCCTAAACATTCCTTACAAGGGGAAAACGCTTGCTTGATTTGCCGTTTTAGAGTTACCTTCCATAGTTTCTCTGGAGCAAGAGTGGTGCTTGAAGGCGCATTGACAAAGGGCGCATGACATTGGTGTTGTTTGTAATGAAGCTTTGATTACGTGGGCATTACCAAAAACGCTTCCTTTATACCAGGTGGTATGTCTCTACATTTGAAGGCTGTTAAATCTGTTACGAAGTGCATACCTGCTTATTGAAGGTTGATAAGCCTACAGCGACGTGCATATATCTAAATTGATACTCATAAGTGTGTGATTTAAACACGCATTACCATTGGAGTGAAATCCTGAATATTATGTTTCATGAAGTGCTGGTGTTACATGTTGTGTGTTTTTGTTCGTCTTTTAGCAAGGTGTCAGTGAGAGGTTGACGTTAAGCCTATTCCTTCCTCCCTTGTGACGCGTACTAAATCACCAGTGTTGGTGGGTACAAAGTGATCTACCAATCTATGTGTTCCTGGTTCCGTTGTTGGTTGGTGAGGGAGTGTGTATATAATGCACGTTTTCTGTTTACAGTATAAATTCACAAAGAAAGCTCTAAACCTAATTTCGCTCACAACAAGAAGTTATAGCCTACAGAAGGGTTGATGAGAACTAATCGTCCTTCAGAAAAGGTGCTGCAAGAACTTGTTAATTTTCTTTACAGGTATATAGAAGGGAGATATTAGAGAATTCGATATTCCTCAGAGGAAACTGGTTTATAGTTAATGTATTCTAATATACACTTTCTATTTCACAGGTCTCCCTCCCCGCTGTTCCCATCCTTTCCTTCCCCGATTGACCACCTTAATCTTCCGTGCTATTATAGCAATTCGGAATTGAGGGTGTCAATAGGTGGACCCATTTGAGCAACGAACCGATCCTGAGAGGTCTCCGAGGGACACGTGACAGAATAATCTGCCTTAAAAAAAAGAATAAGATACCTCTCCTGGTCGGTTCATTGTGACTATGGCCACCCTAGAGGAGGTGTTAGCCACCTTAGTGGTCCTTCAACAGGAGATCACAGCATCTAGGGTAGAGACAGCTGCCTTGCAAGATAAGGTAGATAGTCTTCAAAGAAATCCCTTTGATGTTCCAACAGGACGAAATGTAGGAGGGCCCTGGCATCTTGGAACTTCATCACTGCAGGCACCACTGACAGTGGAAATACCCGTAGCGATACCTTTAGCGGCTCCTTAACGCTTTCAAGGGGACGCCTCGAAAGTTCAGGTCTTTCTGACCCAAATTATGTTACATTTCTCTTGTAGGCCTAAAGCCTTCCCTTCTAATCAATCTAAGGTAGCATTTATGATTTCTCATTTAACTGGAGATGCCGCACAGTGGGCAGTGCCTTTTGTACGCCGAGATGATCCTTTGTTATACGATTGGGATGAATTTAAGAAAGAATTTGAGGCAGTATTTGATCGCAGAGCAGCTTCTTTTTCTGCGGATAGAGATCTTTTAGCGCTTAAACAAGGCAATAAGGATCTTATTGTATATATCAATGCGTTTCAAAGATTAGTGGCAGAAACACAGTGGCCTGAAGAAAAAAGGGCTGCTGTGTTTTATCAAGGTCTCAAAGACGATATGAAAGACGTACTAGCCCAAATTGACCCTCAGCCCACACGGTGTGTGGACCTTATCAATCTAGTATTAAGATTAGATTATCGCATTGGAGAACGTAAGGGTGATAGAAGGAAGGTAGAACGACCTCCTAATAGATTCGACAAACCCAGAGTGGTGGGAGGATCTACCGGGTCTACGGTGGAACCTATGGAAATAGGTATGATACGTGCCCCCCTATCTCAATTAGAGAGGGACACAAGGAGAAAAAACGGTTTATGTATGTACTGTGGCAAAAAAGGCCATTTTGTTAAAGAATGCTTAAGTAAACCGAAATTCACTACAGGTTTTAAGAAACCTCATGTGGCCATAGCAGTCATGGTATCGGAAAACTGACAACCTCAAAGACATCAGAAGGGGATTCTTTGGGTGGATTAACCATCCCTTCTATCAAACAAATGACAGGTCTATCTTCACATCATTTCTTTATTCCGGTACAGTTAAAAACAGGAAAAGGGTGGAGAAAGGTAGAAGCAATGATAGATTCCGGAGCCACAGGGCTGTTTATGGATAACCTGGTAGTCAAGAAATTGGGTATTTCGGTATTAGCTAAAGACAAACCCGAAGAAATACTTACCGTAGATGGAACAGAACTAAGTACCGGTCCCATACAATATCATACGACTAACCTAGAAATGAGTTGCGGGGAAGGGCATACGGAATCCTTGAGATTTAACATTATTCAGGCCCCTCAATATGGTGTTATTTTAGGACTTCCTTGGTTAGAACAGCATAACCCCACGATTAACTGGAATGACAGAACGTTAGAGTTTCAAAGTGTATGGTGCCATGAGAATGGGTGTTTCAGGATAGAGTCTCCTGTTCAATATTTAAGCACCATTCATAAAATCGCCACAGCGGCGGAAACCGATGTTACATTACCCTCCTGTTACGCAGAATACCAAGACGTTTTTGTGAAAAGCAGGCAGACTCACTGCCTCCTCATCGGCATTACGATTGTCAGATAGATTTAATACCGGGAGCAGTAATTCCATGTGGGAGATTGTATGCTTTAACGGAACCTGAAAACACACATCTCAGAGAATATATAGATAAATATTTGGAGAATGGTTTCATACGCCCTTCTAAATCACCCGCAGCCTCTCCGCTTTTTTTTATCCCGAAAGCGAATGGTGAGAAAAGAGCCTGCATTGACTTTAGGGCCCTTAATAATGTCACCATCAAAAATAGGTATCCCTTACCTCTTATACCCATTTTACTGGAACAAGTCAAGAAGGCCACCATATTCACTCGGCTGGACTTAAAGGGGGCTTACCACTTGGTACGCGTAAGAGAAGGCGATGAGTGGAAAACAGCCTTCCGTACCAGATATGGATTATATGAATATACAGTAATGCCCTTTGGTCTTTGTAACGCCCCCGCGGCGTTCCAGTACTTCGTGAACGAAGTACTGAGAGAGTTTTTAGACAGGTTTGTGGTGGCATATATCGATGACATTTTAATCTACTCCTCTTCTGTGAAGGAACATTTACTGCATGTTAGTCAGGTGTTTAAGGCACTTAGACTGAATAAACTGTACTGCAAACTCAGTAAATGTGAGTTTCATGTGAGTAAAGTGGAATTCCTGGGAGTAATGTTGTCACCCTCCGGACAAGAAATGTCTGAAAGGAAAATCCTAGCTGTGAAAGAGTGGCCACGTCCTACTAATGTTAGAGATATACAATGTTTTTTAGGATTTGCGAACTTTTATCGCAGGTTTATAAGTCATTTTTCCAACATCGTGGCCCCGATAACTAAGCTATTGCGCAAGAAGGTATCATTTCATTGGTCTGAAGAAGCGGAATCTTCCTTCCAAACTTTGAAAGGGGCTTTTATCACAGCTCCTATTTTGGCTCATCCTGATCCGGAAAAGCCCTATATAGTGGAAGCTGACGCATCCGATGTAGCAATTGGAGCAATACTATCACAAAGGCATAGCAACAGTGGGCAACTACACCCAGTGGCATATATGTCCAGGAAATTAAATGAAGCGGAGGCAAGATATACCATTGCTGAAAAAGAATTACTAGCGATAAAAGATGCTTTCAGTGACTGGAGACATCTCTTAATGGGAGCCAAACATGTTATAACGGTGTATACAGATCATCGGAACCTGCAGTTTATGAGGTCTACCAGACTGCTCTCACCCAGACAATTACGGTGGATGCTTTTCTTTTCAGAGTTCAATTTTGTAGTTACCTACAGACCAGGATCTGAGAATAAGAAAGCTGATGCTCTTTCAAGGCAGGAAACGGTCCCAGAACATACCATCGAGATAAAACATTCTATCTTGCATCCCCAACAAGTAGTAGGATTAATCCAAACAGATTCCTTTTTGAAAAAGGTTGCACAGGGGGTGCAAACCCCTTACTGGAGAAATTGGTTCAAGAAACATAGCCAATGGACTTTAGTAAAAGGTCTACCCCTAAAAGAGAAACAGTTATTAATTCCGAACCTGGCCTTAAGAAGAGAAGTGTTTCAATGGTGTCACAATGCTCATAGTGCAGGACATAACGGTATCGAAAAGACACTAGACAGAATCAATCGACAATTCTGGTGGCCTTCAGTGAGAAAAGACGTTACGGACATGATAAGCAAGTGCGAAAAATGTGTACAAGCTAAAGTAGACCATGGTAAATCACAAGGGTTGCTTCAACCTCTTCCAACTCCGCTAGTCCCCTGGGAAACGATTTCATTGGATTTTATCGTTGGATTACCAAAAGATAAAGGATGTACTGCCATTCTAGTAGTAGTGGAAAGTCCCACTAAAATGGGTCATTTTATAGCTTGTGCACAAGAACCCACCTCAGGTCAATTAGCACAAATGCTAATGCAACATGTGTTCCGCCTACATGGTCTTCCTTCTAACATTGTTTCCGATCGAGGCCCGCAGTTCACTGCACGCTTTTGGAAAGCTTGGTGTACTGCCTTACATATGAAAGCCTCAACGTCGACTAGTTTTCACCCTCAATCAGACGGACAAACAGAAAGGTTAAACCAGACACTAAAACAATATCTCAGGTGCTATGTTGAAGAAAGTTCAGATGAGTGGGTGGATTTGTTGTGTCTAGCAGAGGTGGCTTACAATAGTGCAAAGCATCAGTGAACCAAGATTACTCCTTTCTATAGCAGTTACGGATTCCATCCTCGGTTCATACCCTTCATACATCCTGCGAGTACACAAACAATACCTGAAGCGCAGAATAGAATAACCCACATCCAACAAACCCTGAAACAAACATATAGGAATTTGAAAAAGCTAAGGTGTTATACAAAGCAAAAGCCGATAAACATCGTAAACCTAATCCATCATATAAGGTGGGTGAGGTGGTATGGCTATCCACACGAAATATTCGCTTCAGGAAATACAGTATTTTTAATCCTAAATTTATAGGTCCATATCGGATTATAAAGGTCATCTCCCCCGTTGCTGTAAAATTGGCACTTCCTTCTTCCATGAAAATACATCCTGTTTTTCATGTATCTCTGATAAAACCCTCATACACACCAATTAAGAAAAATCCTTCTCCTATATGGGTAAACAATGAACCAGAATATGAAGTACACAAGATTCTGGATTCCAAAATGAGAGGCTCAAAACTGTGGTATTTGGTGTCGTGGAAAGGATATGGGGTAGAAGAAAATTCATGGGAATCTGCACAAGGAATGCATGCTCAAAAATGTATAAAAACCTTTCACGCTAAGTATCCTAACAAACCTGGTTCGTGTAAGCGGTCTTCGGAAGAAGGATGTGCTGTCAGATACCGTTCAGGGACCGCTATACACTCTCGTGATCCAGTCCAACATAAGGCCTTTGACTGGACGAGGTGTATTACGATTGCCCGGGCGCTGTGGAGGACAGGGAAACAGCGTGATTCCGATGGGTATTCCGCACCAGGAGCGGATAAACTACAAGACCCAGAAGCCTGTGCTGCGCGTCGCGCGCGCACAGGAAATGACGAACATTCCCCTTCCCAACGGCTATGAAAGCCGGAAAACTCATAGAAGACGCTGCAGATTATTCCGGATGGATTGGCGATTCCTCCCTGGTTACGGAGTCGGATCCTTTTCAGCGTTTGGGGCGGTAAGGGTGTCGTTGACACCAAGTTCACAAATCCTTAAACTGCCTAAACATTCCTTACAAGGGGAAAACGCTTGCTTGATTTGCCGTTTTAGAGTTACCTTCCATAGTTTCTCTGGAGCAAGAGTGGTGCTTGAAGGCGCATTGACAAAGGGCGCATGACATTGGTGTTGTTTGTAATGAAGCTTTGATTACGTGGGCATTACCAAAAACGCTTCCTTTATACCAGGTGGTATGTCTCTACATTTGAAGGCTGTTAAATCTGTTACGAAGTGCATACCTGCTTATTGAAGGTTGATAAGCCTACAGCGACGTGCATATATCTAAATTGATACTCATAAGTGTGTGATTTAAACACGCATTACCATTGGAGTGAAATCCTGAATATTATGTTTCATGAAGTGCTGGTGTTACATGTTGTGTGTTTTTTGTTCGTCTTTTAGCAAGGTGTCAGTGAGAGGTTGACGTTAAGCCTATTCCTTCCTCCCTTGTGACGCGTACTAAATCACCAGTGTTGGTGGGTACAAAGTGATCTACCAATCTATGTGTTCCTGGTTCCGTTGTTGGTTGGTGAGGAGTGTGTATCTAATGCACGTTTTCTGTTTACAGTATAAATTCACAAAGAAAGCTCTAAACCTAATTTTGCTCACAACAAGAAGTTATAGCCTACAGAAGGGTTGATGAGAACTAATCGTCCTTCAGAAAAGGTGCTGCAAGAACTTGTTAATTTTCTTTACAGGTATATAGAAGGGAGATATTAGAGAATTCGATATTCCTCAGAGGAAACTGGTTTATAGTTAATGTATTCTAATATACACTTTCTATTTCACAGGTCTCCCTCCCCGCTGTTCCCATCCTTTCCTTCCCCCGATTGACCACCTTAATCTTCCGTGCTATTATAGCAATTCGGAATTGAGGGTGTTAATAGGTGGACCCATTTGAGCAACGAACCGATCCTGAGAGGTCTCCGAGGGACACGTGACAGCTACGAAATATCTCTTCTACACTAACTCTAAACGCTGGTGACGCAGAAGCTGCTCCTTCTCCAACGGCTTCGGTGAAGTGCAAGCAGCTGCGTGAGAGCGCGCGCCTAGAGTGAAGTTCAGGGTCTCACGCTCAAAGCAGGAAGGTCTGAAGCGCTGACCTCAGCGCCCTCAGCCATCTTAGTGGAGCGCAAATGAATAAGCTCAGTCCAAGATAGATTATGTCTTTCCCTGCCAGAAGTAGTGATGGCACCCACTAGGCTAGTCTCTTGCAGCCTCCTGGTTCGGTTCCTGACAGTACCCCTCCGCAAGGGGGTTTCCCCAGGTCTGGCCTTTAGGGGAAATTGGTCATGAAAAGCCTTTACTAATCTCGGGTCATGAACGTTTGAGGATGGTTCCCAAGACCGTTCCTCCGGACCATAACCTTTCCAATCGACTAAATAATACAGTTTTCTCTTCTTCCACTTAGAGTCTAGGATCCTCTTCACCTCAAATTCCTCTCCATCTACAGTTTGGATCGGTTTAGGAAGTGCTCTGGGTCGGAGGTATGGTGAAGATTTTTTCAGTAAAGAGACATGAAAAACAGGATGAACTTTCAATTGCGTGGGTAACTTTAGCCTGTAGGTCACGGAATTAAATTTTTTCTCAACCTCAAAAGGACCTACAAAACGGGGCTGGAATTTCCGATTCCCTTTTAATTTCAAATTCTTGGTGCTAAGCCAAACCTTACACCCAATTGGATAATCATCCTCTAATCTTCTCTTTTTATCAGCACGGTGTTTGTACGTCTCTTTTGATTTCTCTAACTTTCCTCTAGCTGCCTCATGGGTTTCACTTAAATGCTGGACGAAATCCTTAACTGCTGGAACTGAAATTTCACTAGTACTAATCGTTAGATTTGGATGTCGTCCATAATTTAAGTAGAATGGAGAATGACCATTAGAGCTGTTTTGGGAGTTGTTGTTTGCGAATTCTGCTGCCCAGAGAAGATTCGGCCAGTCCCCTTCCTGATCCAACAAGAACAATCTCAGGTACTGATCTAGCTCTTGGTTTGCCCTCTCAGTCTGTCCATCAGTCTCTGGGTGATAGCTAGTGGAGAACCTAGTTTCTATATTTAAACCTTGTGTAAAGGCCTTCCAGAAATGGGACAGGAACTGAGTGCCACGGTCTGAAATGAGAACCTTAGGGATTCTGTGTAACCTCACCACATGTAAACCAAATTGTGTGGCCAATTCTTTAGCACTGGGGATGAGTGCAAAGGAACAAAGTGGGCCATTTTGGTAAAGGCATCCACAAAAAACAGGATTGCACTGTAACCCCGACTAGAAGGTAGGTCTACAATTAGATCCATGGTCACTGTGTGCCAGGGATAAGGGGGTGTAGGCATTGGTAGCAGTAGGCCCTGAGGTGGTTGCCGTGTCGGTTTTCCCTGAGCACAAATTCCACAACCTAACACATATTGCTTGATGTCTTTTGTCATTTTAGGCCACCAAAAGTGTCTCTTAATCAGTTCTTCAGTCTTGTTAATTCCCTTATGACCGGCCATGGGGTGATCGTGGCAATCGTACAAAATGTGTTCTCGCAAATCCAGGGCTGGTACAAACAAGACTCCACTATGGTAGGGCAACCCATTTCGGACTTCTCAAGATGGATCCGCCAAAACCCATTGCTGAAGCTCTTCTGGAGTAAGAGACTTCCTTACTTTCTCTTCAAAGGTTTCACTGGTAATGGCCCCCACAATCTTTGATTCTGGGATGATCTTTTGATCATCTATAAGCATCCTTTGTTCTTCATTATCCATCCTGGATAAGGCATCCGCCTTGCCGTTCTTGCTTCCTGGACGATAGGTAATTACAAAATTGTAATCTGCAAAATACAAAGACCATCTAAGTTGGTGTGGCGTTAGAGTTCTTGCCGATTTCAGGAATTGCAGATTCTTGTGATCTGTATACACAGTTACCGTATGTCTGGCTCCCATTAGGTAGTGCCTCCACTCCTTAAAGGTGTCTTTAATTGCTAACAGCTCCTTCTCTGTGATTGTGTAGTTGATCTCGGCCGGGAGAAGTTTTCGAGAATGGTAAGCCACTGGGTGCAGTTGACCGGTCTTCTTATGCCTCTGAGATAGGATTCCTCCAATAGCCTGGTCAGATGCATCCGCCTCCACATAAAAAGGTTCTGTAGGATCGGGGTGGAGGAGTATGGGTGCCGAAGTAAAAATCTCTTTCAGAGACTGAAAGGCCGCTTCCGCCTCCTCAGACCAGAAAAATGGAACGCCTTTTCTTAACAGACGAGTAATTGGAATCACCTTTTGGGAGAAATCCTGAATAAATCTCCTGTAAAAGTTTGCGAATCCAATAAATCGCTGTATCTCCTTTACAGTCATTGGGGATGGCCAGTCCAAAACTGCTTTGATCTTTTGCATATCCATGGTGATTCCCTCTGGAGCTAGGACAAAGCCTAAGAAATCTACTGAGCGGACATTGAATGCACATTTTTCAAGCTTGACATATAAGCAGTTTTCTCGCAGTTTTTCTAATATTCCTCTTACATGTCCTTGATGTTCTTCTTCCGTTGCCAAATAGATCAAAATGTCGTCAATGTAGACAATGGCACACTTGTCAATATATTGACTCAAAACATTGTTTATAGAATACTGAGAAGCCGCCGGGGCATTGCAGAGACCGTAAGGCATTACTTGGTACTCGCATAGGCCGAACTTGGTCCTGAATGCGGTCTTCCATTCATCGCCCTCTCTGATCCGGATCAGGTGGTAAGCTCCTCGAAGGTCGAGTTTGGTATAGATCTGAGCCCCCTTAACCTGATCCAGGAGCACAGAAATCAAAGGTAAGGGGTATCGGTTCTTGATAGTGATTCTGTTGAGGGCGCGATAGTCAATACAGGTCCTTAGATCGCCCTCTTCCTTCTTTGGCACAAAAAATAGTGGCGAAGAGACGGGAGACTGTGAAGGCCTGATGAACCCGTTCTTCAAATAGGTCTGAATATATTCTTTCAAATATTTATCCTCTTTTTCCGTCAGAGCGTAGATTCTGCTGCACGGAAGGTTTGCCCCTGGTTCCAACTCGATCTTACAATCGTAAGGCCTATGAAGGAGAAGTTTCTCGGCATCGACCTCACTAAAGACATCCTTGTAGTCCTGATACATTTCTGGAACTTCTTCTGTACGTATCACACACACCGACGCTCCGTTCTCACATAAACAAGCAGCTAAGCTTGATTCCTTTACTCGGTCCTCGCCAAGATAACAAGACTCTTTACAGTAATCGGAGTTCATCTTGATAGATCTTTTCTCCCAATCTATTTGAGGGTTATGCTCCGTTAACCATGGGAGGCCTAGGATTAGTTAGAACTGTGGCGCATCAATTAAGTTAAACTGTAAGCTCTCTCGATGACCATCTGGTAGAGCAAGTTCCACTTCCTCAGTGTGGCTAACGATTGGACCAGAAGAAAGATTTGTGCCATCAACCGCTCTCACAGATTCACTCTTGGTCTTTCAAATGGCTTGCAATCCTATCTTTGAGGCAAATTTAATGTCGCAGAAATTTCCGGTGGCTCCTGAGTCTATCATCAGACTGGATAGATGTTCTAAATTTCAAGGTAACTGGTAGGGTTAGATGCGGAGCAGACGATTGCAACGTGTTCGCCAACAGGTGAGAATCTGGAGTTGTGATTTCTTTAGCATCCACCAGTCCAACCCCTCCTACTGGTGGTACCGCACGTTTTCCTTCGGCGAAGTCTTTGGTTTCTTCGGACAGACCTTAACAAAATGGCCACTGACCCCGCAGTACATGCAAAGATTATTCAATCTCCTCTTCTCCTTTTCTTCTTTGGAAAGAGGGCCTCTCACCACTCCAATCTGCATAGGCTCTAACGCCTGATGGTTCTCTGCCGACCTAGTTCCTTCGGACCTCATTCTGTCAAATCTGGGTACACTCGGGCGAAACTCCCTTCTTTTCTCGCCTCTTCTTTCCATCTGTCTATAATCCAATTCTAGGACCAAATCGATAAGGGCGGAAACTTCTGTGGGTCTATTGGGTATTTGGGACAAGGCATCTTTGAGTTCGTCTTTCAAGCCTCTATAAAACAATGCAGCTCTTTTATTCTCTGGCCAGTCCATCTCTACAATAAGCTTATTAAATTGGGCCAGGTAGGCAACTAGTTCCTTATTACCTTGCCTTAACTCCAGCAACTCATTGTCCGTGGCTTGAGAAACTCTTCTCCGATCAAAGATCCGCAAAAATTATTTTTTAACTTCATCAAAATCATACAGGATAGCCGAATCTTTGGAGACCAGAGGCAAGGACCAGGCAGCAGCGTCTCCACTTCGGTATGATAGAATGAAAGCTACCCGGGACTGTGCATCAGGGAAAATGGCGGGCCGACACATGAAGTGTAGAGAGCATTGGGTAAGGAAAATTTGGGCCTTTTGAAGGTCACCATTAAAACGTTCTGGTGGGGCAAGCGGAATAACTGGGGACAATGAGTGTATTACTTGTGTAGTGCTTCTTGGGTGTGGTAAAGGGGTGGTACTAGTAGTCTGTGCGTCCTGAGAAAGGCCTGCAAAGCTGGTGCCTGAAAAATAACCGTCCATCTTGTTAGCTAAATCTGTTGTGTCTCTCCTGGAGGCTAATAAGTCTTGCCTTAAGCTTCTGTTCTCCTCTCTAACAGCTAACAACTCTTTCTGAATGGCCTCTAAAACCCCTCCTAAATTCTTCAGGTCTAATCCCTCAGCCATTCTGCTCGGGTGAGTAAAAAGTCGTGGGCACTTCACTCTGTCAAGAGTCTTACTTGAAGTTTCCCCGGTACTTCACAGGAGCAGAATGATGACTTTTCCCAATGCCTTCCTGAGTTTCCCTCCACGCTCCCAAAGAGTTTTTCTTAGGAAGAATGAAGAAACTCCCAGGGGGGAAAGGGGGATGGGATAAAGAAGAGACAGCCTCGTCTTCTATCTTGGGGGCCTTCTCTGAACCATTACCTCTAGTTTTCTTCTTGCGTTTCAGTATAAGGACACTGTAACATAAATAAACAAATTATTCAGGTCCAAACAATCATTTTTAACATTCAATCTATGAACTTCCTGTTCCTTGATTTACGTACCCATTTTTAGACTGGGCTATGCCTCTCTTCTATAGTGTTAAAGGATGAACTTTCTTTTATTTAACACCTTTAAAATACAAACAACATTTACTCAGTATTAGGCAATTCTTAATAATTAGTTGTGTATTTTTCTCTGTAATTATCGTTCATACCCTTTTAACTGGACCCTGCCACTTTGTCGTTGTCTAGTTCAATGCGTAATGTTTATTAACAGTAAACTAACTTGACTGCTTATATTACACCAAACCAAATCTTTAGCGAGAGCAAAACTATTTGAGTAACTAAACCTTCTTTCTTATGTTTTACAAGAACTCATGTAATGCAGTATGCTTGGTTAGCACAAGAATTCTTGCTAAGCATATTTAATTGCGAAACAATACTTCTTTATAACAACTGAAAACTAAACTCTCTTCTTTTCTTCTTTTTGCAGGTGCCAAGAACTGCAGAAAGCTTGGGCTGACAAGACTTTCTGGTGAGTAAATTATTCTGTGAGACTCGCTTTTAACATTTATTTTAAACAGTACTTGCGTGTCTGGAAATTCTTTCTCTCGAAGACAGGGACTCGCTTTTAACATTTATTTTAAACAGTACTTGCGTGTCTGGAAATTCTTTCTCTCCAAGATAGGATGCTCCGAGAATGACTGGAAGGTCAAACGGAGTCACGGACAATAGTCTCTGGATTCTGGAAATATTTAATTCTGCCCGACGCGTAGTATTTCCTAATCTACCGCCGTTAAACGCTATGAAATATCTCTTCTACACTAACTCTAAACGCTGGTGATGCAGAAGCTGCTCCTTCTCCATCGGCTTTGGTGAAGTGCAAGCAGCTGCGGGGGAGCGCGTGCCTAAAGTGAAGTTCAGGATCTCACGCTCAAAGTAGGAAGGTCTGAAGCGCTGACCTCAGCGCCCTCAGCCATCTTAGTGGAGCGCAAATGAATAAACTCAGTCCAAGATAGATTATGTCTTTCCCTGCCAGAAGTAGTGATGGCACCCACTAGGCTAGTCTCGTGCAGCCTCCTGGTTCGGTTCCTGACACTCGAGGAGGAGGTGGTCACCATCGGTATCCTCTGGGGAGTCCTGGTCGGATTGGTCAGCATGAGTGCTATCCCCATGGGTCGAGGCTCCAGTGGCGGCCCGTTCCCCCCCTGATTCCTCCTCCGGGAGGCCCCCTCTCCGTCGATAGGGCATCCCAGGCTGCGCTGTCCCCGAACGCATCGAGTTTCTTGCAGTGAGGCGCCGTCTCGGTTTCGTCCTCTGTGGTCTAGGCTCCCATCTTGGTTATAGGGTTCCTGAGTGCGATGCGGTACCACTAGCCTCCGGTCCAAGTCTCGGGTGTTCCTCAATCCATGCCCAGGCATCTTCAGATGTTTGAAAGAACTGAGTCGTATCTTGAAAGATCACCTTGAGCTTGGCTGGGAAGAGAAGCATATATTGGAAGCATAGGGCCCGGAGTTTGACTTTCACGGAGTCGAAGGACCTCCGCATCTTCTGCACCTCCCTAGAATAGTCAGGGAAGTTCATGACTCTCGCGCTGGCCAGTTAAGTTCTCCCATTTTCCGCGCTTCCCGCAGAATTGCATCTCGATCTTGATAATTTAGGAATCGGGCAATTAAGGGACGCGGCGGGGCTCCCGGTGGGGGTCTCACAGCCGGCATCCTATGCGCCCGTTCAATGAGAAAGCAAGCAGAGAACTTAGCTCTGGGGAGGACATCTCGCAACCCCGTCGTCAAGAAGGTGATGGGATCAGTGTTCTCCTGCCCTATAGGTATCCCGATAAAGCAGAGGTTGTTTGTCCGCGCCCTGTTCTCCGCGTCATCGACCTTCCACATGAGCTCCCGTACGGTAGCCTGTAGTTCCTTGATGTCGCCCCTGGAGGTATGCGTTGCGTCTTCCACCTCAGATATGTGGGCCTCCGTTTGCGTGACGCGATCTGCGATATTGCGTATATCCTGTCGGAGAAGGGTCACCTCCGTTCTTATCTCCGCAACTTTGCCTTCAATGGCTTCTCTCGAGGCCTGGATCACCTGAGGATAGCTGTGTTATCTGGCGCACTCGCGTTTTCTCCCTCCGGGTCTGTGTGTGCAGGGAGCACCTTAGTGTACTTGTCCATTTTTCCCTGGCGGTGCGTCTTAGGTTCTTTGTCTTTAGCCATTGTCTACTCTGGGGGGTGGTGTTTCTGCCGTCTACAGCGCCAAGGGGCGAAGGCGCCAATGGGGGAAGTCGCAAGCACGTGCCCTGGCAATTATCGCAGAAAGTGACACTTGGAAGGTAAGCATGGCACGACCCCCTGGTGCAGGAAACACACGAAGCGCCCACCGACCGACGCCCTCTCCCCTCACCACACTATCGAAGGGCCACCCCAGCGGGTGCACGAACGTTCAGAGGGACTTCCTCGTGTACACCATATAGCTGTGGCCGCAGGGATCGCAATCCTGTGTACAACAGTGTCGTTGTCTTCAGACGGGTTGCCACCAGGCCACCCCTGTAGTGGTGTTCAAGGGGCTTTGATCCTGCACTGCTGTGCCGGCTCGCTCAGCATCGAAGGCCCAGCCTCCTCCGCGGGTTAGCAGCGTGTCCGCTTCACGGTCGTGCAGCGCAGTGTGGCCCCACAGCAGTCCGCCTGGGGTACGGAAGGCGCAGCCAGACAGGGGCAAGTATACCTGGCTCTGTAGCCTCAGGGAGGTCGCTCTCGGTCAACGTGGGGGGGATGGTGGGACCGGCCCGATAGAACTCTGACAGGCTGTTGATGGACCTTTTGCAGTCCCTTAAAGTGAAATTAGGGCGCGTCCCCTGGGGCCACTAATCCCAGCCCCTATTGAGCGGTTTCTCAGCAGTCTCTGCGTACCCCTCGCTCATGGCAGTTCACACCCCCGTGTCTCGGGCCTCCGTCGCCGCAGCGCGGTCACTCACTTCTGGCTCTACTGCGGAGGGCAGTAGTAGTTACCGCCGTGATGCGGGTCCCCGCCCCTGGGTCCTCGGGCTGCAATCGGGTGCCCGGTATCTCTGTGGGTCACAAGGGGGAGGCAGTGGAGGTCTTCTAGTTAGAGAGCAGGCACTCTCGCTCCCCCTCTACCCCAGGGGGGGGGGGAAACTACAGCAGCTCCAGTGGCAGCCCTCGACCTCCACACAGCCCAAGCGGATCCGCCGGTCACTCCTCCTCCTCCGGAGCCCCGGTGATCCGGCTCGGGGGCAGAGTGTGCGCAGCTCTGGTGCACAGAGTCGGGCCCAGCAATGGCTCCCACCTCCGCAGGATCACGGCACAGCCTTTCTCCCCGCAGCTGGGCAAGCGAGAGGAAAAGCCTCACCTCGCGACCGTCAGTGATGTCCCGCTAGCGATGCAGGCAGGGAGAGAGGCCGCACCGGCCGCACGGGATCAGCGCGCGTCCTCCGCGCCATCACTTGCCTCCCAGTCGGTGGGTGTCCCCGGATCTGCTCAGAAGTTAGGGACGGCAGCGGCCGCCATTTGGCGTGGGGGGAGGGCTCTCCTACCCGTACAATGCAGCCATCTTCAGCAGTGTTTTGTCACCCTCAGGTCCGGGCGGCCATCTTGGCGGTCGGGCCCCGTTGTCATAGAGGTCATGTAATCTTCGTGTTTTACCGCCGTAGCAGCTCCCCAAAGTGCTTCCTCTGCGGGCTAAGGGTTAAATTATATGCGGCCAGCGAATTTGGTTCTCGTGCGTGGCTAAAAGACAGGATAGTGAACAGGATCTGCTTCGGGCGGCCGGAGCTCCGGCAAGCGCGGCTAGTCAGCCATAATGTTCGATCTCTGTTATTCTTGATCACATGTTCTGGAATTTGTAATGCATTAACACTAAAAGCAGGCAGTATCCAACATATTACCTCTCTAAAAATATATGATACTGTTTTTCTTATGTATTTACTCTATTATAAACTGCATAAATGGG
The DNA here is from genome assembly GCA_963921515.1 of Calotriton arnoldi. Lineage (NCBI taxonomy): Eukaryota > Metazoa > Chordata > Amphibia > Caudata > Salamandridae > Calotriton > Calotriton arnoldi. The sequence goes on along the minus strand of CAWUFW010013871.1, from coordinate 117,400 downwards.
CTGTGCTTTGATGCCCCCTAGGAACTTGCTAATGCTTATATAATACTTTCATAATAAAATAATTATAGTTCACAAAGACCAGAAGCTTTTTGTTTGCCCACTTTTTGCCATGTAAAACTAGCAAATAGACTTCAGGAAAACAGCACAAGGTAGGGAACACCCACACAACACCCATGGAACGCCTTCCCGGGGCTGAGTAACAAAACACAGAAATTTACACTGTCTGTGTTACTCCAGATTTTTGGAGTCACTCAAAGCAACTCAAAGTGGCTTTTTGTGGCTTCAGAAATATGACTTAGGCGTTTGCGTCATGCATGTACCACGTTGCGTGGTGCAAACATGATGCAACCCTCTCATAAATATGTCCCTTGGTGTTTACATTTCTTTTGTTGACTTCAAAGTGAGAGAAATGATGTGACAATCATGCTGCTGAGTACCCATGCGAGAGGACAGGCTGTAGGAAGTTATCTTTTCTAGCACACAACAAAAATGACTGTGCTGATATTTCAGAATACATCAGAATGAGAAAAGTAGAAATGAAGCACATTTTTTTGTAATTCTGAAGTGTGGTGGAAACAAATATTTTAATACAATCAAAACAAACAGGACACTTGGTGATGACATTTCCACACATTATCATTTGTGCGCAGTAAACCTGTATGTCTGTGCAAATGATATGGCCATTTACAAGAGGAAATGTGTCGTCTGTAATTGCAGTGCACTATCATCCCATGCATACTCCACACTATACCACTCCACTTTACACTACTCCTCTCTACAACCATCTGCTCCATTCTATGCCCTTCCACTCTATGCTATGCCACTCTACGCCATGCCACTCCACTCCACGACACTCCACTCCACAACACTCCAATGTAAGACACTCTAGGACATGGCTCGCCACTCCACTTCACTCCACATCCCTCCACTTTACGCCCCTCCACTCTATTCTACCCCACTCCACTAAAATCTACCCCAACCCAGTCTACCCACTACACTCCAACATACCCCACTCCAGTTCATTAAAATCTACCCCACTCCAATCTACCATACTCTAATCCACCCAATCTAATCCACTCCACTATACCCCACTCCACCCTAATCTACCCCACTCTACTCCACTCCAATCTACCCCACTCTACTCCACTCCTATCTCCCCCACTCCACTATACCCTACGCCAATCCACCCAATCTATACCACTCCAATCTACCCTCCAAGCCACCCAATCTGCCCCACTTCACTCCACTACACTCTTCCCCACTCTATCACGCTCCACTTTACCCTACTCTACCCCACTTCACTCCAATCTACCCCACCCAATATACCACACTTCACTCCAATCTACCCCACTCCAGCCTAGTCCAATCTACCCCACTCCAATCTACTTCACTTCAATCTACTGCACTCCACTGTAACCCACTCTACACCACCTCACTCCACTTCAACCTACCCTACTACACACCACTCCAATGTACCCCACTTCAAATTACTCCACTCCAATCTACCCTAGTCTACCCCACTCCACTCTGCCCAAATATACCCCACTCCATTCCAATCTCTAATCCACCCAGTCTACCCCACTTCAAGTACTCTGCTCCACTCCAATCTACCCCACTCCACTCCAACCTACCTCACGCCATTCAAATCTACCCTATTCTAATGCAACCAATTTACCCTACTTCCAGTACCCCCACTCCAGTCTGCCCCACTCCACTCCACATCACCCCAATCCAATATACCCCATTCTTCTCCAATCTATCCCATTCCAATCGTCCCCAATATACCTCACTCCACTCTACCCCAATCTACTCTGATCTGCCAAACTCCTCTCTACCACAATCCACTTAAACCTCTTATCTACCCCAACCCACCTAAATCTACCCCAGTCCTCCAATCTACCCCACCCCACTCCATTCCAATCTAGCCCACTCCACTGCAATTTACCCAATTCCACTACAATCTACCCCACCCCACCCCTCTATAATCTACCCCACCTCACTCAATCTACCCCACTCCAATCTGCACCACTCCAATCTACCCCACTCTACTCCAATCTACCCCACTCTACACCACTACAATCTACCCCACTCTAGTCTAACTCACTCTACCCCAATATACCCCACTGCAATTTACCACACTCTACCCCACTCCCCTCTAAACCAATCTACCAAACTCCACGCTACCCCAATCTACCCTACTCTGCTGTAAACCAATTTACCCCAGTCCATGCTACCCCAATCTGCCCTACTCCACGCTAAACTAAGCCAACCTACCCCACTCCACGCTACCCCACTCCACACTACTGCAATCTACCTCATTCCACTCAACCCCAATTTACCCCACCCGCCACTAACATTTAGCCACACTGGTGTACAACATAGCTAAAACACATTGCCAAAGTCAATAGCCTTTGCAGAGGCGAAACCTATTGGCTTTGCAAATGCTTTCTAATTTTTGCCAGGCTGCTTTTTTTTCCCCTGTCCGGCCTTGCTGCCCAGTTATGCCCTCCCACCCACACAAAGTCATCCGATACAAACATGCGCCGGTTTCAGAGAGTGGAGGTAGAGGAAAAAATAAATCTAGACTGAGAGATTAGGTAATCCGAGTTTTGAAATGGAGACTGTGGATTCGTTTTGTTGGATATTGCAGTGTGGATTGTTCCCTAGGAGACCTGGGTAGCCCAGGGGTCATAAAAAGGGCAGTTAGATGGTGAGAAAAATAAGAAAGTTTCAAATCGTCATTGCCATATACTGCAGTAGGTAGGCCTCAAACTCAGGCTCCAGCTGAAGCACACAGCAACAGTGATTTTTAACAAGGCTCCCAAAAGACGAGACAGAAGCGTCTAACAGATTTCCGCCAGCGTCTAAACTGCCCCTTTGCAGCAGTGCTGTGTGTTTCCCAAATGGTGTGTCTGACTAAGCAGCAATGTGAAACCTGTGCGCTCGTGGCTGATTTGTCACTCTGAGAGTAATTTGTTTGTTCACTAGAGGAGTCGTTTTTATCTTCCTCGCTGTCCTTCTGCTTTATTGGCTCCAATTACAGAGTTATCACTCTCTCACCTGGATTATCTGTTGCCTCGTGCTCCGCTTTGGCTTCATTAGTGAGGGAATGAAATGCGCACGAAAGAATGACAAATGTCCACAATTTACATAGCAAATGTCTTGCAATAGAGGTTTCATAAATTAACGTGATGCTGGAAAAATTCTGTTCTCATGCAAAATATGTAGAAATATGTATTTCTAGTTTGCATTTTGGCTTTTATTATTTCTTAAACGATGGTGAAATACATGGACTATGTACTGCCAATGTTCCTCCTCCCATCAATTTTTGCAAAAGCTTTGCCGATGGTTGGATTATGGAATGCACCTGTTTACATGGTCGCTATAGGCATCGTGTGTAATGTAAACTGATGCTTATTTAAAACTCTATAATACCCCCTTGGCTGTGTTCGCGGTGTATAAAACTACAAAGATAAATAAATAAACAGTATAAACATTGCCTGTCCCTCAGTGGTGTACAGATAATATACATTTCTGCACAAGTAACAGTTATAGATTAAGTGTGTAACCCATTACTAAACAAGCCATGGAATATTTCTAACAGGTACATTACCAATATATATTTCTATTTTTTATTTGGACACACTGGCCCTAATTACAAAAACGATTCCACATCCTGTGGAAATTCTGCAGGCACATTTCGGAATGTCTGTTGAAAATTTCTGAGAATCTGGGAAAATATGCACAAATTGGTGCAAAAATAACGATGTTGTTGAAGTTAGAGGGCAGGGTCTTCATACAAGAGTCTGGAGCCACTTAGGTAGGAGGTAAGTTCTTTATTGCAGCAGGAAGGCCCTATCATGGCTACATCCTCCCTCCAACTCTCCCTATCTCCTACCTGAGTGGCTCTAGACTCTTGTATGTCCACGCCCTTTGACTTCAACATTTCGCCAATGAATGAGGATGCAGAAGGACCCCAACATTCTATTACATCATTCACTCTCAGCATTCCAGACACCAGCTCAGTCATAGAGGGAATGGGGACATTCAGGACACTACACACCTCCCTTTTCTTGCAGACAACAAAACATAAAACAGCCATTCCCTTGCATATGAAGTTTAAATGTGAAAATAGCACCAAAAAGCTTTAAGTGCCAACTGTGGTCCTCTGTTTCTGCTTGACCAGTACCTAGGTGAAAGTTAGGGCCAGTCAGAAACAGAAACCAGGTATGACCCTGTCTAAATCTTTACCTTCAGACTTAGTTTCTGGAATGGAAGTCAAAAAAGCTCAGTGGAGCAAGGTAGCGGGCTGTGGCCGAAGAGGACTACCCATCATCAGATAGCCTCTGGACAAAGTCGCAGTGATAACATTGACTTTTGGCAGGAAAGGTCTACGTGGGAGAAATTTGAATTTCATGCCCAGCGAAGGCCCTTCGCTGGCCGGATACTTTTGGTGCCTTTTTTGAAGCTTGAATTCTTCCAGTGGGGCAAGTCTTCAGGATGTTGCCAAAGAGGGCTCCACAAGGCCTGATGCATTCTCTGCAAGGCATAGCTGAATTGGATTAGCTGCTGTGGAAAAGCTCTGCGTAGGAGCAACTAGAACCTTTGTCCCAGTGGCAACTTACCTTAGTCTGATCAGCATTTTAGGTCGGTCCCGGTCCTCCAGGGTCATTGAAACCAACATTTCTAAGTCAAAGGTTTTGTGAAAAGTTAGGAGGGCACTTTGACATCAGCCAAGGGTCCAGGATATTGGAAAAAGCACTTGGGGTCGAGACTCACTCCTGCAGGGTTGAGGGCAGGTCCAGTTGGAACTGGCCAACTGGACAGTTGTAGAAAAAGCCCCTTGTAGCTTGTTCTGTCCCTGTAGTTTGGACAGGAGGTCAGCCTTATTACCTTTGGAGTCAATTTCTTTGTTCTGGATACAAGAGGAAGAGCAGGTCCAGTCTTTAAGGCTCTTCTCAGTCACAGACAGCTGGCTCAGTCCTCTTCTGTTCCTCCACTGGTCCAGAAAGTGTTCTGGGGCAGGTACTATGGTTGCCCCATTTATGCCTGGCACCAGCCTGTGGGTAGGGGTGAATCCTGACCCTTTCCTAACTAATAGAATAAAAGTCCCTAGGGCAACACTGCAAACTTTTGCAGCACTTCCTCTGTGACCTACTCCAAACAATCCCACAGTACCCCTCTCTGCCTACGTCCAAGATCATTATACCCTTCTCCCCTTGTACAGGGCCTGTTTTCCAGCCCCAGAGGTGTCGGCAGGGAAATAAGTAACCCCTCCACTGTGGCCATTCCCACCGGTGCCTGACTGGGGAAACAAAAATGGGACCTGTAATCAGGTGACAGCCTGCATTTGCCTGTGACAGGGTAGGCCTCTTCGAATGTAATCAAGTTCCTGGGCCCAGCCCAGATGACCATCCTGCCAGAGGAACAGAACACCTCCTCACACATAAGGCCTTTGTTTCAGCTCTGGTAGCAAGTTCACACCTCATCAAGGGGGCTATTCAGCTCTTGGGTGACATTTTGTGCTGAAACAAATGGGATTCCAGAAGCTTCCGGCATGGATAAGGTGTGTTTCTAAAAGTACATTTTCCAAAACATTTATCACAAATCTGACTTCACCAGTGAATTGGGCTCATAATAAATATTTCAAAAAGTCCAAGAATCAAATGTATAGGTGTTTCCTAGACGATGATAACATAATTAAATGTAATATTGAATACTAATACTTTAGTATAGAACAGCCAAACCCGCTAAAGTGAAAATAGCTTTTGAGGCTTTTTCACTGTGAGGACGTGTTTAACATTAAACTTTTAAATGTTCTAACTTTAAATACTATGCAGTCTGCCTTAGGGGTGGAAAGGCCTAATTAGGAGTGACTAATTAATATTTAAAGGGAAGGTTTTGACCCGTCAAAAGGAGTTATTTTCACAGTTTGAATTTGCAGTTTTAAAAATGCACAGCCAGACTACAGATATTTGGCTTGCAGTCATGTTAACTTTGTCACTGTAGTAGGTGGCACAATGTGTGCTCTGGGCCACTGGTGAAATTTAACTATAGGCCCTAGGTACATTTCAGTAACCTATACAAGGGATGTATACGTAAGCTAAGTATGCCAATTAGGGGAATGCCCATTTCATCATGTTGAAAGGAGGAGCACAGGCACTTTACCACTGGTTGGCATTGGTAAAGTGCAGAGTTCTATAACCAACAAAAACAGTCAAGGCAATAATCTGGGGATACACCAGGCAAAAAGGTTGTCATTTCCAACACCTAACTTAGTACACCATGGTGTACTCCTTGTATACTACTTCTAGCAACAGGGTAATACCCAATCCCCAGTTTGCACCAACACACACATACAAGTGAACAACACTTGTATCTCATGTGAAGAGGTACTACTCTTCCCCACATCTGTGACACTTGATCACTCAGACCCAGCACGTATCTATGCAGCAACACAAAGATGGGTACTATTTAATTTTCTTCCTCACACTGCTAACTAGACTCCATCATTCCAAAACTTATGGAGTTGAAAGTAAATGGTCACACTGTACTTACAAAAGAACTACAGGGGCATAATTGAAACTTCTCAACCCGACTTGCAATAGTAAGCATTCAGCACACCACAAGCACTAACATAAACTACAATTTTCAAGTAATAGAAGTCAACTTACATTGAAATTTACTAATCCAACACATGCATTACAAATTAGATATATATGACACACGTTAATTTGTGAGAATCATCAAAAAATCTAAACTGTTTCTCAACCTAATAAACCTCACAGTTAGTGGAAAATAAGGCACATTTTTCAGAAGCACATATAATCATTCAAACTCCAGGAATGCTAAATAACCCAGCTGAATAATAAACTGAATGTTATATTTTAAAATTGCAATTAGACAAATACCAGGCAGACGATGTAGGACCCTCAAAAGGCATGGACTAGCCTGTGCCACAGTCACCTCAAATGGGAAATCACACTGTGCACTCACTAACTCTTCTCCATATGTGGCTGTCACATTGTAAATCTGCCTGAAGCTCTATGGGGCATTTCACAGTTAAACTTACTGTAAAGGAGACTTCCTGCCTTCTCTCACTATCTCCACCGTGCTGTCCTGTTGGGTTCTGGGTCTCTAGGGTTGTGGGTGGAATGTTGTGTGGGGGCAGTTCGTGGAGTTACGGTTGGGGAAAAAGGGACACGTGTGGTGAGGTGCTCCCGGTCCGCTTTGCTCCTTCTGAATAAACATCTCACAGAAATACCTTGTCTCCTGAGATTCCTCCTTACAAATTGGCAATGAGTGGGAGCTCTACCACCAGCTTTCCACCATATCCAGCGATTTTGCATCTAAGCGATCTGCATAGCGGAGCGACTCTTTGGGTGAAAGCAGCAGTGGCATTTCCCAGAGTTGTCGAGCGGATTTATGACAGCGGATCACAGAGGAGCTGGCAAATGGATCTGCCTAATTGATTCTGGAGGAAGGGACGGCATCCTTTTGCGCATGCGGTGTTTTTGACACACACAATGCATGAGACCACACCTCGGTATAAGTGGATGTATATAATGTTTCTATTTTTTTAAAGAGGGAAGATATGTGGAGTTCTGGGTCTTGAGGGTTGTGGGGGGAACGTTGTGTGGGGAGGGTTCATGAAGTGATGGTTGGGGAGAAAGGGAAACGTTTGTGCGGTGAGTTGCTGGTGGTCTGCTTCGTTCACTCTGAATAAACATGTCAAAGAAATACCTTGTCTCCTGAGATTCGTCGTTACAAATCCTCATAACATTGTCTCCATAGCATAGTCCTAAGACTTTGGGCTATTCTCTGGGACACATCGCCTCGGCATGTAACTCTCCTTAGCTAACTCCTGGTCATTGCCATACCTTTGCCCACCCTCCTTCTTGTGCTCCTCCTGCCCAGCAGCTTGTGCTGACACCACTTGCCAGTTTATTCGAGAGTGGCCTGGCTCCAGGCTTGTCCTCCATGTTCACAGAGTAATCTTCTTTCTCACAAGACTGAATGATGTATTAGAATGTTGGAGTGTTGTGTGGAGTGGAGTGGATGCTAGGTAATAAGGACAGTTGGAGGGAGGATGGAGGCATCACAGGGCCTACCTGCTGTTGCTGTATCCTAAGAACCTAACAGGAAATAACAAACAGAGTGGATACAGATTATTGTATGAAGACCCTACCTCTGAGCTCAACATTTTGGACATACTGGGAATGGGTGCAATCAAGATAATACAATGTTCATGCAAATTCCTCTAGTGGTGCTATTATAGCACTTAGATATTATTTCAACCTACAATATGGGATTTCCAAGTGAAGTATTACCGTGTCTGGGGTCCAGCAACATATGTAATAAGGGCCACTGCTGGTCATCTCAAAAGCCTGTTGGCGACATTAGCAGTTATGTGATTTACATGCAACATTATCCATCAAGACAGATCTTGTTTAATTGTATGATTCATTCCACAGTGAAATTATATTTCAAAAACTGTGCATCCACTCTTGAATCCAATTGCTTTGCTGAGCGGGATCCCAACTGATGTTCCTTCATTGAATTGTGATATGGAGTAGCCAGCCTGTGCTATGCTGATGTATGAAGCTATATGTTCATCTCATTCTTAGGCATCTTTTATTCAAACTCATCCCTTTTTCACTTACTGTGTTAGACCTATGATTCACATAAAGAATCTGGGCTGGGACCATCATTCACACTGTTTGAATCATTTCTCACCACTCATACCCAAACTGCCTTCCCGCCTCTTTTCAAATCTGATGCTAGGCTGACATCCTTTGTTGTACCCTAAGGTGTTCTGCTATCCCTGTAGCTGGTTAACATATATTTAGTACCATTAGTACAACTTCTGCAAACAATGAGCGCTCATTTTGTATATGTATGCCAGTGATACACAGCTTATCTTCAATCTTCAGCAATGAAGATGTTCTAAAACTGCTATGGTATCTGAAAAATAATGTGACCTGGCAGTTGTCATCAGAACGGTCGACTACTTGATGGCTACAAATTTCCTAAAATTAAATCCTTCAAAATTGGAACTATTGATCACTAGAAATAATGTATATACTTTACTTCCAACCATCTGACCCGAAACAATGGACCCTTATTCTGAATTCACAAAAGTAATGCGCAAACCTGGGACAGATGGGGATTCAGAACTCAATCTGCAACAGCAGATCTACATAGCGTTATTCTTTTTTTGGCAACTTAAAATACTGAGGAAAGTCTTGCCCTTTATTGACAATAACCACCACATCTTCATAGTCTTGGCTTTATTATAATCTCACTTGGACTACTGAAACAACTGTTGTTTGGGATTCCCAGACAAACTTCTAAAACGTCTGCAGTTAGTCCAAAATGTGTCTGCCTGCCTCATCAGCAGAACTTCCCACTAAAACCACATCTTTCCCCTACTTAAGCATCTGGTCTGGCTACCTATCAAGAAAAGAATAATTTCCAAAGCTCTGATTATTGTACATCAAAAAATCCATGTCCTTCCTCCGGTCTTTCTGTCCACCAAGTTCATTTGTTATACTCTCAGGCCCCGTGGACCATCCTATTTTAGCCTTTCTAAAAACTAAGACCAAAACGTTAAGAGACAGGGCTTTTTCTGTGGCAGCAGCCAGAGAGTGGAATAACCAAATGGGTGAACTCTGCGTTTCCTCCAATATGCCCATCTTCTACAAACTTTTAAAAACCTACATTTCTGATCTAAATACTTTTTTCCTTTCTCTTTATTTTTACTAGTTCATCTGTATCATCTACACTTTGGTGTAGAATTTTTAATAAATGCAAATCCAAGTACATATTACCTTAAGTTTATCAAGGCTGTCTAGTTAATGGTAAAGCAACCGAGAATTTTTGATGTTGCACTTAATATGTCAGTGGTGTTGCCAATTTGTGTATGGATCTCCTGTGCGGTCTGATCAATGAATAGGAAATTACAGTTTCACTGAATAACATAAATCGGATTGGAAGTAAATCAATTCATAAAATACATCTGTTTCCATGTAAGGTGACCATACTTAAATTCAGTTGCATCCTAGGTAGAGGAAAAGGCTCTTCACATCAGTGGAGGCCCAGTGGGGTCTTCATTACAATTCATGCTTAGCAAAATTAGTGCATGATTTTATTCTTTTATTTCCGTCTGCCCGATTATGCATTTTTCAGCACATGATTTCTCTGCAATGGCAATGTCACACATTTGTATTGTGTGTGTTTTCTTTCGCTTGGAAAATACTGGTTTTATTCTGCCGGAGGAAAAATCGTATGCAGAGAAAATGCATTTCTTATATTACAAGTTGAAGGGAAAGATGCATGTAGGTGGTGATACCACCTGATAATTCCCCTTGCTCATAGCAGGTTGTAACCATAGTCATTCATGTCTTTAAACATTCAGAAAATAGTATCAAAGCAAGTAATCAGATCAATTCATTCAGCAGATCTTGTTTCAAATATGTTCTTTATTGAATCTTCTTTAAAAAGAAAATCGCTCGTAGCCGACGCGTTTCGTCCCTTTGTGTTTTATTATTGTGGGAGTGCTGGATCATGTTGTTTATGTATTTGTGAGGGATTTGTTTCCCAAGAGGTTTAGGGGTATTGAGCCTCAGAACTATAGCACCCGATTAACGACTACTACTTCTAACCCCATCTCTGAGATAAGTGCAGTCACTATCACCCCATACCCCTGTGCTTTGTGTTTTCATGTCTTTAAACATTATACATGTTGCTGTTGTAAGTGCTGCATGGCCAGTTAATTGCAAAAGCATAAAAAAATATTTTAAAAAATAATCACAGGACAGACAGCAGGCCTATTGAGACGTCTTCTGAATAAAAAATTAAAAAGCTTTACTGGAAAAACATCAAAATTATAGAGCAAAATAGTTCCTCAAAAAACTGAATAATACAATGGAATGTCAATATGTGTAGGAAGCAAAATTGCAGAGCAAACATAATGAGAACAAAATTCAATTGATATAAAGAAACCTTCTTACTATTTTATTTTTATTTTCCAGGCGTAAGGGGCAAGGGAGGGTGGACAAACAAAGACAAGCATGGAAAATAATATAGAAAAGCTATGCGATAATCAAATAAGGGATGAAAGGAAAAAATGTAAACAGTAGTAAGGTGTTTGAAGACCAAGGACTACATTTAGAATATATATCTAAGAACAAAATAGTAACAGATAAAAATAATAGCCAAATTATAGACGTTAAAAGGGGCAGAGAATTTCTCGTTCATGAAGGCTTCAAATTCTCTGAATATGTACATACTGTGTTGAAACATTTTGTTGTTATCATCAAGAAAAATTGTTAATAGTAACTAAAATACATCCCTATGAACTTTACAAACAGAAGAAGTAATAAAAGCACTATCTAATTTATGATGATAACACACATCATGCTGTCAAGCTTTGTTTAAAATATTTGAAGAGCATTTCCAAATAATCGTTATTTGATGAAAGGCAATAGCCAAAATTAGATCCTACAAATTATTTTTAGAAATTATTGGGTTTCTGTCATCAACTAGACAAATATTAAAATGGCACTGAGTATGAAATATTGCTTTGCATTGACTCCAGACTTTATTCCAAAAAGATAAAATATGTGGGCTCAAAAATAACATATGCCCAATATCACTGTTTGGATGATCACATGACCAACAATTACTACTATTATCATTATCCTGAGATAATTTAGCAGAAAGAGAGTGAGTAACATAAGGTCTATTAGAAATAAAAAAATAAGTTTGAGTTGTATTGGCGGTTCTGGAAAACTTACAAACTCTAAACCAGTTCTTATTCCAAAATGCAACCGGTCAGGTACACCCCAGGTCAGTTACCCAAAGTAGTTCTACCTTGGACTTAGGCCTTGAATCATTGACAGAGGAAAAATATTTATAAATGATAGAAACTCTAGAAGTGGAAGCCAGCACACACACCAACTCTGCACTATTAGAAGATGAGGGACATGGTATCTTCTAGTGACTAAAGAACATACAAAACAATATTTAACAGAAGGACAAATCTAGCTTGAAATGACTTAGGGCAATTAAATTACTTTTGAAATTGGTAGAAGATATGGGAGTACCATCCTGAAAAAAATCTTCAACGCAGATGATACTTCTCTATCTCCAAGACTTCCAATATAATGGTTTATTATTAGACCTAATTAGCGTGTTATACCTTAGAGTCTGCTTAAAAATTAAAGAAGCTGTAAGAGAAGTGTAAGAGGAAAAGGAAACAGCCTCTTGAGGAGAAAAGGGTTTGAGCAACATTTTCCCAATATCAAGTCATAATGGTGACAAAGGGGAAAAATTCTTGTTTAGCCAAAAAGAGGCCTGTTGCAGGCAAAAGGCTTCGTGGTAAAGGTGGAAATCCAGAAAATTAACGCCACCCTTCTGTTTAGATCTTTTATGTTTAGATAAAGAGATCCTAGATATCTTTTTCCTCCAGAAAAATGCAGAGAGGGTAAATCAATCTTAATAAAAGAAGAGCAAGGAATATTCACAGGAATCATGGAGATAATGTAAAACAGAATAGTCAAAATCATAATTTTAATCAAGTTTAAATGCCCCACCAAGATAAAAATAAGGAATTCCAAGAGGAAAGCAAAGTCTTAGCTTTAGCTAAACCCTCCGTAAAATTAATATTAACAGTTTAATCTGTGGAATTCTTACAAAAAATACCCAGATAATTAATCCTAGAAGAATTCAATTGAAACCCAGAGGAATCAAAAGAATGTTTGATGCTGGATTTATTCAAAGGAAAAATTATGTTTTGTTTAGTATTAATTTTGTAACCTGATATAGATGAAAATGACGAGATTTCAGTAAGTAGAGCTGATAGGGAAATGTCTGGATTAGAAATGAAAAAGAATATCATCAACATATGCTGATGGGGGCGTGGCTAGCCGGCCAACATGGCAGCCCCTTAACTCAAATGCTCCGTGCACTTCCTGCAAAATCTGGCGACATACGACTCTACCATGCCTCACCACAGTCAACCGGGAGAGCCCTGTGCCCCCAACAATTTGCAAACCCAGAGAAAACTAAGTGTAGGCAACTCTGATGGCTGCAGCGGATGGATGGAGGGCCATGGTGCAGCAGCGATGACTGGTGAGCGTCTTGGGACTGAGGTGTGATCATGCTGCTGGGCCATCCCTGAGGGACCTCTTCTCACTTTGGGCCTGCTGGGCTTTAACTGCTGTCTACTGGCAGCCCCCCAACAGATGAGAGGGGCACCGGAACCAGAAGGACACTGGCACCGCTGGTGAGCAGCAAACGTAACCGGGCCGAAGGTGAGTCGTGGTGTTCGCGTTTGGCGGCGGCTAACAGCGTGGAAGCCCAATGGCCCTATGCGGGATCATTGAGCCTCTTTTGGAGTGAGCAGGGACTCGGACTCCTGAGAATCCCACCTCAGTGTTGTGGCAGTGACTGGCAGCCATCTTGGGACCAAGCGGTCATTCTGGGTCCACAGAGGATGACTTGTGCTGCTGGGTTGACCCCGAAAGGCCTCTGCTTGCTGGGGGGCCACCAGGTTGTGGCTGCTGTCTATTGGGGACTGGGGGCCTGGCAGACAGTGAGGGTCACTTGGCCCTGGATGACACTAACACCGCTGATGAGCAGCAAATGGAGCCGGGCTTTGTGGGGCACTGCGCCCTCTAACGCGCTACAAAAGTGAGTCACATTGCTCGTACTTGGCCGTGGCTGGCAGCACAGAGGTCCCATGGCACTGTAAGGGAACATTGAGCCACTTTTGGAGCGCATGGGGACCTAACCTCCAGACAATCCCCTTTCACCTGCCTAGCCTGAGGAATTGGCACTGCGGCACCTTCATGCAGTCCGAGTCCATTCTTGTTGTTTGGCCCAGTTATTTCAGATGTACCTGGCTGCTCATGCACTCCCTCCCACACTACCTGGGCTGCAACAGGGAGGGAGTGTGGCGGGCCAGGAGCAGGAGACCCAACGCTGCCTGGATAATACTGTGGTGAACTGGAACAGCAACTGCAACATCCATTACCTACTTACCAGTCTTGCCTTGGTGCTGCACTCCACCTCACATAGGTTGGTCACAGAGGGCTGCTTTTTCCCAAGCTCGCACTAACACCATGGGCATGTCGGATCCCTGGCCAGCCCCTAAGGAAAAGCACAAGCCAAATAGGCCTGAAACCAAAGCAATGCCATTGGATCAAGACAAGTTAGACCTGATGCTGCAAGCCATTGTGGAAAGCCGCTCAAACTTGTAACTTTCATTTCAAGCCGAACAAAAAGTAGACGCAGTGGTGCAAGGCATGGGGATGCTGTGTGAGAATCAACATAAACTCTCTGAAAAAGTACAGACCAACAGTACACTTCTTCAAATCCTCCACCCACAAACCTTAGACCATGCCAAGACCCTACAGGACCTATTGGATTGAGTGTGACATCTATAAGCAAGAGCTGAAGATGCAGAAGGGAGGGTGTGTTGTAACAGTTTGTGCATTGTTGGCCTGCCAGAGGGACTTGAGGGGCAAGACCCCGCAAAGTACATTGAGACATGGCTCCAGAAAGAGGTTATCCCTCAGGGCTTCTCATCTTTATTTATGGTAGAACATGCTCACAGAGTGCCTGCCCAATGGCCTCCACCGGGAAGTGCACCGTGACCCATAGTGGTGTGCATCCTCAATTGTAGAGACAGAGATGCCCTGTTAAAGTCACAATAAGTGTGGGCCAGTCTCAGATTAAGAATGCTAACATGAGGTTATCTCCCAATTACACTTTAGTTGTCCAACATAAACAATCCTCTTTCCTTCACGTCAAGAAGAAGATAAGGGAATTAGGGCTCAAATACACGCTTTTATTCCCTGCTAAACTAAGGATCACGGCTGAGCAGCGATCTCATTTCTTCCTAGAACAGGAACAAGACTGAGATGGGATAGAGCAATATCAATCTCAGGGATGTGAACATGATGACGGATGATTGCCGTGGAGCACCAGGCACTGAACAAGAAGGAGCAGTGGAGCATCATCGACTAGGTGGTACTGCGGCAGAGATACATGACACTTTCTTGCATAACATAGAGAGGCTCTTGAGGTGACCGTATCTATTACCTGGGGGATGGTTCTGTCCTGCTAACTCAGCTGGCACAACTTACTCCTCATCATCTGCAGAAACTCCAATAGATGACCACGCCAATCTATACGGCTCTCCACTTCTTCCTGTGGTCAACCTGCAATCAGCTAATGACCTGATATAATCCCCAGAGCAGGTGGATACTTGCAACTTTAGCAATAGACCCATAAGACTTGAGATGCAGCAACTCTCCGGGCCTCAGGCTCTGTGCCTTGTATTTCTACTCTCATCTCCTTGAGGGGGGGCTGGGTCTAGGTGGTGCTTGGAGATAGTGAGACTAGGGTGAGTTGAACTATGACATCATATAGGTAACTAGCAATTAGGCCGAGACATGGTAGGAAATGCAATAACCAGGCAGGGCTGCACACAGACAATTTCTACATCTAGCTGTCCTGGTTTACACTCCTTCGTACCCACTACAGAAACCCCACAAGATTCGGTGGGTACCACTGCCAGTTGCTGCTTCGAGTCTAATGGATGGACAGTTGGTGGAGTCTGTCCTACGGGTTGGGCTGAGATCTCTTGTTTGGTTCTTTCTGTTATGTCTGCACTTCATATGACACTGGCTATGGGCGGTGGCTGCTGAGGGGAGTAGTCAGCTCTCCTGGACTCTCAATCTTGTGTCGAGGCCACCTTCAAATTGCCATATGGCATGATACAACTTAATCTCATGGAATATTAGAAGCCTCAATACACCCATTAAATGTTACAAAGTCCACTCCTCAATGGTGCTTTGGAATGCACAGCTAGTGTTCCTGTAGGAGACCCACCTCACACATGCAGAAGGTCACAAACGTAAGCACTGCTGAAGAGGCCAAGTGTTTACTTCTACATATTCCTTATATACCTGATCAGGCTGAGAACAGGAATCATGTTGATGGTTGAAGACACTCATTTAGATCTGGATGGTAAATATGTCTTAATTTATGACAAGATAGATGGGTTGCAGCTAGTATGGGATAACATATATGCCCTGAATTCTGACCAGAGCAAATTCTCGATCTCCCTCATCAGAAAACTGGGTAATTGGCCCGGTGTCCCCTGGATCCTAGGAGGAGACTTTAACTCTGTTCTCAAAATAACCTAGACCGAGCTGTACCACCACTACCACAAGCTGTGCCTGTGCAGCATGGCAAAGAGCTGAGCAGCTGAGCAGCTGGCTGTAAAGCTGGGCACTGGTGAATATCTAGGGACAGACATGAATACTTTTACTTCCCAGTACATAACATCTTCATGAGACTAGATCACATCATTTGCACTACAGGGATATTAGACTTGTCCCATTCTGCAGAGCATAAATTGAAGCTAAGCTGGAGTAGGCTTCTCTCGTCAGTCCCTACTTGGAGCTTGCAAAATGTGATGCTTGATGACATTCCCTTTCAACATGACACTGAAACACATGTTGAGCAGTTCTTCAATGAGAACGAAGATATGTCTTCCTCACTGTTAACTGAGTGAGAAGCTGACAAGGTCTCTGTCAGATGGCTATGCATTCAGATCACAGTCAGGGCCCATAGATTCCTTCTGGCCACTATACACAGAATAGAATGTCAAATGCACATTACTGATACACATTTCTCTAATACTCTGCAACTCTCAGACCTACTGAAGTAACATAGCACCGGCATGGAAAAGCTACAATGCCTTGACTATGCAACATATCTCACCAAGAAACATAAAGGTGTTGACAAAGCAGGCAGACTGTTAACATGTATGCGCAAGCGCCTCTCCCCGATGCACACTATGGTGGCAACCATCAGAGACAACCTTGGGTGCCTGCGCTACACACAAGTAGATATCAATGCTGTATTCTTCCAGTTTTACCAGAACTTACATCAGTGAACCGCTCCACCCCCTCCAGATATTATACATGATTCCTGTGACCGGTCAGACTCCCACATCTGACTCCGGACCAACAGCTGGCTCTGGAGGTCCCTATCACTGAACAGGATATCAAGGGAGTACTCCACAACTTGGTGACCAGGAAAGTCCCTAGCACAGATGGGATCCACTCTCAGTTTTACACAACATTCTCACTCCAGTTAGCACATAAATTAGCAACGCTTTTTGACAGCATGTTTACTGAAGATAACCTCCTTCCCTCTACTAATGAATCCCTGATCACCTCTGTCTTGAAGCCCGGCCTAGGTGTCATGGATATGGCTGCCTATCTACCTCTCTCTATACTTTATGCAGACCATAACATCCTCAGTAAGTTGCTGGCAACCAGATTACTGCTGGAACTTCCATCCTTGATCCATATAGACCAATGTGGGTTTGTCCCAGGCCGCTGCGCTTCCTTAAATATTAGGATGCTTGCCTCAATTTTAAGCTATGCGCCTGCTCAATAACCCTATTCAGCCTACCTCACCTTCAATTTAGAAAAGGCATTTGATTCCCTTGACTGGACATATATGCACCCAGTACATTAAAAGTATGGTTTTGGTAGATTCATCAATACCTGGGTGAGGATCCTGTACTCCACACCTACTACCAGAGTGAAGACGGGCCACTGTATTTCAGACTCTTTCACTATATTTAGAAGCACATAGCAGGGATGCCTACTCTCCCCCTTACTCTTCCCACTAGCAATTGTACTGCTTGCAGAGTCTCTCTGGCAAGTGGGGCCAGACAGGGGAATCTTCATTGCCACGCATGTGATTTTGCTCTCTGCAGATAACTTGCTGCTCTATGTTTGGGATGTCACGGCTGATCTAGCTGGGATAAAGGATATACTGTGACAGTTTTATTTGGTTTCTGGGCTTAAGATTAACTGGAATAAATTGTGTATCTTTCCTTAATGTAAGGGTGCTATCTCTATGGCACTGTGCGATAGACTATGTACCTTGAGCTGGATGCTGGACTGCTTTAAATACCTCGGAGTGCTGATATACCACTCCGATGCAATTAATATCAATGGTAATTTAGGAGCACCAGTTTGGTCCCTGAAATCACAAGTTAAATTCTGGACTACATTTCCCCTATGCATTGTGGGCAGAGCAGCAATAGCTAAAATGGTTATGCTGCCCTGACTGCTGTGCTATTTTTCCAACATCCCTCTGGTTTTATCTAGATTATTTTTGGGGAGCTGGACGTACTCCTCAAAGAATTGTCATGGGAACAGGGCGGAGATGAGGGGCTTTATCGACGCTTCAATTACCCACAGACAGAGGGAGGGCTTGAGGTCCCCAGTTTCTAGAAATATTCTACTACAGCTCAGCTACAATGGCCTACCAGGTGGCTGGCTTGATGAAACAACACTGACCCAATCGGAATTAGCTGCAGGGGCACTACAGATATCTCTGTTTCCGACCTCCTGTTGTGTTACCATGGGCTCAAAGTTGTTGTCGAAGACCACTGCTGCTTTAAAGTGGCATTTACTGCTCACCCGACCCCAGCCACCTATGCCCCTGCATTACCACTAGTAGGTCTTCCCCTATGCACAAGGAGGCTGTCCCCTAGCACCTTAACCCAATGGTCCGTTAGTACTATCACTCAAATTTAGGAACTATATAATGCTGGCAATCTGATGACCTTCCACAAACTACATGACCAATATGGTATAAACAAAGGGCAATTCATAATGTATGAATGCATAAATGTGGCACTGTGTGCCCAATTGCAGGCAGTTACATGTGAACCACCAACACATGAACTCTTACAGACCTTACACACATTCAGACTGGGCTGTATCATGCTCAGCTACAACCTGTTGCTGCAGAGATGTCCCTGCTCCGAGACCAGTGGGGAAGTGACATAGACAGGGTACTTAATGATAAGGAATGGCAGAGAGCAGTGAAATATCCCCCACAAAGTATCACGTAACTCCAGATTTCAGTTAATACAGTTTTATGCCTTACATAGGACATATTGTACCCCAGTCAGCCTTGTGAAAATCTTCCCTAATGCTTCTACACACTGCCCCAGATGCATGACCACATATGCTGATTTCTTTCACACGTTGTGGTCATGCAAGCATCTCATCCACTATTGGAGTCGGGTATCTGACACACTAGCTATTGCCATTGGGAAGCCCAGCTTATATGCTAATAAAACTCTTAACATTCCATGAGAGAATTCTGAATTATTTTCTAACGTGAAACAAATATTACTTGAGTGTACTTCAACAAAAACAACAATATATTTAATGAAAAGCAGTCCAAATAGAAATTGGTACAAAGGGAAAGAAACATGAGAGAAAAAGGAGTATAAAAAGAAGGGGCAAATGAGGCTTGAAAAGAGAAAAGAGTAATAGAAATGAGATATAAGATATAAGGAAACAAAGTCAGTTCATATCAAACAAATGATGACTGAAACAACATACCTTGCCAGGATGCAAAAGAAGTGGGGTTGGTAACAGCACAAAATGAAGATGGCACATTTGTGGCCCAAGACGCATCAACAACAGAGCATATTAACATAAATATGAAGAGACGAAGACAAAATACAATAGACACACCATCAATTGAAAAGAAAGGGTTAGAGTACAATAATTAGTTTTGATAACAATGAAAAACAGAGAAATATAATATGATTTAGCCATAGGCAAATGAAAACAAGGAGACTATTTAAAACAACCATCCTATAAGTAATAATACCAGCAGTTCTTAATACCTAGAATGTCCAGATGTATCCATGTTATCAACCATGTGAGCTTTTAGGAATTTTCTAAGATCTGCAGGATTGTCATAAGGGATAATTTTGTCCTGATAAGTCACTTTGAATAAACATGGATGAAGTAAGCCATAATGAGCAGCTAAAATGATGAGGTGGGCAAAGATCAACAAACTCCTTTCTCCTCTCCTGTAGACTGGGACTCTGGAAACATCTTGTTTGAGAAAAATCTTCTTGCCTGACCGAAATAATTGCTTCTTGGATTTTTGCAAACACAAGGAGATGATGGACGGAGCAAGCATCCTGGGACCGGTTTTGGGCTAACAGCCCTCATCAGCCAGGCTAGCTTGAATCCAGTGGCAAAGAGAGCAAGGGACCCACGTCTGGGCATACCCTGCCAACTTAGGGCGAATAAAGCAAACACAAGGAGATGATGGACGGAGCGCTGAAACTTTTCAGACACTCACCCCCAGTCACAGATCTGGGTTGAATCCATCATCGTTCTTTAGCTCACTTCGCCACCCCAGTTCAGACACAGCTATATGCAAATCAGTCTTGACCCTGTGCCTCATGGGAACAGTCCAGCCCGAACTGCCAAGCCATGTCTTCCCAGGACCGGAAACAAGCATCCTGGGACCGGTTTCGGGCTAACAGCCCTCATCAGCCAGGCTAGCTTGAATCCAGTGGCAAAGAGAGCAAGGGACCCACGTCTGGGCATACCCTGGCAACTTAGGGCGAACAAAGCAAACACAAGGAGATGATGGACGGAGCGCTGAAACTTTTCAGACACTCACCCCCAGTCACAGATCTGGGTTGAATCCATCATTGTTCTTTAGCTCACTTCGCCACCCCAGTTCAGACACAGCTATATGCAAATCAGTCTTGACCCTGTGCCTCATGGAAACAGTCCAGCCCGAACTGCCAAGCCATGTCTTCCCTGGACCGAAACAAGCATCCTGGGACCGGTTTCGGGATAACAGCCCTCATCAGCCAGGCTAGCTTGAATCCAGTGGCAAAGTGAGCAAGGGACCCACGTCTGGGCATACCCTGTCAACTTAGGGCGAACAAAGCAAACACAAGGAGATGATGGACGGAGCGCTGAAACTTTTCAGACAGGGTATGCCCAGACGTGGGTCCCTTGCTCACTTTGCCACTGGATTCAAGCTAGCCTGGCTGATGAGGGTTGTTAGCCCGAAACCGGTCCCAGGATGCTTGATTACGGTCCAGGGAAGACATGGCTTGGCAGTTCAATCTGGACTGTTCCCATGAGGCACAGGGTCAAGACTGATTTGCGCATAGCTATGTCTGAACTGGGGTGGCGAAGTGAGCTAAAGAATGATGATGGATTCAACCCAGATCTGTGACTGGGGGTGAGTCTTTGAAAAGTTTCAGAGCTCCGTCCATCATCTCCTTGTGTTTGCTTTGTTCGCCCTAAGTTGGCAGGGTATGCCCAGACGTGGGTCCCTTCCTCACTTTGTCACTGGATTCAAGCTAGCCTGGCTGATGAGGGCTGTTTGCCCGAAACCGGTCCCAGGATGCTTGATTCCGGTCCAGGGGAGACATGGCTTGGCAGTTCGGTCTGGACTGTTCCCATGAGGCACAAGGTCAAGACTGATTTGCATATAGCTATGTCTGAACTGGGGTGGCAAAGTGAGCTAAAGAATGATGATGGATTCAACCCAGATCTGTGACTGGGGGTGAGTGTTTGAAAAGTTTCAGCACTCCGTCCATCATCTCCTTGTGTTTGTCTTGGATTTTTGCAGCATTAAGAACGTTTAGAAGATCTGTGAACTCCAGGAATAAAAAAACTTCTTTGAGTTTGTTGGAGGAAGCATTTGAAGAAAGACGTTTACCAAGCCTGTGCGCTCTCTGAATATTCAACACTGTAGATGCCAGTAGATCCAACAATTGTGGTAAAAAGGAGTTAATGAAAGAAACGGGATCCTTTCCTTCAAAGACTTCTGGAAAACCATATATTTGAGTGTTGTTAAGCCTATGCCTGTTTTTTAAATCCTCGGACTGCTTCTTTAACTGTGTTATCTTTTTCTCCAAAGATGGAATCTTGTTTGTATCATCCTGAATGTCACTGATTCTTTGCTCTACCGAAGACACCCTTGAAACAATCAAAGACCACTTGTCCTCCAAAAATCTGGATACATTTATTAGTTTCCTCAACAAATGATCGGAAAGCTCTGATTTCTTAAAGCAAGATCTCTAAAGAAATAGGTAAAGGTGACTTCTCAAGGGAGAGCGGATCGTGTTTAAGCCTTTCGCAGAGGAGCCAATTTGAGACTTTGATGAACCAGAGGATGAAGACTTAGGTTTAGGAATGGTGGAAGGCATAATTTCATTGGAAGTAAGAGTAGCCCCCATTGACTTATCACAAGGTACTGACCAAGAGGACACAGAATAGGAGAAGGATGATCTGTATGACAGTTTAACCCTCCTTTTTCTGCTGGTGAGTATCAGTTTTGTATGAGCATGAACATGTTGCAGTTTTTGAGAAAAAGATATGCACAGAAAAATAACTAAGCCAGCACTGAAGAAAAGTTAATTTTCACTGATATTCCATGGCACCAAAATAATCCAACAGGAAGGTCACTTACGACTCATGAAATAAAGGGGCACTGTGAGTAAATGAGTGCTCTTTAAAGGGAACATTGAGAATATACAAAATGGCCGTCATGGCCTTCAGGAACCATGGGACCAAAAAAACTGCAGTGTTCTTAATGAAAGTATACACCATAAGGTGAAAAAGAGGCACCTGGTTCACCTCCAGCAGTTTAAAAGACAGTGGATCTTTATTGTTGCCTTTCATAGTCCGAGATGGCAGCATCAGCTGAAGATCCGCTCCAACGTGGTGTGGCGCTCCCAAGCCAGGGGGACATCTTTGGTGACGGCCAAACCACACCCCCCTTTAGTATCATTTTTGCTAGCCACTGTAATGTTTAAGATGTTCGCACAACCTATTCTAATAGGCTGGTGTCAATGCTGGCTGCTAACTACACAAGTTGTTTTTGTAAGTGCTTCAAAATATCTAGTTGTATGGCTTCTGTATATGTCTCCATTGCTCACAACATCACAATCTATCCTTATGAAACCTGGTTAGTGAAATTGTTGATTGCATGCCTCATGGACTTCTTTCGCAGATGTTTAGTCCTACCCACCACCATGTCTACCATGCATTGATATTGTGCAAGTCTCTTGTTTCTGTGTATTTGTATTTGTTGAACCATTGTACACCTACGTTAATTTTGATGGTGTTAGGCCAGGTTAAATTTTCAATTATAGTGGTTATACTCTCAACAACCATTACAACTGCTGCTGCAGATGATCTTGAATTTTCAATCATAGCCTGATTAGCTGTTGCATAGCTGTTAATTGTTGGGATATGAGCTCCAAGGTCACTATTGTTTTTCTCTTTGCTTCTGAAATCACATCCTCACAGGTGTCAGGGTGCTGGTTCTTCCGTGGACAAATATACAATTTCTACACCTATTTCTGGTGTGTAACAGTTTTTGCCACTGCAGTTATTTTCCTTACCTTGCAGCATTTATATTGCTTCAGCAACTTGCCACATTGTTTCTCCTCAAACATTTCTGATTATTTTGGTGACTGTCGTGGGTGCACCACTTTAACCTGAAGTTGTTTCTCCATTTGAAAGGTTTGGCTGAGTTGCAAAGAGTTCACCACAGCAACTGTGTTTGATGTTAATGGTGTTACATGTACACTCATTGGTAGGCTACCACTTGACTGATTCATACTCACAGGGGTGATAGATGAAACATTTGTAACACCAGGTAAATTGTCTATTTCGGTGGTGCATAATGTTCATGATGAGGTGGTTGTTGTAGCAGTCCTTGAGATATCTTTCTTGGCGTGCGTCTCAGTGGAGTACTTCTTATTATACAAGCCACAGCATAGATAGGACATACTTTTATTATAAAAATATGCCTTTACATAATCCATATTGTTTGTGTTGTCATAACCTATTTCCCATAAATTTGATTATGTAATTATATTTGCACATATGGCATAGTTTGAAAAATTGTACATAAGTTTTATTGTATTATTATTGTTTGTGTAAATACTGCATCCTTTAA
Source organism: Calotriton arnoldi (assembly GCA_963921515.1). NCBI lineage: Eukaryota > Metazoa > Chordata > Amphibia > Caudata > Salamandridae > Calotriton > Calotriton arnoldi. The sequence continues at coordinate 93,553 of CAWUFW010013871.1, read as the reverse complement.
ATCTGAATATCCGAAAATATTTTCATTAGCACTTATCACATTTACACATATGTCCAGTTATTCTATTACTGTTGATACAAACATCGCACCCTCTATTTCTGGGTTTGTAATGAACACTTATGAGCAGAAAATACATCAGTTGCAGTGGTCTTTCTGAATATTAACTTCATGTTTCCATTATATATGTTGGGTAGACAGGAGCACTTTCTCAATGCTGGTAGAACGCATGTGGATCATAAATACACATAATTATAATACAACATGCATAACAATAAAATATATATAGAATTCAGACTTTTTATAAATCCATTTAATTTAAAATAACTATCTGGTACAAACACTGCATCAGAAAGACACTGACAGAAAACATTCACAGAAAGACAACTGCAGTTATGACAATTTCTAATGCGCACAGAATTATTGAAAATAAGTGCAAATGTACAATACAAATTGTGGCAAACAGTAGCTGGCCAGGTAAATGCTATGCCCAAAAACAAACGAATAGTGACAGATATGAAAAAAACTTTTAGTGTTTTGAGAAGAAGGATGTGTAACATTATGTTAAAGCATCAGAAAGAAAGTCGAGGTGACAAACCTCTATCACCATTAAAGATGGAGCCCTGGAGGTGTAGGTGAATTTGATTATAAAATTAAGTAGCCATGGAGAAGAACCTTGTATCGTAGAGAAGGTAACACTAATAAAAGTAGGAACATTTGTATGGGATCCGCATTATGTAAAGTAAAATGTAAAGAGAAAATTCTGCTGTAAAGAATGACAAATATTTTCAAACGTTTATGAAATTTCCAGTCCCCCATAACAAGGATGGAGAGGAAGGAGTGGAGGCCTTAACAAGTTATAGTGCACCTACTATCAGCTAGCACATGTGCATTGTCAAAAGTGCTGCTGCAGTTTAGTCATCAATCATAACTAAAGACATTATCAATGACACTGATGACACAATCTCATTAAAACAAAGAAAATAATTCTACCACTAGGTTCGCTGACACTGGTAAGAAAATCGTTTCAGGAATATCGTGGGCCAAACAGATTGATCACTCCCTACTCAACAACAACCAGTTGAGAATTGAAAAGCGGGCACGGACTCGGGCACGCCGCCAGTATGGCGGTCGCGCCGGTCCCCCGCATCCGTGGGAGGCGGGGCGCGCCGCGCACTTTTGTGACGTGGTGACCTCGGCCTCCCCTAGCCCACTGGTGATTGGCTGTTGCACCGCGTGAACCGGAAGCACTTGCTAGTGCTTCCGGTTCATGCGGCCGGACAACATCGGGCAAGCCGGTCGGAACCGGCCTGCCCGCCACAGGAATATAAAAGCAAAACACACACAGTTGATGGACGGAATGCAGAACAAATCAAAACATTCACCCCCAGTCAAGAGATCTGGGTTAAATCCATCATTCTTTTGCTCACCATGCCACCCCAGTTTAGACCTGGCCATATGCAAATCAGTCTTGACCCTGTGCTTCATGGGAACAGTCCAGCCCGAACTGCCAAGCCAGGTCCTCCCTGGACCGGAAACAAGCATCCTAGGACCGGTTTCGGGTTTCACCCTCTTCAGCCAGGATAGCTTGATTCCAGTGGCACAGTGAGCCCAGGACCCACGTCTGGGCATACCTGGCGCACGTAGGGCGAGAAAGCAAAAGACACACAATTGATGGACGGAATGCAGAACAAATCAAAGCATTCACCCCCAGTCAAGAGATCTGGGTTAAATCCATCATTCTTTTGCTCACCATGCCACCCCAGTTTAGACCTGGCCATATGCAAATCAGTCTTGACCCTGTGCCTCATGGGAACAGTCCAGCCCGAACTGCCAAGCCAGGTCCTCCCTGGACCGGAAACAAGCATCCTAGGACCTGTTTCAGTGTGCTCTCCATGCCACAGGAGTCAGGCTATCCAGGCTGATGAGGGCTGAAAGCCCGAAACCGGTCCTAGGATGCTTGTTTCCAGTCCAAGGAGGACCTGGCCTGGCAGTTCGGGCTGGACTGTTCCCATCGGGCGCAGGGTCAAGACTGATTTGCATATGGCTGGGTTCAAAATGGAATGGCATGGTGAGCAAAAAAACGATGGATTTAGGCCCAGATCTCTGTACTGGGGTGAATGTATGACATTGTTCTGCATTCTGTCCATCAATTGTTGTTTTGCATTTGTCACCCAGAGTGGGACGGGTATGCCCAGACGTGGGTCCCGTGCTCTCCATGCCACTGGAGTCAAGCTATCCTGGCTGATGAGGGCTGAAAGCCCGAAACCGGTCCTAGGATGCTTGTTTCCAGTCCAGGGAGGACCTGGCCTGGCACTTCGGGCTGGACTGTTCCCATCGGGCGCAGGGTCAAGACTGATTTGCATATGGCTGGGTTCAAACTGGAATGGCATGGTGAGCAAAAAAACGATGGGTTTAGGCCCAGATCTCTGTACTGGGGTGAATGTATGACATTGTTCTGCATTCTGTCCATCAATTGTTGTTTTGCATTTGTCACCCCGAGTGGGACGGGTATGCCCAGATGTGGGTCCTGTGCTCTCCATGCCACTGGAGTCAAGCTATCCTGGCTGATGAGGGCTGAAAGCCCGAAACCGGTCCTAGGATGCTTATTTCCAGTCCAAGGAGGACCTGGCCTGGCAGTTCGGGCTGGACTGTTCCCATCGGGCGCAGGGTCAAGACTGATTTGCATATGGCTGGGTTCAAACTGGAATGGCATGGTGAGCAAAAAAACGATGGATTTAGGCCCAGATCTCTGTACTGGGGTGAATGTATGACATTGTTCTGCATTCTGTCCATCAATTGTTGTTTTGCATTTGTCACCCCGAGTGGGACGGGTATGCCCAGACGTGGGTCCCGTGCTCTCCATGCCACTGGAGTCAAGCTATCCTGGCTGATGAGGGCTGAAAGCCCGAAACCGGTCCTAGGATGCTTGTTTCCAGTCCAGGGAGGACCTGGCCTGGCAGTTCGGGCTGGACTGTTCCCATCGGGCGCAGGGTCAAGACTGATTTGCATATGGCTGGGTTCAAACTGGAATGGCATGGTGAGCAAAAAAACGATGGATTTAGGCCCAGATCTCTGTACTGGGGTGAATGTATGACATTGTTCTGCATTCTGTCCATCAATTGTTGTTTTGCAGGAATATAAAAGGCTGGGGAGCGGAGTGGTCTGTCTCTTTTTTCGCCGCTCCCCAGCCTGCAGATTTGAACGACTGGTCGGGGCCTCAGTCGGAGGCCCCAACGATTCTTTTTCCGGATCAAGCACCTCGCCAGCACGCGCGGAGGGCTCCTGAAGCCTCAGTTTTTTCTTTCTGCTTTTCTTTCCCTGTTTGCTTGCAGGTCTCGACGAGACAGGAGAAGGAGCGTGGCACCAAGGAGCCGTTTCTGGGATTTCCGGCGGGAGGAAGCTGTGGCGATCTCCGATCAAGTCAACCCCATTACCTGAAGTGAGAGACTGTGGGACCCCATCTTGGTCTCGAGATGGACATCCCGTGAGGGATGTCAGACCACTGCGAGCTGGCGTGTCTGCATGCAGGAACCTCAGCGTCTTGCGTCAGCATGGAAGTCTTTTTCTCCTCTCCTTGCCTCAGCAAAGATATGGTGTTTATATACCCAAAGTGGTACCCTCAAGGGATCTACCTTACTGTGTCATGTCGGACTTAGGATGACGGATGGAATGACCCTTATACATAGTTATTATGCAGGAGATGGTAGTCCTGCTGAGATTCCAAGAATCCTCATGCATAATGAATGAGGCTAGTTTTCAGGGAAAACCCCACGTCCTGTAAGCAGTACCGTAACTAGGTAAAAGGTCAGTCCCAAGAACCGTTATGTAGTGCAATGGCAGGGGAAATATAGGTGAAAGGTTTGGTTGCTACCTGAGCCTATATTGGGGTAGCTATATGAAACATAACATGCCAAGTGCTACATTTACCAGAATATATTTATCCTCAGATACTATGTAAGTAGTGGTAGTGATAATGAGTATACAAAACACCATTGAATTGAAATCCAGTTCTGCAAGTCGCACCAGAAGCTTGGCCCCTAACATTCAATTTGCACATCCAAGGCAGCCTTTCATGTCATTGCCCATCCTCTCTCAAAACTAAAAGCAAAACTACCATTTGATATGAGAGGATGCATAACCAAACTGTATGGTAAATCATATCTGGTAAAACAGATTTAGAGTCACCAGATCCGGAATTCAAAATGATTTTGGAATCTTCCAGAATTCAAATTGGAACCTATTTCATCGTCTGTCAACATCCCCACCACACTTACCTGTATGGACCGCTGCTGGATTTTAAGCAGGATATATTGCCTATAAGCTTAAAATAACCCAAGTACTTCAACCCTTGGATCAAAGTATGTTAATGCAGGTTTTAAAGGGTGGCAAAATACTTTTGCATCTGACAGTAGTATGCTTTCATCAAAACCATTTCCTCGTCTAAGTATTTTGAGCTCCATTTGACTTGCCAGTCCCCTAATCTGAGCCTGGCTGCTGTGTTATACTAAAAAGGCAGATCCTGCAGCCTCTGCTTCAGGATATGAAGGATGCAATATATCCACACTTGATTGCTATGCTGTCTTGAGCCCCTTGACCACAATAACAGTCTACTCATGATTTCCAGTTCCCTCAGAAAGAGGCAAGTCCATTCACCATGACAATCTTACATATCGCCAGCAGACCCCATAGCCTAGTCATCCATACAAATTTCCTCTCTCGCATCTGACTGGAGGTCAGTGGACTCGCCTAATCCACTTTATACCTCCTCATGGTCTATCATCACTGCCAGACCCTTAGTACTTTCAATGAGGTACTCTTTGGCACTCCCAATATTGATCAATTCCCTGCCACTGGATCTCCCTTCACCACAAGATTGATGAATGTTGTACTTTCAAGCATTAGTAGGACCCCAAAGCAACCTCAGCTTTCAACTGCTGTGTCACATAGCTAATAGCCTCACATTCCCATTGACTAAAAAACAACAAAATAAGAAAATCATTTTATGGCAATGTCAATATAAAGAAGGTATAAACTCCAATACCTGTTAATAAGCCCAGCAAGCCTGTATACACGTAAAAAGTAAAATGATGTGAGTTCAAAATTGTGAGATAGAACAAACCTTAGATAATCAAAGAAAACAAATTTAGGGGGATATGTACAATAGAAGTGGCGGAGTGAGGCCTTAGCCATCATGGCTTAACGCTTCACTCCGCCACTTCTGAAACGCAAGGCTGCACCATATTTACAATGATATGGTGCAGCCTTGCGTTTCCCCCTGCGATGGCGCTACACTTAACAGCGTAGCGCCAACGCAGGCACCCTTGCACCATAGTGAAAGGGTGTCTGCGTGCAAGAGAGTATTGTTTATGTACAGAAAGGTGTCCCTTCCTGCACATAAACAATCCTGAAATGCCATTTTGTCACTTTCATGTGTGCTGCTAAATGCAGCACACGTGAAAGTCAAAAAATTGCATTGTTTTTTTAAAGATTGTTTGTGTACAGGAAGGGGGACCTTCCTGTACATAAACAATCCATGGCATTTTGCTTATTCCATGTGTGCTGCACAAGGCAGCACACATTGAAAAAGCAAAAACGAGGAGAAATAATGCATTTCTCCTCGTTTCACCAACTTAAGACCAGGTTTTACCAGGTCTTAATTTTGGCGCTGCCTCCTTTGTACGCTGCCCTTGTACATAGGGGGCAGCGTCAAAATCAATGGGTGTTGCGGTGGAACACCCACAGCAACACCCACTGCAGCGTTAAGCCACGTTAAGTTAAGTGGCTTAACGCTGCCTTGTAAATAAGGCTAAGCCCCTATGGCCACCACAACGTTGATAAAAGTGACGTTGTGGTGGAGATAGGTGCTTGTACATTTGCCCCATAGTGTCGTGATGAAAGAAATAGGGCAGATTAGAAAGGAATATGAAATAACCAGATTAAATGTTTGCGACATATAAAGGCGCGGCATAGGTGATAGACTAAGAAATAAGTGGAAAAATGTTAGTAAGAAATGGAAATGAAATAACTTGAATAAAAGACTGAACAAATATATTGTTAACATTGAAATGCAGAAATAAAGTGAAAGTCTAAGAAAGTCTGCACTTGTTTAATTGAACTGTCCCTGATGTGCCCCAAGTTCTTCTGTCTTTTTGATTTTCTGTTGGCCTAAATGTTCAACAATTAAGAGACCCCCCTACACAATAAAGCCAGTGCTCTTAAAGGCACACCTTTGGTGCCCCTGGGATAAGGGTCCCTCCCCTTTAACTCTCAAGAAGGTACCCCAGACCTTTGGACATCATACTACCAGGCCCAGGTTGATGTCACATTAAACAAGATTTAGGGATGCAGTAAGGGTACACCACGGGGCAGATGTTTAACCCCCAGAAAAATGAAGGGCCCTCTAACTTTGAGGAACCATTTTTCTTGAGGCGTGGTCTTGAAAACCAGAATAATTACAAATAAAATAGACCACAAACCCTGCAATGATTGTGGACGGTATTGGGACTATTTTTTCTTTAACCATTGGATGATTATGAACATCCAATTGAGAAAAAACTATTCTAAAAATGCAGTATGACAGCTGCTCCTAGCAAAGTAACATGAAAACCCAGTCCCTGCTACTTTCCCATTTCCAGGGAGCTGTCTGTCTGGGATACAAAAGAGTTTACACTAGACCAACCTCCCCTACAGGGAAATCATCTTTGTGGTGTGCTGTCAATTCAATCCCCGGTGCATGCTAGGAGATATATCCTGCTTTTGCACAAAACTGCCTACAAAGTCAGCCCAATCTGATTGCCTGGAGCCAAGAACTTTACAAATGCAGTTGCTCTAATTGGTAATGGTCTGCTACCTAACTGAAAGGAACTGTTGATATAAGATGGCGCCCATTGCAGTCCTTCATAGATCTTCATAAGCCTTAATGATGCTTGGACCTGGCAGTGCCTCATCTTGCCTAGGGTGAGACTAACTCTGGTTTTCTGCCCAGTAGCTTGTTGAATGATAAAGAACAAAATATTTATAAAGCACACTGTTAATCGTCTATCAGAAATCCTGGCACTTGCTATTGGTCCTGCTGCTATTGCTACTGTAACTCTTTGCATGGAGTGCTCTTAGTAATACAAGAAACACTGCATTGCTGAGATAAGAGTAACTAAACTGCCCCTCACCACATTTTAAGAAGTATTACTCAACAACTATCAATCAAATATAAGTGAGTCTTCCTTGGACTCTCTCTAGAGAGCACACTATCCATGCATCAATTTCATTTTTGTTTCTGCAGTGAAGACCCCATGAGCATGGGCCATTACCAGTGAAGTGTCACTAAACTACACTTACGGGCTCCAAAAACTCTACAAGGCTGTGCATTGGTATAACACCTAGTGAACCCAGCTGGTAGATCAAACCCAAGCTTGTTGGTTAGATAGCAAGGTCCCTTTGTGTGCTATAGGCTCTTAAAGGGCCTACATAATTTTTGCATACCAGCGGCAAAAGTACATTCTGACCTCTCTTACCCAAAAGATAGACACCCTTGTGCTCAGCAACATTTTTCAATTATGTTTGCCCTGCTGGGGATCAAATATATCACATTTCTAAGGACACAAGAGTCCCTAACCTGGAGACAGCCCTATTCTTCTTCAACATCTGGTATTGCATCTGGTATCGCAAATTCCTGACCACGCTCATATAGGTGTTTTAAGTAATTGATCACTAACCCTGATTAGGTTACAGGCCAGAGAACCCTTCAAGTCATAGGAAATGGAGTGGGAAAATGCACACAACATGTTCTCATTTAAATTAGCATGGCACAAAGGTAAAACGTCTAACCTGGTAATAGCTAGCTATTGGGGTCCTTCTTCTAGACCCCAATTCAGAGAATTCTCTCTTGGTTCTTGTGGTTCACCTGGTTCATATAAGGAAGGGGCCTAGCACCAGCAGTCATCACAAGAGATCAGAAATTGCAGTGCCAAGATTCTGGAAGGAAAATAACTCTGTAATATACATCCATTAATCCAAAATCTCAGATATTATAAGGGCACCCTAACTGTCAACATCAAATGCTTATATTAAGCTTTAGTAAGTTTAATATAATTTTGACATAGGGATAGTTTTCAAAAATAGAATCTTATTTTTAGCAAGGGATTAGTACCCAGTTCTTAGCTGCACACCCAGAGCTCATGATAATTAACTTCAGATCTGTGAACTGCTCAAAACTATCCAAGGTGCTAGGTCTCTATAGGAAAAGATAGTCTCACTGTGCCACATGTGTGAATATTGCAATTATTATTTACTGAGAATAATTATTGTGAACTGCATAGTGTTCACAACAGTACAGTGATCACAGTGACATGTTTTTTTCTTGTTAGTAATACCTAGTTGAAACTACTTTTGTAATGTGATTGTTATGGTGATGTTACACTGTGTCTGTACTATTCACACACACCCTTCCATGATGTCGGAACTGATGGCTGGACAATGCTACTCCAGGGAGTCAAGGAAGTTTTGGAGGATGGTTTTCAGTAGGAATAACCAGCACACAGTATTGTGATCAGTAAGGAATATAATGTAGCACTATGTTTTCATGAATCTGGCAAATGACGTAACAATGCTAAATAATGAAGAAGGGGTAAACTCGTGGGTGGAGCAACACAAAAAAACATAGTTTTATGTAAATGAGCAAATGGATCAGGAGAAATGGCGCTATGGTACCCTAGTAGATAAGAGAATCAAGACGTACAGAAACAAAATGGCACATCAAAAGTAGATGGGACAAGCCAAAGACAGATCCTAGTGCACCTAAGTGCAATACCTTACACAAGTACACAGTAGGTGCCCAACCTCCCAACACTGCTCCACATGAAAAATCACCCAGACCATTGTGCCACCCACATCATTCTCAGCTGTTCCAGAAGCAACCAGCCCACCCACCCCAACAGTAAGACAGCCATAAGACAGCCTAAATTACCATAATGGCAGAACGGCACTAAAATACCCAAGAAAATAGAGAATAGAGAATTCCTAGTCAATCTATTGCTTTATGTTATTGTCACATATAGCATGCAATGTTCACCCCGGGAGCATATCAACACTATAGAACCAAGGGAAACTAACAAAAAACAGATGGTAGCATAACTGGAAAAACACCATTACTAATAAGGAGACTAGCAGGGATTTGAAAATAATCATGTTGTTAGGGCACTGTTGCCTCTTGACATAGATGTAAAGGCAAAGAGTTCCACAGAGTTGCTTTGTCCAGCAAGAACCAAGCTCTAGATGGCTGATGAGCCCTGACTAGAGTAAAGCCAGTCCTGGGCAGCTTGTGTTCTGGTTTAAGGAGGACCTGGCCTGGCAGTTCGAGCTGGACTGTTCCCACTGGAGCAGGGTATGACTGATTTGCATATGGCTGGGTCCAAACTGGGGTGGCATGGTGTGCAAAATAAGATGGACTGGGATGCGCCCTGAGTAATTACTAGTGGAAAAGATACAACATTCAAGCATTCCATTCATCACTTTTTGTATACTTTAGTGTGTCGCCCTAAGTGGGAGGGGTATGCCCAGACATGGGTCCCGTGCACACTGTGTCACTGGAACCAAGCTTCACCTGGTTGATGTGTCCTAACTAGGGAAAAACCGGTCCTTGGTTGCTTGTGTTCCGGTTCAGGGAGGTACTGGTCTGGCAGTTTGGGCTGAACTGTTCCCAATGGAGTTGGGTCAGGATCAGTGCTTTAATTTGTAAAAAAAAATCATTGCCAGGGCTCTCGTCAGGAGGCCACTGCAGCTTGCACCACACATGCCCCTGCTATGCTGCCAATGATAGTAACAACACAACTACTAACCATCACACTCCTACAAGTGTGACAGTTCGGACTATTTCAGGCCCCCAAAGCTATAAGAGTGGGTTACAGCATGTAATAATCATTTTTAATGTTTAATGAATTAATAATTAACTGTTGTTCTGGTCATCTCTAAATTAGCCAGATAGCGCCACCCTGTGGTAAACTGTCAAGTTCCGATGTTGACAATTAAGTGCCAGTGCCGAGCACTGGAAACAACCGGCTCAAATTAAGCACTGGTCAGGATTGATTTGCATAAAGCTGGGTCCAAACTGAGGTTGCCGGGTGTGCAAAATAATGATGGACTAGGATGCAGCCAAAGTAATTACCAGTAGCTGAGATTAATTCAAGTACTCCATCCATCACTTTTTTGGATACTGTTTTGCATACTTTAGTGAGCCAGTGAGAAAGCACAGCCACCCAAAGGTTTCTGTTTAATCAGTAACAGAAAGTGACTTGCAGATCTTAACTGAAGTGTATCATTTCATCCTCTGTCCAAAAGGAGAAGATTAGGAGGCATAGATTGTTTTATGAAATAGACATAAAGACTTACATGTAATAGGCTGCTTGACTGGTACCCTGTATAGCATATCAATAGCTGTAGAGGTGGTCCCGATGTTTTAGTTCCAATGCCAGTCCTGCAGTGTAGTTCTGAACAAGTTGTAATTTATGAATCAGGTAGCTAGGTAGGTCCAGATAGAATGAATTACAATAATTGAAGCAGGCTGCAATAAGAGCATTCAGAATTTTGATTTTCTCTGTGTCTCAGAATACAAAGCTGAAAAAGCAGGCTCTAATTACAGCCTTAATTTAATCAACCATAGTCAATAGTACATTTTGATGCCCAGGTTTTTCACACATTGGGCAGGGTTCAGCTTGATTCCCAAAGAGTGAGGCCAAAACATATGGTCCCAAAATGGAAAGGATTAGCAGGGCAGAGAATCGCTGCCCTGTATTTATTTAACTTAAGGTGGTTGGCGCTCATCCAATATTCTAACTTAGAAAGTCAGTTGTTCAGTTTGCAGGTCATTCTGTGAACATCCCCCATAATTTTCATCAAGATCTGTTATCCTCTGCAAACAGAAAAATACCAAAACTAAAGGTCTGGATAGTTTAAGCCATGGGGATCATGTACAGATTGGAAAGTATGAAAAGTAACTGTGACCACATTGACCCTTGTGGGATCCTGCAGGATAACGTTCTGATAGATGACTCAAAAGGAGCAAGCCTCTCTTGATAAGTTCTGTCCAACAAAAAGGTGGTAAAGGAGAATAGTGCAAAATCCTTAATAACAATCCCTGCCAGCCTGTTCAGCAGAATAGAGTGGTGTCAAATGTGCTACAAGGTCTAATAAAATTGAAGTGGCTGGGACATTATTGTCTGCACATCTACATAGATCATGTAAAGCTGTGACTACTTCAAACTCAGGAAATTATTGAAAACTTCACTCTTCTAACTTAGTCCCCTCAGGTTCGCTTATGTGCCCTCAGCGCTGAGATACCCTTATGGGGTGATTCACGCGCTCTATAAGTGAATAAATAAATAAATAAATAAAAGTGCTGCAACCCGTCCAAAGCTAAAGCCATACCTACATGTCTTCCACGTCAGCTGAGACGACCACCTTCAAATTATGCCTACCACTCCCTCTACCCTTAAAAATATTATTAATCCACATCATTCAGTCTTGCCTGCCGTCAGTCACCATTACTGCCAACAGACTCATGAGTTTCATTGGGAAATGAATGATCAGTTACATATACATTTTCAGTCAGTGTCATGAAAACCTAACAATGGATGGACGCACAAGGCAACTCCTAATTTGAAAAAGCATCTTCAAAAAATGTAAAAAAAAATACATATAAGTACACAACAAAGTTAAATAACCCAGAAATCCTCATCGTCAATATCTACAGTATTACATCACTAAGAATGGTGTGGACTGAAACTTCCAAAAATTGACAGACCAGTCCCCATAAACATCTACCATCCAAGGATACCACATGATGGTGTGATAAATTGACTTGCTTGACTATGGCATTAGCCAGCAAAGTGGTAAAGCATTGACAGCTTTCTATCAGACATATTTTTAATATTCTAAAACAGTCACAAGATCCATAGCAGCCCTTCCAAGAGAATAGAGGTCAGCAAAGTGTCACCATCTCAGTCTTGATATAAAGAAAATCTCTCAAATGCACCGTGCAAATGGATATCAATTTAATTAAGAATAGATCCATGAATAAACCTCCGGAATCAAATGGACAAAATCAAACTGCCACACATCAAATAAACACATTGAAGAACGGTAACCTTACAGGATATGAGACAAACTCTCAAAGCAGCCTCGGGAGGGAGCGGTTAGTTGTACAGTGGACATGCTCCTCTGAATATCTTTCCAAATGAAAAATATTTTTTTAAGTAGCACCTGTTATTTTAAGGGACATGAGATACTTTTAAACAGTTTTCCAATTGGGAATGTAAACACAGGGATAAATGCCTACTGTATGTTGCATACCATCATCCCTCCATTCGTAGTCAATTGTAGGTTTCCGGAAATAGTGGCCTGATTATTCAATATTCATTGGGCAGGTGGTTTTGTGCTATGTTGTGAAAGGGCATTTTGCAATGCAGCCCATTAGTTCATAAGTTACTTCGCAAAATGCCAGGCAGTTCTTAAAAGTCAATGTGCAATTTGCAATCACTAATTGTGACATGCCTGCGGATACAGCAAGACCTAAATTTCTTAAAATCCCCTTTTCACCCTTGCACTCCAAAAAGATGGTAACACATGGCTTCTAGGTGTGAAATCTGATATATTATCAGTGGGTTCCATTTAACAGTAAGGCACTTTGGGCCAGATGTATGACCATTGACATTTGCGACTCGCAAACTGCGAGAAATTGCGAGTCACACTTTGCGAGTCGCAAATCACAATGTACAACAGTGTCTCAGACACAGTTTGCAATTCCCAATGGGGTCGCAAATTTCATGCCTCATGAATATTAATGAGGCACTCGCAATTTGTGGCCCCATTGGGAATGGCTGGCCCTCCCAGGTATGGTGGCCTGCTGGGCTCAGCAGACCTCCATGTCTGGGACTGCTTTTAAATAAAGCAGTTTTTTTTTCTTCAATGCAGCCCGTTTTCCTTAAAGGAAAACGGGATGCGTTTGAAAATAAAAAATGAAACGTTTTCTTTTCATTTCTTAAGGGCAGGTAGTGGTCCCTGGGACCACTGCCTGCCCCCAAAAAATATTTCTCCCTGCATTTGCAAAGGGGAAAGGGTCCCCTGGGGACCCCTTCCCATTTGCCAGTGCATTACCACCCTCTTGAAGAGGGCGGTAAATTGCGAGTGTTTTTCGACCGCAATAGCGTTCGCAAAACATTCTTACATAGGGTAGCAAGTCGCAATTAGGAAGGGACGCCCTTGGAACGCCCCTTCCTAATTGCGAGTCGCAAATCCTATTTAGCGAGTCGCAAATCCTATTTAGCGAGTCGCAAATAAATTGTGACTCGCTAAATAGGGTTTGTACATGGCCCTATTAGTTTTTGCATGCGCAAACGGGTCGCTAACCTGTTTGCGCATGCAAAAATGGGTCGTACATCTTGCCCTTTATCCTACTATCATTTAGATAATATTCCTGATAACTCACAGTTAGTATTGTGATGTTCAGTGTCTTGCAAATTTCTTATACTAAGGGCGAAGAAAATATATAATAAATTGTACACAAAAATTGTTGCAGAAATAAGATGGCACATTGCAGTAATATTTAAAGAAGAAAAAACAGGAACTAATTGTCCCAATCCAGAGTTCACCTTTGTAAGTGGAAAAAGACAATGTAAGTGGAAAAAAGGTTTTAAGTATTTGAAAGAGGTCTGGGATGACCATCTCTTAACATCAAGCAAATAGCTCAAATATCATTACAATTTTATTTCGAGACTCAACCTTTTGGACCAGATATTGTCAGATATTGAGAGTGTATGATTCATAGGAAATGACACAGCGACTTCGTGGTGGTGAATTGTGGAGTGAAGATAGTACTGCGTTAACAAAGATGGAGGTTATTTAACGTAAAATATGGAGGGATATGCTGAGACTCTCTCAGTGCACTCCATTCTCAACCATATACAGATAAAATTGCTCTGTCTTGTCCCTACCATTTAAAGCAGAGAGCGGCTATGCAATCAGTTTTTTTTTAAAGTTCTTGGAGACCCATAAAATAATTGTTGGGTATAAATGCATATCCTGTATCCTCGGTTTCACCATACTCAGGTTTGGCAATCTATCTTCTTGTTTTAATTTTTTTTTGTTTTATGACTGTATGATGGTTGCACTGCGGGAAAATCTAAGCACAATACAGTGGGCCTGAGTTGGTAATGGTGACAAGCCAATGATGAAGGTTGTTGGCTTGATTGGTTCATTGTGCAATGTTAAGGGAAGGCAGATGCCAATTGTTCTCATCTCTTTATTAGGAAAATGTATGACAAAGGCAGTAGGTGTGAATTATTTATTGTGAAAATCTTATGTTAAAGCTAATAGGCCTTTAAAGGTATATTGGTGATACACTGTGTTAAAGCAAGTGGACAGGCACTTTGTTCAGTGACATCTCACTGATCACTGTAGTAGGCAAGGATTTTGGTGTTAGTTAACCCCTCCGAGAAAACCTGGGGGTAGAAGATTTGCCTTATCCGAATCCTTCTTAGGCTCTCTTAATAGGGGTTGTACATTGTTTTGCTAACTGCAATTTTGAACATATTTGTAACTTTATGACTGTATGCCTGATGGTTGCCTTGCTGGAAAGCGTATGTGCAGAAATAGGCCTGAGTTGGTTATGGGGACAAACCAATTATAAAGGCTGTAGGCCTGATGGATTTATTGGGAAGTGTTGTGTCAGAGGCCACAGATCTGATCTGTTTATTTTAAAAAGTTGTGACATAGGCAGCTTAGCTGACATATGTATTGTGAAAAGCCTGCATCAAAGCCGATAGGGTTCTAAAGATGGATTGTTATTTTACTGTGCTAAAGCCAGGAGACAGGCATTTTGCTAGATGGATTCTCATAGTATACCATAGAAGTTAATGCATTTGATGTTGGGTATTTCTCTGACAAACCCTGGAGGTAAAATATATGTACTGTGGTAATTCTTTATAGGCTGTCTAGGATGGCTTCTATATTGTTTTGCAAATTGTGCTTTTGTAAATATTTGCAAGGTTAAGAATGCATACTTGATTGCTAGTTGTGAGAAAGTTTATGCTCAATACAGTATGCATGAGTTGGTTATTGTGACAAGTCAGTGATGCAGTGATAATGGCAAGAGACCGGATTGGTTGTTTGGGAAACCTTTTTTCAGATGTGATAGGTCTAATCTGTTTATTTTGAAAAGTTTCAACAAAGTCTGCAGGTGTGACTTATTGATTATCTAAATCATATGTTAAAGCCAATAGGCGGCAATCTATCTTCTATGACATGATACTTCCCAACCAGAAATCTATCATAAAAATAAGGAGAAAGAGAGGAAAGGAGAAATGGCAATTTTCGAATTACGAGCATCAAGTTACACACCACAACTTATGATTCATGTGCATGTGTGGAAGTCTGTTGCAAAGTCATGCCCAAATCTTAATTCATGATGACAGTGATATAATAATTGACAGGGTTTTTCAGGTGAAAATTTCCAACCTAGCTCTACACCTACAAACCTTGATGCAAATGGTACTGATAATACAAGACTATAGACGGACTGATAATAGCAGACTATAGATTTGAAAATATAGCAGTGACAACAATTATAGAAAGCCTCAATTTCCTGGACTTTAACTAAATAGTCAGGAGTAAAACAGACTAGATCGAACATCCTCTGGACCTTCTGTGTGGACCAAAGACAGAAACCTAGCAGAACTTCAGTTATGGTTGGATCACTCACTAATCTAACTTTACCTAATCAATGCAGAAAAACAGCCTACCTGAATGGATTAAATTCAAAATTGCAGCCAAGACAGAATTTCCGAAGACCTCCACTGCATTTTGAAAGCAATTTCATAGTGAGGCAAACATTGACAACATCTTGAAACACACGGGCTGATTACGATGTCGGGCGGACGTGACACTGTAGCGGTCTGGAACCCTGCCAGCACTCTCAAAAACATGAAAAATAAAACGGGTTTAAAACCCATTTCATTATTGTTTTATTTTTCTTGTGCTGAGGCTTGGGGGCGGGGTCAGGGTCAGGGTGGCGAAAGGCTGCAGTGTGAATGGTGGGCACTGCCTTCAATGCGCATGTGGGTTTGGCCGGCCATCTCAGGCCGGCCAAACCCACATGCGCAGTGAAGCTCTCGCCACATGCTCAGTGAAGCTCAGAAGAGAGCAGGAACAGGCTCCCAGTCTGTCCTGGAGCACAAATCATTGGTGCTCAGGCCAATCCTGAAGTTGCTCTCATTCATGAGAGCAGCTTCAGGATTGGCCGCAGGGCAGGCTGGGAGCCTGTGCCCTCCTGCAGTGGAGAAGAGAGGAGAAGACAAGCGCAACCCGATGCTGGAGAGCAGCAGGTAAGTTCTGTTTCGTTTTTTTTATAGGTCTCTTTCCTCCCCCCACCCCTCCCCTCTCTCCTTTCCCTGACACGAGCCGCTCCTGGCCACAACACGCAGGGCTTTTGGGTACTGTGGCAATTAATGTAACCTGTTCCTAAAGTACAGCTACTGTAATACATTTCTTTCAATAGAAGGGAGAGAGAGAGAGGTGTTGCTGTTAATAGTGTAGCAGATGGAGTGGCACCTCGGTCCCGCGGGTCCCTCGGTCCCGCGGGACCCCATCCCCTGGTTGTCAAACCAGGGGATGGGGGCCTGTTTTCTTTGCTTCCATTAGGGCCCATGCATCCCTTGCTACACCACCGTAGGGAAACTGAAATTAAGGATATGAGCACTTAATTCGTCATTTACGTAACCTAATTATAAATGGAATGTTTTTGCTGCATTTATACTTGATGAAAGACACTAAGGGGTGATTGGCTTTTGATTTTGGTCATGCACGCAGAGTGCTTCTACAATGTCCTTATGACATTTATGTGTTGCTTTAAAATATGTATTTTCTACAGTTTTTCTGTATGATTCCTTCGAAATTGGTTCCCATCTCACTAGTTTCTGATGTTATAAGATGAGCTGCTGAAGATAATTTTATCATTGGCCACTATATGAGCATGTGACAGCTGTGCAGTTAAACATTTAATTGCACTGTCACATGGATCACTCTTGCCCGGTACCGTTCCTCCTTTTCATTTCAGAATAATGGTGAAAGCAATGTCTGGGCCCAATTCACAAAGGCAAACTGAGACAAAAGTCTAACTTTACGACTTTTGGTTTTCACAGAGGTCATTTACGAGTCGTATCTTTACGTCCGCAATCAGGCCGGAATCTCTGGCTTAAGCCGCACTCCCCGGCTCAAGCCTTACTCTCTGGCTCAAGCCGTACTCTCCGGCTCGGGCTTGAATCTCTGGCTCCGGCCGATTAAAGTGTAATCAATAGGCTGGAACACAATTTTTACAAAAAGGAACATTAGGAATATGAGATACATCGTAGAAGAGGTAATCAAAATCAGTTTGGGCAGGGTAAAGGGTGTGGCCAGACACTACATCACATCACAGAAATGTTTGCTCCTTTGCATCATGGTACATGCAGTCCATAATTTGCGCTCCCCTCAGTGTTGAATTCCCATTTCATTTCAGCACAAAAATGCGACAAACCTTACTCCAATCGAGGCAAAGATGTCAACCTTTTCTTAAGTATGGGGAAACTACCAGCTGATTGGAAAAAGGGGAGTTTTTACAACTGCTAAAAAACAAATGTGTATTTAGGCTTCATCTTTCCTTTTAAAAAAAACACTCAGATGGAGTAATGTTGCCCTTTATCATTGTAACTCCCAGGAAGCCTTTAAGGAGTTTCATAGGAATCCTCCCTGTTGCCAATCTTACCTAATATATACCTGCATCCAATATTATTGCTCATTAAAGGTTTTGGATGAACTTTCATATCCTATGCGGATGACATCCATCTGATAGTGAGATTGGAAAATAATGCACCTGCTTAGAGGGGGAAATCTAACAACTTGTCTTCCCACAGTACAGGCATTGATGGCACATAATTTCCTTCAGCTTAGTGCAAACAAAATTGAGCTACTCCTGGTGGGTAATCAAGCATCCAGATGACAGGACTTTTTATGGCCTATGACACTTGTGTCTGCTCTTCCGCCATTGACCAAAGCTAAGTCACTCAGCATTTATGTATATGATAGTCTATCAATGACACAGCAGATCAATGCTCTGGCATCATCTTGCATTTTCTTACTCAAAATCATCAGATAAAGTAGTCTAATTATCTACACATGCAGGTGGTTTCTGACTGAAATGACTACTGCTCTATATTATTAGGTAGATCTGCTTGAAACATCTATAAACAATTTCGAAGAATGCACAATTTGGCTGTTAGAACTGTTTGCAATTTAAGGAAATTTGATCACGTCTCCAAGGCAGAAATGGACCAACCCTGGATCACAGTCATACAGAGAATCGTTTGTGCACAGTCCCTTGTGTGCAGTAATCAGTCTGGCATAAACAGGTAGCTTCTTTATTAATAGATCGGGATATGAGAATAACAGTTTCAGTTGCAATATATAGGCACAGGATACCCCACCAGGAGCATGGAACTTTCTATCTCAGCCTCTGGTCTCAACTCATGTCAATGCCAAATCAATTCTCCAAGTGACATAGAAACTTTCCATTCAGTATCACACTCATGGTGGCGTAGGGTCACAGAGAACACAGGGAAAGTAAGACACAACAATTGTTTTTAAGTGTATGTCTGATGTTCAGAACAGTGGGGGTAAGTGCAGCTGCACCATGACTTGCACACGACTACTAAATATGATTCATTATTTCAAGATTACCCTACCATGCCATCTCAACATTTTCACAATAAGAATGAGAGGTCCTGCTTTAATTAATTGACCAATTTTTTTAAAAATAAAATCTCCTATTCCAATGAAATGACCAACTACTATTCATACAAATCTCCCTTACACTGTACCTAGAATCCACAATATCAACAATCATCACATTGATGTTTAATTAGAACAACTCCAGCCCTGAGTATCCAGTTTCAAGTTCAAAGTTACCACATAGATTAATCAAAATGCCAGCCGTAGCAGAAGTGACTTCACACACCCATTAACTGGTAATGACATAACAAGGAGCCGTTTTCAGCAGAAGGAGGGGCAGGACTTGAACCCCCAGTGCCGATCATGGCAGGAAGCCACCTGGGTCTGTGCACGTGCCAGGTGGTGCACTACTTAACTCCCGCAGTGCAGGAGCCATTTTCAGCAGAAGGAGGGGGCAGGACTTCAACCCCCAGTGCCTGATCGCGGCAGGAAGCCGCCTTGGTCTGTGCACACACCAGGAGGCGCACTACTTAACTCTGGTAGGGCTCCGGCAGAGCTCACGCAGCGCAGGAGCTGTTTTCAGCAGAAGGAGGGGGCAGGACTTCAACCCTCAGTGCCAATCACAGCAGGAAGACTCCTGGGTCTGTGCACGTGCCAGGAGGTGCACTACTTAACTCCGGCAGGGCTCCCACAGCACAGGACACGCCCAGGCAAAGACCGGGCCAAGTGCGGCCCCTCTTCGCCCATCAGCGGCAGGAAGATGCGGGGCGGGGCCACCCCCTTTGGCTTGTCCCTAAATGAGCAGTTCGGATGTTATTGGCTCTGCTATCTGAAAACAGACAGTGATGCAGAAGGACAAATGAATATATACTTCTATAGGGCAAAAACAAATTAGCCCTATCAATGAGTCCTCAATCTCTACACTTATTTCCTTTATACTAATCCAATACACACTCCAAAAATAGTTGTTAAAGCATATATTTTATCTGTTTTATACCTCTAAACACACATGAAAATACATACAAAAAACGTACATAATACAAACATATACAAATAAACAATCCCTCCTACCCGTTGTCTTTACATACGGATGCTGAAAATAAACAGAGAACGTAATTCAAAAAAAGCAATCCGAAAAAGAACGAGGTAGTTCATTACACACTTGAGGTAATAAATCAACCCTCCACTTGGTACAAGAAACGTGTAATCACAATCTTTTATGAATTAATCATATTCTGTCGGACTCCTCCATGATGCAAGGTCGGCGCGTTTCGGCCCATTCATTCAGGCCTCGTTAGGACAGGGGAGACAAGAAATGGCAATGCCGAGGGAGAATCAATCAAAAATACTCTCGAATCCAAGGGTCTTCGGTATGTACAAGATACAGTAGGAGCTCCTCTTAAGGACTTCCGTATTGTCATTGGAAGACTATGGAAATGTGAGCGTGTTGGTCCCTGGACACTAAATGGAATGATCCACTTCTATAGGGCAAATGTCCCGTCTGTTGAAGCTCTAGCCCATCAATGTAGGCCAAAATGTTGGGGTGTCTTAGAGTCTTCAGCCGTTTGAACGCAGCCTTGGCGACCTGGGTTTCCTCATCAAAGTTGGGTTTGATTTCGTATGTAAATATAGACAATGGATCCGCGGTTGTCTTTCGCTTTCCATGCTGCAAGCTCCATATTCCTGGCACGGGCTCCGCATCTGCCCCTAGATCATAAGGGAAATCCTTGAAACGGGCACCAGGAGGCGCACTACTTAACTCCAGCAGGGCTCCCACAGCGCAGGACACGCCCTGGCAAAGACCGGGCCAAGTGTGGCCCGTCTTCGCCCATCAGCGGCAGGAAGATGCGGGCGGTGCCACCCCCTTTGGCTCGTCCCTAAATGAGCAGTTTGGAGATTATTGGCTCTGCTATCGGCGCTGCGGTGACATCTTACCTGAGGTCAAGATTGAGGTATTTTTGTTTTCCGGGATTTACTACCTTGTGCCAGTGACTGTTTTTCTTGACTGTTTTGCGAGGCTGCCTTATTGACGTCCCTGCTTGGCTTAATTCAGTTGCTCCCTAGTTGGTGAAGTGGGCCTAATGGTGTTGAAGCGTGTTGTAACAATGGGCAGAAAGGAAGGGCTTCAGATCAAACCTTTGTCCGTTGCTCCCTGTGTGTCATCCACAGAACATTTCCTCCATAGGTCTGTGAGGGCCGTGTCCAAAGAAATAGGACCTGTTGAGAGGAGGCTGTCGCTGGACAGGGACACCCCCTATCCCCCACCCTTGGGCTACCTGCCAGTTGTAGTTTGGCTGGGCCTTCCCAGGATAAGGGCCCTATGGGGGATCATAAGGAAGATTACGGGGGTCACCCCGGAAACAGACAGGTATATAACCCCGACCACATTAGCCATCAGTCCAAGGCGGAAGCAGAAAAGGAAGGCCTGTGCCTCTACCCAGCCCTCTGCAGAGTCTCTGCCGGCAGCCCCTCCTATTCCAATTTCATCTGGAGAGTAGGCGGACTCTCTTCACAGGAATGTCTTGATTAGGGACCTCGAGAAATTGCTGAAAAAACAAGCTGTACCCAATCCTGTTGAGACTTTCTCATATTAAAGATAGGGTCTCTGAATTATTTTCCTTGATGAACAAGGGGAGGGTTGGGTTTCCCCAGGGGAAGGGTACTGAAGAATAGCTACGGGGGATAGGTGAACTTACCACTGGGAGAGGCCCTACGACAACCCTTGAAGCTGATGGTCTAGCGTCGGGGTCCTCCCAACCAGGTTTAAAGCAAGGACCTGTGGAAGTAACTCATAGCTCCAGCAGTACTGATCCCCCTCCATGTCCTTGGGATGAATCAGGGGGGAGATGGTGCCCTGTGTCTCACATAAACCTGGGAGGTGTGCTAAATTTGCCTCCAGCAGTAGCACCATATGTCATGGTCCTAGGGAATGTCCCCTCCTGTTCCATCCCTAATGGGAAATCTTTTCAAGAACTTAAAAATAAGGTGATGCACTGGATCAGCTCACATCTCTCTCACAGGAGGGAGCTTGCGTATGCTATTACTATGGTACGAAGAATAAGCTGGATATGCAAGGATAGGAAACCGTGGCCAGGAGACTGCATGGTGGTTAATTTGAATAATCCCTGGTTAGCTGGCAAACTACTTGCCACCGCCCCTCGATTGACATTAGGCCCTCTAGGGATAGTCGCCCTGCCCTTGGAATTGTTCTACAGACCAGGCAGTCTACTTAGTGCTTCACATTCTCACTCCTCTGGTAGGAGATCCTGCTCAGTTGATGACCATCTTGCTATTAGGCCATCCCCCCTAATATCCTTTTCCAATATATTTCTCCCCTTGAGTGGATTGGAGTCCTGTGACTGACTGGACCAACCTGAATCTTCCCAGTCTCAAGGAATCATGAGCGCCCTTCCGATAGTTTCATCTCAGCAACCAAAGGGTCTTATTTTGCTGTCCTGGAATATTGCAGGTCTTGCTTCTAAGTTTAATGACCCTAGGTGGGTGTCTTATGTCAAACCCTTCCACATATTCTGTCTTCAAGAAACCTGGGCAATTGATAATAGCTTTTTACTGGAGGGATTTATTACTTTTTTGTGTGCCTGCTGTGCCTCCAACGGCCGGTAGGGCCAAGGTGGGCTTAATTATGTTTGTTAAAATTGAGTTGAGTGGGTTAACTTCGAACCTTAATTAGCAAGCTCGCACACTGCTGGGAGTACGATTTATATTGCCTGGATATTCTTCAATGGTTTTAATTAATTTCTATAATAGCAAGGGAGGGCGGTCCGAGCCCTCCGGAACTCCTCGCTTGGATCACACCTTGAGCTCTATATCAGCGATGGGTGATGTCCAACCGCTAATCGTCCTTGTTGGCGATTTTAATTGTCATCTATGTAATCTTTCCAAGAGGGTGGTGTCTCTAATGGTACTTGTTGGTTGAATGAAGGCCTACCTTTTGTTCACTCACAGGAGGGGCGGGAGTTAAATGAGCTATTAGACACTCACAACCTAGCTTTCACTATGGAGAAATTGGCGAATTCTCTGAACGCCACAATTTCTCCATTTTATAAGGGGAGGGGCAGTGGTTCGCTTATTGATTTTATATTTGTCTCAGCACCACTGTATCTGCTCATTTCTCATTTTAATATCATTTTCAGCCTTGTCAGTGACCACAATCCATTATCCCTAACCCTGGACATTGCCTTGGGCCCAAAATAACAGTCAAGGGGTGCCCTCATGAGCTTGTCCGTTGTGAGCAAGGAAAGAAGGATAAATTGGGCCCAGGTGGACCCTCAGCGTCTACAAGCTTCTCTTTTTTCTTCCTGCCTGCATGAATTTAATATTTGTCTGGATAGTGACACTGGGGGGTATTGGAAGCTTATGAAGGCATAGCTCGGGGGTTTGCAAACATTTGACAGTTACAACCACTAGCACTTGGGAGTCACAAATCACAAAATGGTTTGATAGGGACTGTTCGAGAACTTTGCGCCATTTAAAGGCAGCCCTGAAGCAGTCCCCGAGGAATGGGCAAATTGCAGGTGGGCTTATAAGATGGCTCAAAAGGAGTGTAGGCACAATTTACAGGAGTCAGCCTGGGAGGAGCTCTATCAAGCCTGTGAAACGGGGAATAGTTGCCTTTTTTGGAGCGTTGTTAACAGGCCTTGTTTTTCTGAGGGTTCTGGTTTGCTTTTATGTCATCACATCCTAGGGCAACAGTGGGTGGCTCACTTTGAGGGTATATATAAACATGGGGGTGGGGGGGGTAAAAACCCTGGGGCACCTGGTAAAATTGGTAACCAAGTGGTTTTCCCATTAGATGAATTCCAACAAGGAATTCTTGCCTTGTCCAGAAACTAGGCCCCGGGCCCAGATAGGTTTTGAATGCAGCTTCACAGGAGGGGTTGCTATCCTCCTGGTCTACTGCCGTGATCGTCCCCATATTTAAGAAGGGGGAAAAAGAGAATCCACAATGCTATAGGCCAATCTCACTACTGGACGCTACGGTTAAGGTTCTGGGGAGGGCGAATTTAAATAGGCTGTCTGACTGGGCAGAAGAGAATAACATCTTGAGTGAAGTCCAGTACGGATTTAGGGCAGGAAGGACAACTGCAGAACAATGCCTCACCCTCCATTTAATTATCAACAAATATACAGTGGTTCGGTCTGAATCCCTACATCTCAGTTTATGGACCTGACGTCCACTTTTGAAACGGTGAATAGTGCAAAATTGTGGGCTTTGCTCAGTGAGTTTGGGGTCGATCCTATCATTGTGGCATTATTATCTGATCTGCGCTCATCGACCTCAGCCTCAGTGTGTTTCTCTCAAAGAGCAGCATGTACTTGATTATTTTTAACAAGATGTGGGGTTCGCCAGGGGTGCATACTTGCACTTTTTTTGTTCACTTTGTATGTGAACCGGTTAGAGGCCAGGTTCCTATAGGTGTCGGCCGACTGCCCTAAGATTAGAAACAGATTTCTCCCCGTTTTGCTATATGAGGACGATGGAGTCCTGATGGCTCGGACCGCACAGGGTTTGGACTCATTGCTAGCCAAATATGTGCCTTTTATGGGACTCCTGGACCTTTCGGATAATTTCTCGAAGTCCTATGTAATGGTAGTGGGCCCCAAATCTACAAGCAGTAAGATCTTCAAGGTATCCTGTTTTACTTTGCCCAAAGTCAAGGCCTTTCCTTATCTGGAAATTTTATTTGATGTCAAAAATTGTTGGAAACCCCTGGTGGTGGCCAAAAGATCAGCATCCGTAAAAACTATGGGGGCGGTTTTTAGCTTTGCACATAGGCTTGGGTCCAGGGCACCTCTTAAAAATCTATCAAGCAAAGTGCATTGCACAGCTGCGCTATGACAGTGAGGTTTGGGGGGTACATTAAGGTGGATCGGATTCAGACTATTGAGAACAACTTTCTGCGCAAGTTGGCCCAGGTCCCCCAGTCCACCCCGGCGTTTTCTGTGCATGCGGAATTGGGGCTTGATTATGTCTCAGACCTAATCACCCTAAGCCCGCTCCTGTGTTGGATTAAGATTTGGAGCAGGGAGGAGCTGAAGTTAAGTCGGTTGATTCTCGAGGACTGTCTGTCTCTGGACCGGGTAATTAGTATACCATGGTTTGCTCATGTTAAGGCATCCTTTTTTTCTCTAAGTAGGCCTGATATTTTTATGAATCCAACTGCTCTTACCATCCACGAGTTGGAGAGTGTTAAAAGATTGTTTTTGGTTCGCTCACAGCATGACAGGTTTTTACTGGGAAGGTTTAGGTTTAATCAATTGCATCATTTTCTGGCCTCCCCCTGGTGGGTGGGTTCAGACTGAGGAATGGGCACCCTGCGACTGCGACAATGTGTCTCCGCAGGATTTGCTCCATTTTATAATGTTTTTCTCTTACTTCAGTTGGCCAAGGAAGCGTTTGTTAATCCCTTTGCTGAAAACATTGCACTTTAAACAAGTTAGGCCTGCCTTGTTGTATTTACAGATGCTACCTACGAAGCAGGTGACTTTTACTGTGTTATCCTTTTTACAAGCTGTATGGGCCTCGAGGGAAACGACACCCGATTACCTGTTTAATGTGTTCCTTGTTTTTATAAGTAACTGTATTGTTGGTTTTTACTGTTATTCATGACACTAATTTTATCATTATGTAGCTGCATTCTTTTATGTTGATTCCATCCACAGAATAAAAATTTATTGATTTGATTGACATAACAAGGTGTGACATCATGTGAATTTTGGTTGTGATTACATCACAGGAAGTGGACATTTGATCCTAATGATGTCAATGAAGTTCAAAAGGTCAAGGTTCTGCCCTGACAAAAGGAAAAAAATTGGAAGTGCTCTGAGGTAGTTCCTTCTTTAAGATATCTGTGAGTAGTAGCAGCCATATTGGGAGAATTGTTTTAGTTAGGCTAGGTAAACAATGTCTGTGAGACTGGAGGATCACTCAACGTGTAAGGACTGTGTGGAGAATGGAAGAGAAGGTAATGAATGTCTCTTGATGGAGAAGAAGATGGCTGTGGACTGGCACCTTCATGGAATTTTTTGCCTGCTATCCTCTGTGCTGGTGCAGGTGCAATATTATAATACGTCCTAGGGGTAATCAGTTAATGTTCCTGTTTCCACTTCTCTAACAATCTTTGTTCTCCCTTTGGTTAGTGTTGGATCTGATTTCCCTGATATAAAGCATATAATATCTGGAGTGCAGCTATTGGACCATTTCCTATGGGAAAGCTTAAGCATTCTTGAGAAACAAATAGGAAATACACCACATATGTAACCACAGACCTGAGAAATACACCATGCATATAACCACAGCCCCTTTTACTTACTCCAAGCCTAGTTTGATTTGAAGGGAGTATATTCTTAAGAGCAGTTTTGGTGCTGTTTCAGAAGAAGCATCTCACGGTTATGAGCTTTCTTGAATCCTGTGCTAGCCCTCATGTGTGATTGTGCTCAGTTCTCAAGGTAAAGTATACTATGTGCGCAGACCTAGTTCAGGGATTGATTGGAATTTTTTCTTTACTGTTATAAGTGTTATAATTAAGCCTGGGCGTAGTTCGCGAAGTAGCGCTACGCGAAGCTACGCAAAGTGCAGTTCGCACTACGCGAGCTACGCGTAGCACTACGCGAACTGCGTAGTGCACTGTTCGCAATGATTGCACAGTGCCGGATGCTTGTCCGCACTGTGCAATCATTGAAAACGGCATCTTGCACAGTGCGAGCTGTCTTTTACTGCCGCTCGAGTAGATTTTGACTCGAGCGGCAGCTTTCTCAACGCGGACTGGTAGTTTCTCATCGCGAGCGGTCGCGAGCATACGCGACCACTCGCAATGAGAAACCTGACCTCCCCGCATTGAGAATCTCGCCGGGAGGTTTATTTTCCACGCTCGCGATCGGCAACTTGATGTTGCTGATCGCGAACGAGGAAAAGTCTCGCCGGGATGTCATTTTGCTTGCTCGCGGTCGCCAACTTGACGTTGAGGACCGCGAGCAAGCAAAAATGACCGCTGCACTATGCTACGCTACGTGTGTTTGCACTGTGCTACGTGCAATTCGCGTTGTGCGAAGTAGCGCAAACTTCGCAAACTACGCGAGCGTAGCGTAGTGCTTTGCCCAGGGTTAGTTATAATTCAGGCAACAATTCTCTGATGTGCCAATGTAGGGAACAAGAATCTTATGCTCCAACATGGAGAACAAATATGGGAGCTGAACCATACATGCTAATCGAAATAGCAACCCTGTAGTATTTACCAATCCTATGAAAAATGCCACTTTTGCAGGAATCACGCAGCAAAGTTAGTTTTTGTTTTTGGCTGCAGCTTACATAGCCAGCCATGCCCAAGATGGTAACTATGACCCCACAGGGAGTACAAGTTAACTGTCTTACTGGATGTTTAAAACCATCTCAAAAAGTGCTGTAAAGGATGGAAGAGATGTGAGACATGCAGCGCAATGGACCGAGGAATTAGTGTGTTCCACGATGGCACTGTGATGGCATCTGGGTAAGGCACTGATAGGTGGTTGCTGATTGGGCATTTGCAATGTTGTTACAAGAGTGTGATAGAGAGGGTATTTTTTGGTGGCCACACCCTTCTGCTTACCGACTCCAGAGAGCCTGACCCCTCTGCTGTTTGTTCACTTGGAAAGAAGAAACCACGATGTAAAACACAGTGACTTTTATTTTAAACAGTTCAAAAGCATAAAAGCAATTCAATTTAAAAGTTGCCCATCAACACATGAGCAGGATGAAAAATAAATGCATTGACAATGTCACAAATCAATTGTTCAAAAGAAGCGAATGTATGACTAAAATATTGTGCTATGAGCAGCTGCCTAAAGAGCAACCCTGACTTTAAAGAAGATGTTCAGGCTATTGCCTGAACAGCTAATCTTTTATTAAGAAAGCAACACCATTCAAGACTACTCAGTTTAACCTAAAATAAATGCAATGGCTTGGGTTAGAATGAGCTGAATTAGATAGACTGTCAAAGCCAAAAGGCTAAATTATTAGAGAGGCTGACAAAGCCAATAGGCTAATATTTAGTTGAGCTGACAAAGCCAAAAGGCAAAATAATCAGATAGGCTGACAAAGCCAATAGGCTATGCCATTAGATAGGTTGTCAAAGCCAAAAAGGCTGAATTATCAGAAAAGAGTATTACCACCTTGGAAGTTGAAGTTCTAGGCCCAGTCACACGGAACGATTGATCGGGAACCTCTATATGCAGTCAAGATTGATGCGCAGAGAATTCAGAGCCGCACCCTGGGTGAGGCTCTTTTATATTGTTAAATGCAGAACTTAATGCAGAACTTACACCCACGCTTGACACGAGATATGACGCAGGCCCCTTAACCGCCCGCTTACAGTAACTGGGAAGTTTGATATAAAACCGAGAAGTGGTATCATGATGGAACAGGGCGTTTAGCAGATGGTCAGTGTTCTTGACCGCAAAAAGTAAACAAAGGATAACTTTTACCGTAAAAAATGCTCAGAATTAATATTTATATATTAATTCTTGGTCACGTTGCCGCCTTGAGTTTCAGTTAAGCAAGCGCGGAAAGTTTCATAGCTAAGAATATCGCAAATCTTGCATGTGACACAGCCAGATGTTCCAACAGATTGTCACGTGGGTGGGGGCCACCCTTATTCTCGTAACTGTGGAAAGTCACAAGAGGGACTGATATTGTCTCTCGGTGGATGGAACAGATCTCTGCTACCAGATCAGTGAGGCCTTCGATCTGTATTATTATTATTATAAAATGAGAGCAGGAGTCACTGGCTTTTTGGGCCTACACATTTGTATCTAGGAAGGTATGCTTGGTCCTATGTAAGGTATGGTTATGTAGGGAGCTGGGCTTGGGCCTATGTGAGATGCACTCCCAGGACAAAGGAAAGTGGACAACTTAGGACATTCTATCTGAGCCTGCCTGGTAGGGCCTATCTAGAGTATCATGTTTAGTGGGTAGTGCAAAATCAGAAATTAGTTTCTTGTTAAATGGTAATACGGGACCTTCTGGACCCTCCTTCATATCCCTGCTCTTGTTCATTTTTTAACACATCTCGGATAGAATACCTTGAAGGACCCTCAGGGGTCGGGTGCATGCTGGGTGAGTCAATAAGGTAGGGGCTCGCAGCCGGGTGTTGCAATTCTGATGGTAGGGTAACATATTCTCCTTCATCATGGCTCAGTAACTGGTCATACTGGTGAGCGTCATGCTCCTCCCTCAAAGTGTACCTATGCGGTGGGACTGGGGGAGCTGAGGGGGTGTTAGGAGAAGCCTCAGGGGCAGCTAGTTCTATGAGTTGTATGTGGACCTGCCCATCCCCATCCCCAGGAACACGGTGCATGTCCAGATAGTCTGGATTGCTGTAAATTGCTGTTTTAACGTAATTTATCCCAACTGCTTTGATGCTACATCTGCTGACACACCTCATTATCACCTGTGCACCGCAACACATTAACATGATGACACAACAAATAGGTAACATAATTTTCAAGATAGCAGATAGCCATGAAGGCATCCAGTCCAAGTTGAACCAGCCCGTAATAGGGTCTGCATCGGCACCGCCCTCATCACGCATCTTCTTTCCCAAATTGCTCAAGTCCTCAATGGCCTTAGCAAGAGACCCGTTATCGGCATCATTAGATGGTATGAACGTGCAGCAGCTCGATTTGATGGAAGCGCATACCCCTCCCTGCATAGCTGTGAGCTGATCTGGAACATATCTATGCTCTAGAACCATAAGTCTTTTTGGTCGTAATTCTTCCTGTATTGCGTTGAACCCATCTCGGGTGTTGTTGATCAGAGTCATTAGTTCATAGCGTGTGACCTGCAGCCACCGGGCATTGGCAGATGTTTGCCAGATGGGCCACAGACCCCCAAAGAATTCCTGGGCGCCACTGAACAGGCGAAACTCGTCAGGAACTTCCTTAAAGGCGTCGTTAGCAAAATATTGAGCACTCCTTCAGTGCCGGTGAAGCAGGGTGACATCACCTGTCATGGGGTGTTCGAGCACTTGAGAAATGTTGGATGCCGGGACAACGAGATGCAGTTCATGCATGGTGACCATGGTGCATAGGCCCTTCCATTGAGGAGGCAACTGGGCGTAGAGGCGTTCTCCACAGGCCCAAAAGATGTCCATGAGGCCGGCGGTGCCGTCTTGGAGGTCCAAATTAAAAACTGTCGTGTTACAGTTGGTGTTGCTGCCCACAGGGCGGGTACCGTTACCTAGGAAGCAAAGGAGAGGATTTTTTAGTTTATATACTTTTTTCCATTGGTAGGTGGTGTCCTTACTAAAGGTGTACCTTCTACTTTCTTGTGTCCAGACCCTCCCGCACTCATCTTCGACATCCCAATCGATGTCCCCATCATACTCTGTTGTTACAAAGGGTTCTCCTAAGGAAGCAGCTCTACAAGTGAGGTTGCGTGGACCTTGCCACTCGTTGTTGACATAGATGTTGGCCCATAAACGTAGCACAGCCCTGTATTCACAGGTGCTTTCATCTGTTAGTGGATTACATTGTGTTTGTGGTGTTGTAAAGGTAAAGTAGCGTAAATAGGCAAAACTACGCTCCCAACGTTGGGTATACTTTTCAGGTATTTGCATCCTATACAGCTCCTCCATGCTTTTGTCAAATTGTTCTTTGTCAGTCACAATTCTGAACGCGACACTATTATGATCCCATACCGTGGTGTTTACAAAAATGGTATGGATAGTTGCTGATAGAAGCTGAATCTGGCCGTATATACGGCAAAGAAACAGATGGAGGAGACACTCAGCTTTTGGGGGTGGTATTTCTTTTGGGAAAATCATTTGGTCTGCGCCTACTGCATGAGGGATATGTGAGCACACGAAACATGCTTCTTTTGTTGTCTTTTTTCCTATTTCGGACATATGCCGGTACCACATGTTGTCTAACAGGGCATCATGGGCTCCATGATCCTGATTGAATTCGTCAGGACGGGTGGAATGGAAGTCGGGCCTGGAATGAAGGTGTGCAATGTGAACCATTGTGTCTTGAAGAGCGGTGGCCCATTCTTGTGTAACCTTTTGTGTAACCTTAGGTTTTGTTCTACGGGTCCAGAACCTTGGTCTACCTCGTTTAAATCCTCTTTTAAATCTACAGTTAGTGCGAGGAAGGGAACTGCAGGGCAACTGAGGACCTAATGTGAGATCTGGAACTCCAGCCCCTGGGGTAGTAGCACTGCTTGGGATCAGATCAGTAACTGTGGGCGTGGGGTGTGTGCTAGTGTGTGCTGTATCAGCGATGCAAGGTGGGAGTGGTGGACTTGCGATCTTGTCTCTACCTGGTGGCACAACTGACTGCCCTGAAGATGGTGTGATAGTATCTGAAAGATAACACTGATCAGCGGTTGCAAGATAATACATGTACCAATTGAGGACTGCCAAAGTGACAGTGGAAAAAAAACAAAATAGTAAGGCAAGTGAAATACATAACTTTGCATCTCCATTAGCTTTCTTGACTGTAAGTACGCGATGCTCATTGTCTTCTTCATCACAGGAGGATGGAAGGTCGCTGTCTTCATGGAGTGGCACAGATGGTATGTTCCGTCCCTCCTTTAGTCCATTGGCTGAGGTGGTGGTGCGGGGTCTAGACGAACGTGGCTGCGATGGATCCATGCTTTTCTCTCAGCTATTCGCACTGCAGTTGGTGATGAGTCTATCACCTGGAAAGGACCTTCGAACTTAGGATCCTTCCAACGCCTGACGTTTTTCCGGACGAAGACCAGTGTCCCGGGACGGATTGGTGGGAGCTCAGGATCGGTGGGGCCCTTGTCTCTCCTCTTGGATACCTGGGTAGAAAGGAACTGCGCTGCGCTTGTTAGTTGGCACAGATATTGGTAAAGTTCTGCTCTCATTATCTCTGATGATGATTCACTGTCTGTCTTAGGGCGTGTGGATGGAACTGTCACATTTATGGATCGTCCAGTGACAAGCTGATGGGGCGTGAGGTGGTGAACCGAACTTGGGGAGTTTCTTAGTGCAAATAGTGCTATGGGTAGGCAATAAAGCCATTTCTTTCCAATTGTTGCGCTTATTTTGCTTATTTTATTTTTGAGCAAACCGTTGAGGCGCTCACAAATGCCGTTGCTTTGTGGGTGATAAGCTGATGTCAGTTTGTGTTTAATGCCTAGCATTGTGGTCAGGGAGGAAAAGATGGCGTTCGAAAAATGACTTCCGTTATCGGACCGGATGGAGTCTGGAATGCCCCAGCGAGTAATGACATCACGGAGTAGGAATGTGGCAGCTGCCTTGGCATCACAGTGGACGCAAGGGCCAGCTTCGATCCAGCATGAAAATGGACACACTACTACAATGAGATAGCGGTAATTTTGGCAGCGGTCGATCATGTCGACATAGTCAATGTGTAGCTCTTTGAAGGGGCCAGATGGTCTAGGAATGGTGGAAGCAACTGTTTTGAGAGTCGGGTTTGGGGAATATTGTTGGCAAATGAGACATTTATTAACATACAATTGTATTTGTTCATAGGCATTGGGGATGAACCAGTCTGTTTGCAAGGTGGTGGACATGTTATCTCGGGTGACATGTGTGGGAAGGTGGAGTTGGTCCAATGCCACTTGTAACAAGGCCTGTGGCATCACAGGTTTCCCTGTTACTGTCTGTCTGTACACGAAGTCGGCGGAGTCCTGTTGTACTCCCCTCTTCTTCCATAACTCTTTCTCTTGATCTGGTGCACTTTCTTGCATTTCTCTAAGGTGTAACTGTGCAGTGTGATCATATTGCTGAGTTGTGTCAATGTCAAATGGTGTTGTGAATTGGGATGGTGTTTGTGGAATTCCTCCATTGCTATTGTCATGCTCTGTGGGAGGCAGTGTTTGGGAAAGTAAAATGGGGGCAAGTGGAACTTCTGTAGTTGTTTGGAATCGGGGGCCTGTTGCTGGGGGGCCTCTGGCTGCAGCCTTAGCTGCCCAATCTGCCAGGGCGTTACCTCTGGAGACAAAGTCTTGGCCATTAGTGTGCGCTGCGCATTTGACTACGGCTACTTCAGCTGGTAGTGTAAGGGCCTCAATAAGTTCCTCTAGTAACGTTTTGTGAATAACAGGTGTACCATCTGATTTGAGGAAGCCGCGCCTTCTCCAGCGGAGGATGCTGGAGTGTGTTGTTGTGGTGACATATGCAGAATCTGAATAAATTGTAATGCGGTCATCTGCTCCAATGTTTAAGGCAGCTATGAGGGCTACCAGTTCAGCTGCTTGTGCAGAATAATGTGATGGTAATGTGAGTTGCTGCACAATGTCTAGGGAATCAGAGGAATCATTCTGCTGTGCTTTAACTACTGCAGCTCCTGTGTACCTGACTCCTGTTTCTTGATCAATGGTAGAGGAGCCATCAACAAAATATACAGTACTGTTTGGCAAGGGATCCTCTTTTGCTGCTCCAGACTCATCTGGTGAATATGTGGCACAGTCATGGGTGTCATCATCTGAGGTAGCTATTGGATGAGCAAAAAATCTGGCAGGGTTAACTGTATGGCATTTTACAATCTTCAGAGAAGGTAGTGACAGTATGACTTCGTAACCTGACACTCTCTGTGTTGTTAAAGTTGTCTTGGCTTTTTGTATTATTGCAAAGACAGCATGTTCTGTGTACATAGTCAGTGGGGAACCCATTACAATGGGAGTAGTTTTCTCAACAGCAAAAGCTGCGGCAGCAAGGGCCTGCTCGCAGGGGTAATGACCTTTCATGACAGCGTCCAGCATGCCGCTGAAGTAGGCAATGGGCTTATGGCCCATGGGGTATTTCTGAGTGAGTACTGCAGTCATTACTAGACCATCACAGTGAGTGAATAGGTAGAATTCTTTTGTGTAATCAGGTGATCCTAACACTGGTGCATTTGTTATCTCATCTTTGAGCTGGGTGTAGGCTGTTGTCATTTCAGGTGTCCACTCAATTTTATTGTGTCTGTCTTTGCCCATTTTCACAGCTTTCAGCAATGGGGCAGTTATTGTAGCAAAATCAAAGACCCACTGGCGGACATAATTAACCAGACCGAGGAATTTTTGCATGTCTTTGACTGTTTGGGGTTCAGGAGTGCCTTTTATCGCTTCAACTCGACCTGGAGTGACTCGTCTGCCTGATGCAGACAGTAGCTGACCTAGATAGTGGA
Organism: Calotriton arnoldi; assembly: GCA_963921515.1. Classification (NCBI taxonomy): domain Eukaryota; kingdom Metazoa; phylum Chordata; class Amphibia; order Caudata; family Salamandridae; genus Calotriton; species Calotriton arnoldi. Next base: position 59,647 of record CAWUFW010013871.1, on the reverse strand, counting down.
CCTCTTTCTGACAGTACTGTAACTTCTGTTTGTCAACTTTGTATCCTCTTTGTGCTAGCGTGGTAAGTAGGAAGATGGTGTCTTTTCTGCATTGTTGTTCTGTGGGGCTGCAAAGCAGTATGTCATCGACATATTGCAGTAGGGTGCTATCACATTGAATATTAGACAAGTCCTCTTTGACAACTCTGTTGAAGACGCTGGGGGACTCACAGTACCCTTGAGCGAGCCTTGTGTACGTGAATTGCACATTTCTGAATGAGAAAGCCAATAGCTATTGGCTGTCTGGGTGCAGGGGGATGCTGAAAAAAGCATTTTTCAGGTCGATGACAGAAAAGTACTGTGCATCGGGGGGGACATTCGTGAGGATGACAGAGGGGTCTGGGACAATGGGGAATTCTGGTACCACTATGTTGTTAATTGCGCGCAGATCATGTACGAGACGCCATTGATTGGTCTTCCCCTTCCGCACAGGGAAAAGGGCTGTGTTACAAGGAGAGATACAAGGATATATTACTCCTTGATCTAGCAATGCCTGTATGGTAGGGGCAATGCCCTCCTCCGCTGCCTTGGACAAGGGATACTGTTTTATTCTGGGCAGGATAGCACCTTGTTTGAGAGTTATCTTAAATGGCCTGGCAGAGCTGATAAGGCCTACATCATTTGGGCCTGTTGTCCAGAGATGTGCAGGTACTTGAGCCAGATCTGCGTCTCGGGCAGAGTCATAGCTAGGGGTGACTGTTGGTGTTCTAATTTCCACTGTCACTGAGACGGGCACATTGTTTTGATAGATAATCTCTGTCTTGGAATAGTCTTCAGGGGATCCAAACAACTGGGCATCTGAAATGTCTCTTACCAACCCTTTAGGCTCAATAAAGATGACACAAGCCCAAGTATGAGCGTTGTCATCGCATGCCACAAATGCGCCGTATGTTGGTGTTACCTCAAGGGCGCAGATGTCAAATGTCAAGTGTTTGTCTAATACCTGTGAGTCTGGTACTTGGGGTCTGAAAAGGAACTCTTTTGGTAACTGAACAGTGCGGCCTTGTAATTCGGGAGTGGTGGCGACAATAGTGTGGACAGCTGCAGAGAAGGCGTGCTCATCCACTGGGCGTGCTCTGACCTGGCTATCTAAGGAAGACTGTGCAGTGACTGCCATTATCCTAGTTAGTGGGGTACCTGGTATGGAGCAAATCATTGTTCCGTTGTCATCAAAGTGGATGGTCATATTTAGTTTGGCCATGAGGTCACGTCCTAAAAGATTGACTGGGGACCTGGGTGAATAGAGCAGAGGCTGCTCCACTACATGGCCTCCTATCTCCATTGATACTGGCTTGGTGAAGGGGACCCTTGCTATTGCCCCAGAAAATCCCTGTGTGTCCGCTGTTTTGTTAGAAATGGGCAGAGGGCCACCTGTAATGCAGGAATATGTGGCACCTGTGTCAACAAGAAAACTATATGTTTTGTTATTTATCACAACACTTGCAATGGGGTCCTCTTCAGTATTGCTTGTGCATGACAAAATTGGGCACACAAGAGTTGTCTGTGGGCTATCCTAGCTGGTGTATCCTCCAGCCTGAAATTGCTGGATGGTGCCCTGGGTAAAGGGGTTGTTGGAGGCAACAATTGTTCCTCCTAGAGGTACATTGTTTTGTGTTTGGGGGACCACCTGATAAGCAGGTGCTTGCTGTGGCTGTAGCTGTTGCATTGGAACCTGTATTTGTTGGACTGCTGGCTGAACTTGGGCCATTATGGGCGCTTGGAGCTGCACTTGTTGCTGCTGTGCTGGTTGTGCATAAGAGTATAGTATTTGGGGCTGTTGAAGGTGTTGTTGCGTGCGCTGCTGTTGTTGGAATGGTGCTTGTGCTTGGTAGCCAGGACGCATATATTGCTGACCCATATCACGCTTTTTACTGTTGCAATCTCTCTGTATGTGGCCTTGTTTCTGGCAATAGTAGCAGATGATCGGTGGTGTCCCTTGTCCTGGCTGTTGTGGAAACCTTTGTTGTCCCATCCCTCGCCCTCTTCCTTGTCCACCCGTGTTCCAGTTCATATTTGGTCTGTTATTGTAATAGGGCTGTGTGTTGGTGCTGTAAGCAGGTGGTGCTGGCATGTATTGTACCATTGGCTGTGGTTGCGGCTGGACATACTGTATGGCAGGTTGGGGTTGAGCTTGTATGTACTGTACTGCAGGTGGTGCTTGAACCTGCTGTGGGGCAGGTTGGGCGTTGCCTGCAAGAGCATTCATGGCAGCCTGGGGGAAGGATGTTACTGCTGTCATTTGAGTGACCGGTGCTGCAAGCATGACTGTGTCAACATTGTCTTTTTTCTTATTAAGTTTCTGCTGTACCAACTTGGCAGCGGCATTCTCTATTGCCAGCTGTCTAACCTTCTCCTGTTCCTGTCTCTTTTTGCAGTAATGTATAATGTGGTCTTGTATTTCAGCCCATGGCTTGCATTCCATTGCTACAATGCCATCTAATTTTTCCTGCACTTCAGTGGGTAAACCTTTCTTTATTGTGTGATAAAATAATCTCCCATATCCTCCAGCTGCGTCCCAGCGTTGCCCTAACTCCTGGTGCCATTTTTCTTTCATTCTGGAAAGATAGTTGGCAGGGTCTTCATTTGGTTGCATGGTCTGTGACAATAGAGCCCCAATGTCAGGAACATCAGGGAATTTCCTGCGCAACTCAGTCCAGGCTAGTGTTCTAATCTCATTAAAGGAAACACCATCATGTTTGGTGTTTGTTTTTGTAAGATTGGCATTGATACGTGTGAAGAGATCTTCTGCGTCTTCTCCCATGAGGGAGATCAGCAGGCTTTTTACATCTCCTATAGCTATGTTGTTACCTGTGGTGCAATTTTCAAAAGCTGCAATCCATTTTCCCGCACCCTCAGTGAGGGGTGGGAGTGCCTTTTTGACATTTTCTTTGTCTAGTGTAGACCATGGGATATAGATGGGGGGATCAGTGACATTTTTGTAGAGCAGTGGCATTTGGCGCGTGACCCCAGGGCGTTGCGCTGTGGGTCCAGTATAGTCATGCTGGCGAGCATATTTTTGCCAGACTTTGAGGCTCTCCCTCATGTAGTCATAGTCCCAATCCTCATCTCCTACTCCTTTGAGGATACATTCAACTGCTGTTGCCATGTACTGAGGCTCAAAAGAGCCTTCTCTTGGCCAAGGGAGCATTTGCGGTGCTAAGGGCTCTGACCAGCCTGCCAAGTCATCTGAAAAGGGGTTAACTGCATAATCTGAACCTTCCCCTAATGTCACTATCTCATTGGGAGTGAGATCATTGCTTGTCTGTGGTGGACATGGTCTGCTGAGACTTATGTTGTGTCTATTTTTCATCCTAATGGTGCGCATGGAAGCAGAGCCCGAGACGTCATATAATATGTTGTCTGGGCGTCCATGTGTCCCCAAGACTTTAAGTCTTTGTGCTTCGGTGGTTCTGACCTTACTTCTTACCACTCTGTCTTGTTCCTGGGGGAGTCCACAATATTTTGGGATCTCACCAAACATTGGATTGTGGCCTTCTAGCACCCATGGGGGTGTCTTATCCCGTCCTACTGCTGTTGGGAATTGGTGGGCTTGGTGTGTTGGTGAATGTTTGTGTCATTCCAGAGGCGGCAGCGTCACGGTGGTAGGGGTGCTCATCAAGGCGATATTGTGTACTCCCGTCCCCATTCCTACTGATAATTGTCTTTCGGTGGTGTTGCACGAGGTTGTGCAGCGTGGGTGAGGGTGGTGTTGGTGTGTTGACCTTTGACATTATGTCCGTAATGCTTTGTTCATGTTCTCTAATTTAAATGACAAGCGTCTAATCGAGTTTACCTGTGCTGCGTGGCAAGGTGGTTGATGCATGGGTGTCTGTTCGCCCTCAAGGCACTGCGGTGAGATACTCTCCATGCTGGTGCTTTTGCTCAAGTCTGAATTCTGTCTATAATTGCCATATGACGAGGGAAGACCAGTGAGAGGAACACACTGTCCCTCTGTCTTGCACAGCAATGGTGGGATGGGGAACTCAATGAGCTGTCGCTGGTCTGTCATGAGGCCAGATCTTGGTACCTCACCAGAGGGTGCAGCAGCCATGTAAGGCATGCTCGTTTGTGATGGGAGGTGCGTCCTTGGGAACAGGTGTGTGCCGGAGTCAAGGAAGGGGTTAAGGACAGGTGCTTGTTGAGTGTCAGTGTCACGGAAGGGGTTAGTGACAGTGTCGCCTTTAGGGCCAATGTCACGGACGACAATGACAGGTGAGCGCAAGTGACGAGATGATGCCTGAGAGGCAGAGTCAGAGTCCAAGTGACGAGATGATGCCTGAGAGGCAGAGTCAGAGCCTTCCTCATCGTCTTCACCTGGGCGGGGGTGTGCAGTATTGACTGTTGGTGTAAATTTTAGTGATAGTTGTGCATCTATGAAGCCTGGGATACCCGATACTGCTGTCTCCCTTACTGTACCGTTGGGGAGAGGCAGGTGTATGTTGCGCAGGTCTGTCAGGTCGGGGTATACATCACTGGGGGCGTGGGTGGAGCCGGTGGTCTGTCCACGGGGTGGTACGGGTGACTGGGTGATGTGTGGGAAGCCTGAAATTCCTCAATCTGTGTGATGTGTAATTCTGGGCCGAGGTGCGGTGAGGAAGATGCCTCATTTGGTAGTGATTGGAAGCCAGCAGCCGGAGAATCATTAGTGGTAACTGGCAGCTCAGGTTGTTCCTTGTTAGTGAGCTCGGTATACATACCGCTGAAGTGGTAAGGCGGTGGGGGGCGGAGCATTGGGTATAGCTGGGGGTGCGGAGTCAGAGTGTGTTTGAGCCTTGTCTTTAAAAATGCGCCAGAGATCTAAAGTAGCCTTTCTCTTCTGTAACTTAGTGCCAGAGTACTTGGTGTCTAGAAAGGTGGTGGCATGCTCTAGTATTATTGGATCAAAGCTTCCCTCTGAGGGCCAAGGATGAGTCATTTTCGCCGTACGCTTATGAAGCTCACGGCAGTGCTTTAGTATATGGTGTTCCTGGCCTCCGAATGTTTTTAAAACATGTTGGAGTGGAGTGGCCATGTTGGGGTGTCTAACGTTGGGCGCTCTAGGCAAAGCCTGAATTACAGGAGCGCGTTTTCTCAGGTGCTAGGGACGATGTCTCTGATGAGTTCTTGCTCTACTGCCTGAATAACAATATCATACACACCGTCCTGCAAGTCTCGCTCTTGTGCTTGGGTATAAAGAGGAAAGTAGAGCTGGCCGCCAAAGCAAGCTTCAGCAATATAACTTTGGAGAGGGTGCCTTGGCCAGGTGCTAGATAGTATGGCAGTGAGTAGCGCTCCAGGGGGATGTATGATGAAAAAGATGTGAAAGTGGGTAGACGTTTTATACACTGTAGAGCTTACTATGCCATTCATGAGTGTTATTTTAAAGCACAATGCTTTGAGGGTGAATGTCGCTTGTTTGGAAAGAAATGTGGTTAGGTGGCAGAAGAGTGCTCAGTGGCAGAAGTGGATTCAGGGGCAGGAGTGGATTCAGGGCAGGAGTGGATTCAGGGGCAGGAGTGTGTTCAGGGGCAGGAGTGGATTGGATGGCGTTGTTTATCAATTCCTCTCCTATGGCGCTACTGATAATGTGATATAATGCTTTTCTTAAGTCCAGTTCCTGTGGTCCGGTGTATATTCCGTTAGGGAAGAAGTCAGGGAATTGGAGCTGGTTACGAGAGAGACCAGCAATTACTTTGCTTTGTAGCGGGTTGCATGGATAAGTTGTAACTAGTGTGGTAGGTATGTCCAAACCTGGCGCTAGTAGGCGGATGCGTATGTAAATGCAATCCGATGTTTTATGAACAGAGGCACCTAAAATCCTATTCATGGGGACCAGTAATTGTTGGGGGACTGGAGTGTTCCCTAAAAAGTCAGTGCTTGCAATGTTTTTGTTCTTTTGCTTTAGGGACAATGGGATTTGGAAGGTGCGGAAAGGATGGTGCTAGTGAAAGCGTTATCTGCTGTGCCTGGGTATAGTCAACCCCTAAAACGTGAAATATAGTGAGAAGGACAGTGCTTGCTAAGGGTGTAACGTGATAAAAGGAGGATGGGTGCTCAGTAGAAAGACCCACAACAATATTATTAACTAGGTATACAAAAATAGGAGAAGCTGTACTGTCAGGGGACGGGGTACTCATTACCTACAGTGTCTGAAAATGCGGGGGTGGGCTTGCTGGGGGAGGCACAATGAGGATGTCTGGTGCAGAGTCCTCTAAATCCACTGAATAGTCCTGCAGGAGTGCCAAGAGGAATGGGGACTCGTTAGCAGGAGACAGTGGTTGGTGGAGAGCAATAGTAAGTGCTGATGCTGATACCGTAGGGGAAGCAGGGGCGGTAAGGGTAGGGAGTGTTGCCCCTTCAGAGGATGCCGTGGACTGCGCAGAGTCAGTATTGGAGTCGCCGTCTATGGCAACGATAGTGGGAGAATTAGCAAGAGAAACAGAAGACTCTAAGGTGGGTGGGGAACGTGAAGATGAATTAGGGGAGTGGGCAGGCCACAAAAGATCCGGGCGGGTGGTGTCTGGTGGTGGTGGTGGTTGGGAAGAAGGGGTGCCTGAAGGAGGTAAGTCTACGAGAGACAAGAGTGAAAGGCGGAGTTCGGTAGTGGGTGTAAAGTCAACCTCTAAGATGTCCCAAGTAGCTGCAAGAACTTCGCTTTGATGGTGCGTGAGGAGGATAAAGTGATCAAGACTGGTGTGGTGTACCGCTGTGGCAGTACCACGTACTGAATGAATAAGGAGATTAATAATTTGCGGGGGGTCAGGGGACATAACGGGGGGGTTGTTAAAGGGGACGGACAAGAGGAATGGAGATACACCTCCACCCCCCTTTGGCTACCAATTGGCGTAGGCAAGTGGTAGGCAAAAGGTGTGAGAGACAGAAAAGAGGCGCAATGTACGTGCAATGTGTACTGAAAATAAGTGCAACTACTTAGCGGGATTGCGGCTAGGTGTTAAAGGCAAGGCAATCCAGACAACAGCTACCTGGCACAACTGCCCTTAATCGTGAGGAAAAGTGGGGGCAATTGAGTCAACAATAATAACTAGCAGGCTGCCACTCGGCTAAATGAGTGTGGAGCTGGCAGTTCAGCAACAAAGGTGGAGGGCGGGGAGAAAACTGTGGTGGGACAGCAGGGCTAATAAATGTTTAAGAAAACGAAGCACAAAAAACAGAGACAATGGACAACAAATAAACAATAATTAAATAAATGAAATGCATTTAAAAAATAATAACGATCAAAATAGCAATGTGTGCTGAGAGAACAGCCGGGGAAGACAGAGGAAGGAGGGGCGAGGGGACTACAGTGAGGCTGCGAGGCTCACTTCCTCGTTTTGAGAAGACAGTGAGCAGAAGAAGGCGGGGTGGATGTCGGACTGGCCTAGATTATTCGAAGTGGTTAGTTCCTGTATTTGGAGTGGCGCAGCTGATAAGGGAGAAAGGCGCTGTTGAGAGAGCGAGATAAATTTTAGAGATAAAAAGAGAAAAGCACCCAAGCCATGTAAGACTGAATCAGAGAGGGACGAACTATAGAGTGCGAAGAATGAATGCGTGAATACACAGGAAAGAACCCTGACGAAAGAGGGGCGCATTGACGCCGAAAAGAAATAGAATGGTGTTGTAAGGTGTAAAGGAAGAAAGAAAAATGATAATGTACGAGGAAAGTGTGAGGAGAAAAAAAAGGAGGAAGAGCAGCTGAAAGAGGAGGAAGGGAAGGAGAAAAAGGACAAATAAATAAAAGATGCAATGAAAGAGTACAGAAGATGAAACATAAAAGGAAAAAAATTAATAACACAAAATGTAAATATGAATACAAAATGGCGGCGGGAGCATACAAAATGGCGGCGGGACACACCCTAAATAGAAAAGTGCGACAACACTACAAAAACGCGTGCCACTTATGCACCGAGTCAAAAGCGCAACAGCCCACAGCTGTGCAATATAAACAATTCGATAAGAAATGGAAGACAGAAAAATGTGCTTGTAAATATCAAATGTGCGTCAAAATTTAAAAAATGAGAAAACAGCAAACGCATGTGCGCACCAAGTGTGCGTGCAGCATGCCAGAATTCGGCCAGGTAAAACTGACCAGGACTCAAACCTCAAGCATCACTGAGTAAGGCAAACCTTAAAAAGCACATGTGAGAAAATGTGTAAACATGAAAAACCTGCAAACGCATGTGCACCATGCCAGAATTCGACCAAGCACGTGGTCAGGACTCAAACCCCAAGCATCAGTAAATATGTCAAATCAAGAAAGCACAATAGTCATAAGAGCTAAAGACAATAAAAACTGAACAAATGGAAGCAAGAAAATGCAAATAGAAGGAAACCACTACAAAATTCAATGATAGCAGAGGAAACAGCACCAAAGAGCCTCGGGAAGATGTGACCAGCCATAAAGAGGACGTCGTGGCATGTCAGTCAACCACAGGTGGGCAAAGGAGCACAGACAAGGGAGACCCCGGATGGCAAGTGCAGGCTGACCCACCGCCCCACACACGCCACAACCTGAGGCAAAGGCAAGGAAAAAAGTAAAAATATCCCTGACTTACCCCGGTGGACGTGGGGAGAGGAGAGCCTGAGAGACCGCCAGACAGGTGTAACCCCAGCACGCGTCCCAAGACCACACCTGTAGACGACCCACGTAACGAGTCCAGGATATTCGTGGTCGCCAGCTGATAGAGAGGGTATTTTTTGGTGGCCACACCCTTCTGCTTACCGACTCCAGAGAGCCTGACCCCTCTGCTGTTTGTTCACTTGGAAAGAAGAAACCACGATGTAAAACACAGTGACTTTTATTTTAAACAGTTCAAAAGCATAAAAGCAATTCAATTTAAAAGTTGCCCATCAACACATGAGCCGGATGAAAAATAAATGCATTGACAATGTCACAAATCAATTGTTCAAAAGAAGCGAATGTATGACTAAAATATTGTGCTTTGAGCAGCTGCCTAAAGAGCAACCCTGACTTTAAAGAAGATGTTCAGGCTAGTGCCTGAACAGCTAATCTTTTATTAAGAAAGCAACACCATTCAAGACTACTCAGTTTAACCTAAAATAAATGCAATGGCTTGGGTTAGAATGAGCTGAATTAGATAGACTGTCAAAGCCAAAAGGCTAAATTATTAGAGAGGCTGACAAAGCCAATAGGCTAATATTTAGTTGAGCTGACAAAGCCAAAAGGCAAAATAATCAGATAGGCTGACAAAGCCAATAGGCTATGCCATTAGATAGGTTGTCAAAGCCAAAAAGGCTGAATTATCAGAAAAGAGTATTACCACCTTGGAAGTTGAAGTTCTAGGCCCAGTCACACGGAACGATCGATCGGGAACCTCTATATGCAGTCAAGATTGATGCGCAAAGAATTCAGAGCCGCACCCTGGGTGAGGCTCTTATATATTGTTAAATGCAGAACTTAATGCAGAACTTACACCCACGCTTGACACGAGATCTGACGCAGGCCCCTTAACCGCCCGCTTACAGTAACTGGGAAGTTTGATATAAAACCGAGAAGTGGTATCATGATGGAACAGGGCGTTTAGCAGATGGTCAGTGTTCTTGACCGCAAAAAGTAAACAAAGGATAACTTTTACCGTAAAAAATGCTCAGAATTAATATTTAATATATTAATTCTTGGTCACGATGCCGCCTTGAGTTTCAGTTAAGCAAGCGCGGAAAGTTTCATAGCTAAGAATATCGCAAATCTTGCATGTGACACAGCCAGATGTTCCAACAGATTGTCACGTGGGTGGGGGCCACCCTTATTCTCGTAACTGTGGAAAGTCACAAGAGGGACTGATATTGTCTCTCGGTGGATGGAACAGATCTCTGCTAGCAGATCAGTGAGGCCTTCGATCTGTATTATTATTATTATAAAATGAGAGCAGGAGTCACTGGCTTTTTGGGCCTACACATTTGTATCTAGGAAGGTATGCTTGGTCCTATGTAAGGTATGGTTATGTAGGGAGCTGGGCTTGAGCCTATGTGAGATGCACTCCCAGGACGAAGGAAAGTGGACAACTTAGGACATTCTATCTGAGCCTGCCTGGTAGGGCCTATCTAGAGTATCATGTTTAGTGGGTAGTGCAAAATCAGAAATGAGTTTCTTGTTAAATGGTAATACGGGACCTTCTGGACCCTCCTTCAAGTGAAAGCTATGATGGTGGCTTAAGCCCTGAGAGGTGAGGTAAGTTATCAATCAATGCCGCTTTAGTATGCTGGCTGTGGTCCTTCAGTGGCATTCACAGCCATGCATTGTAAGGCACAGTGAGTCTCACTTCCCTATCAACATGGTTTGCCTGTCAGTGAGCAGCAGAACAAAACCTCCTCCCCTGAGTGATGGTGTCTGGGCAACTGACTTCACTGTGCTTACTGTGGAAGCAGACCTTGGATGAGAAGTTGATAATGAAAAAGGGACACTCCTCATACTTTGTCTACACCTGGTCCCATGCACATTCTGATCCTATGTCTGCACAACAAGAACAGGTGTCTGCCGGTCCACCCTCTGGTCATTACCAACCTATGACTTGGTGGTGGGTCCCACTGATCCCAAACTCTTGTGCTTATGGAGCACTATTCTTTTGTTTTAGGTTCAACTGAGACTCAGTACATCCACCTGGTAGTCTTGACTTGGGAGATGCTCTTTTAAAGCCCTGGCTTTTTTTTAATGATCTCTAAATACATCCAAGACCTCTCCACTGTACTCCATTCTTTATACCACTGTTCAAATTTCCATTCTAGCTTACAACTTTTTGAAGTGATTTTCTTCAAAAAATACAGAATTTACAACTTTACCTAAGGAGTAGCAAGAAAGTGGGCGCATATCCAACCATATCGATGAGTTAAAGTGATCTATATGAATGCACTACCTGGTCCTTTATGTATTTTTGGGTCTCGCCTGGCGTGGCGTCGCATGCAATGCTCGCCCGTCGAGATATATTGTAAACGAGGACTTTGAGAAGGGGGCTTGAAGCCCCGCCCCTCATTTCCATTGACTGGCGTCACCGTTTATGCTAAACGGTGGCCTGCCATTGGAAATGAGGGTTTTCTGTAGACGCCCTTTCCCCTCCGAGCCGGACTCGGTGGCCTGCTTTGCGTCTGTCGCAAAGCACTTTCTTATCTTTATGGGGGCATGTGTTAACAATTTGAAACACATGGCCCCATAAAAACAAGCGATCCCCATGCTCCGGCTGCAACGCGGTCCTCTTTCACTTTCGGGACCGAGCTTGTTTCAACCAGTGCCCGTGTACTCGTTGTCGGCCCCCAACCACCAGTACTCCTGCCTACAAGCCTTCTAGAACACTGATTCGGACAAACAGAGTGTAAGGTAGAAAAAACTTTTGTCTGATGCTACCCTCTCTTGTCTGATGCTACCCTCTATTGAATGATGCTACCCTCTCTTGTCTGATGCTACCCTCTCTTGTCTGATGCTACCCTGTCCGATGCTACCCTCTCTTGTCTGATGCTACCCTCTCTTGTCTGATGCTACGTTCTCTTGTCTGATGCTACCCTCTCTTGTCTGATGCTACCCTGTCCAATGCTACCCTCTCTTGTTTGATGATACCTTGTCCGATGCTACCCTCTCTTGTCTGATGCTACCCTCTCTTGTCTGATGCTACCCTCTCTTGTCTGATGCTACCCTCTCTCTCTTATCTGATGCTACCCTCTCTTGTCTGATGCTACCCTCTCTTGTCCGATGCTACCCTCTCTTGTCCGATGCTGCCCTCTCTTCGATGTTGCCCTCTCTTGTCCAAAGCTACCCTCTCCGATGCTACCCTCTCTTTTCTAATGCTTCCCTCTCTTGTCCGATACTGCTTTCTCTCTTGCCCAATGCTAACCTCTCTTGTCCAGTGCTACCCTCGCTTCTCTGATGCTACCCTGTCCGATGCTACCCTCTCTTGTCTGATGCTACCCTCTCTTGTCTGATGCTACCCTCTTGTCTGATGCTACCCTCTCCGATGCTACCCTCTCTTGTCTGATGCTACCCTGTCTGATGCTACCCTCTCTTGTCTGATGCTACCCTCTCTTGTCTGATGCTACCATCTCTTGTCTGATGCTACCCTCTTGTCTGATGCTACCCTGTCTGATGCTACCCTCTCTTGTCTGATGCTAGACTCTCTTGTCTGATGCTATCCTCTCTTGTCTGATGCTACCCTCTCTTGTCTGATGCTACCCTCTCTTGTATAATGCTACCCTGTCCGATGCTACCCTCTCTTGTCTGATGCTACCCTCTCTTGTCTGATGCTACCCTCTCTTGTTTGATGCTACCCTCTCTTGTCCGATGCTACTCTCTCTTGTATAATGCTACCCTCTCCGATGCTACCCTCTCTTGTCCGATGCTACCCTCTCTTGTCCGATGCTACCCTCTCTTGTCCAAATCTGCCCTCTCTTCGATGTTGCACTCTCTTGTCCAATGCTACCCTCTCCAATGCTACTCTCTCTTTTCTAATGCTTCCGTCTCTTGTCCAATACTGCTTTCTCTCTTGTCCAGTGCTACCCTCTCTTGTCCAGTGCTACCCTCTCTTGTCTGATGCTACCCTGTCCGATGCTACCCTCTCTTGTCTGATGCTACCCTCTCTTGTCTGATGCTACACTCTCTTGTATGATGCTACCCTCTCTTGTCTGATGCTACCCTGTCTGATGCTACCCTCTCTTGTCTGATGCTACCCTCTCTTGTCTGATGCTACCCTCTCTTGTCTGATGCTACCCTCTCTTGTCTGATGCTACCCTCTTGTCTGATGCTACCCTGTCTGATGCTACTCTCTCTTGTCTGATGCTACCCTGTCCGATGCTACCCTCTCTTGTCTGATGCTACCCTCTCTTGTCTGATTCTAACCTGTCCGATGCTACCCTCTCTTGTCTGATGCTACCCTCTCTTGTCTGATGCTACCCTCTCTTGTCTGATGCTACCCTCTTGTCTGATGCTACCCTGTCCGATGCTACCCTCTCTTGTCTGATGCTACCCTGTCCGATGCTACCCTCTCTTGTCTAATTCTACCCTCTCTTGTCTGATGCTACCCTCTCTTATCTGATGCTACCCTCACTTGTCTGATGCTACCCTCTCTTGTCTGATGCTACCATCTCTTGTCTGATGCTACCCTCTCTTGTCTGATGCTACCCTCTTATCTAATGCTACCCTGTCCGATGCTACCCTCTCTTGTCTGATGCTACCCTCTTATCTAATGCTACCCTGTCTGATGCTACCCTCTCTTGTCTGATGCTACCCTCTCTTGTCTGATTCTACCCTCTCTTGTTTGATGCTACCCTCTCTTGTCCGATGCTACCCTTTCTTGTCTGATGCTACCCTCTCTTGTCTGAGGCTACCCTCTCTTGTCTGATGCTACCCTCTCTTGTATGATGCTACCCTCTCTTGTCTGATGCTACCCTCTCTTGTCCGATGCTACCCTCTCTTGTCTGATGCTACCCTCTCTTGTCTGATGCTACCCTTTCTTGTCTGATGCTACCCTGTCCGATGCTACCCTCTCTTGTCTGATGCCACCCTCTCTTGTCTGATGCTACCCTCTCTTGTATGTTGCTACCCTGTCCGATTCTACCCTCTCTTGTCTGATGCTACCCTCTCTTATCTGATGCTACCCTCTCTTGTCTGATGCTACCCTCTCTTGTCTGATGCTACCCTCTCTTGTCTGATGCTACCTTCTCTTGTCTGATGATACCCTCTTGTCTGATGCTACCCTGTCCGATGCTACCCTCTCTTGTCTGATGCTACCCTGTCTGATGCTACCCTCTCTTGTCTGATGCTACCCTCTCTTATCTGATGCTACCCTCTCTTGTCTGATGCAACCCTGTCCGATGCTACCCTCTCTTGTCTGATGCTACCCTCTCTTCTCTGATGCTACCCTCTCTTGTCTGATGCTATGCTGTCTTGTCTGATGCTACCCTCTCTTGTCTGATGCTACCCTCTCTTGTCTCATGCTACCCTCTCTTGTCTCATGCTACCCTCTTGTCTGATGCTACCCTGTCTGATGCTACCCTCTCTTGTCTGATGCTACCTTGTCCGATGCTACCCTCTCTTGTCTGATGCTACCATCTCTTGTCTGATGCTACGCTCTCTTGTCTGATGCTACCCTCTCTTGTCTGATGCTACCCTCTCTTGTCTGATGCTACCCTCTCTTGTCTAATGCTCCCCTCTTGTTTGATGCTACCCTGTCCGATGCTACTTTCTCTTGTCTGATGCTACCCTGTCTGATGCTACCCTCTCTTGTCTGATGCTACCCTCTCTTGTCTGATGCTACGCTCTCTTGTCTGATGCTACCCTCTCTTGTATAATGCTACCCTGTCTGATGCTACCCTCTCTTGTCTGATGCTTCCCACTCTTGTCTGATGCTACCCTCTTTTGTCTGACGCTACCCTCTTGTCTGATGCTACCCTGTCCGATGCTACCCTCTCTTGTCTGATGCTACCCTGTCTGATGCTACCCTCTCTTGTCTGATGCTACCCTCTCTTGTCTGATGCTACCCTCTCTTGCCTGATGCTACCCTCTCTTGTCTGATGCTACCCTCTCTTGTCTCATGCTACCCTCTCTTGTCTCATGCTACCCTCTTGTCTCATGCTACCCTGTCTGATGCTACCCTCTCTTGTCTGATGCTACCTTGTCCGATGCTACCCTCTCTTGTCTGATGCTACCATCTCTTGTCTGATGCTACGCTCTCTTGTCTGATGCTACCCTCTCTTGTCTGATGCTACCCTCTCTTGTCTGATGCTACCCTCTCTTGTCTAATGCTCCCCTCTTGTTTGATGCTACCCTGTCCGATGCTACTTTCTCTTGTCTGATGCTACCCTGTCTGATGCTACCCTCTCTTGTCTGATGCTACCCTCTCTTGTCTGATGCTACGCTCTCTTGTCTGATGCTACCCTCTCTTGTATAATGCTACCCTGTCTGATGCTACCCTCTCTTGTCTGATGCTTCCCACTCTTGTCTGATGCTACCCTCTCTTGTCTGACGCTACCCTCTTGTCTGTTGCTACCCTGTCCGATGCTACCCTCTCTTGTCTGATGCTACCCTGTCTGATGCTACCCTCTCTTGTCTGATGCTACCCTCTCTTGTCTGATGCTACCCTCTCTTGCCTGATGCTACCCTCTCTTGTCTGATGCTACCCTCTTGTCTGATGCTACCCTGTCCAATGCTACCCTCTCTTGTCTGATGCTACCCTGTCCAATGCTACCATCTCTTGTCTGATGCTACCCTGTCTTTTCTGATGCTACCCTCTCTTGTCTGATGCTGCTACCCTCTCTTGTCTGATGCTACCCTCTCTTGTCTGATGCTACCCTCTCTTGTCTGATGCTACCCTCTCTTGTCTGATGCTACCCTTTCTTGTCCGATGCTACCCTCTCTTGTCTGATGCTACCCTCTCTTGTCTGATGCTACCCTCTTTGTCTGATGCTACCCTGTCCGATGCTACCCTCTCTTGTCTGATGCTACCCTATCCAAAGCTACCCTCTCTTGTCTGATGCTACCCTCTCTTGTTTGATACTACCCTCTCTTGTCTGATGCGACCCTCTCTTGTCTGATGCTACCCTCTCTTGTCTCATGCTACCCTCTAGTCTGATGCTACCCTGTCTGATGCTACCCTCTCTTGTCTGATGCTACCCTGTCCGATGCTACCCTATCTTGTCTGATGCTACCATCTCTTGCCTGATGCTACGCTCTCTTGTCTGATGCTACCCTCTCATGTCTGATGCTACCCTCTCTTGTCTGATGCTACCCTCTCTTGTCTAATGCTACCCTCTTGTTTTATGCTACCCTGTCCGATGCTACCCTCTCTTGTCTGATGCTACCCTGTCTGATGCTACCCTCTCTTGTCTGATGCTACCCTCTCTTGTCTGATGCTACGCTCTCTTGTCTGATGCTACCCTCTCTTGTATAATGCTACCCTGTCTGATGCTACCCTCTCTTGTCTGATGCTTCCCACTCTTGTCTGATGCTACCCTCTCTTGTCTGATGCTACCCTCTTGTCTGTTGCTACCCTGTCCGATGCTACCCTCTCTTGTCTGATGCTACCCTGTCTGATGCTACCCTCTCTTGTCTGATGCTACCCTCTCTTGTCTGATGCTACCCTCTCTTGTCTGATGCTACCCTCTTGTCTGATGCTACCCTGTCCGATGCTACCCTCTCTTGTCTGATGCTACCCTGTCCAATGCTACCATCTCTTGTCTGATGCTACCCTCTCTTTTCTGATGCTACCCTCTCTTGTCTGATGCTACCCTCTCTTGTCTGATGCTACCCTCTCTTGTCTGATGCTACCCTCTCTTGTCTGATGCTACCCTCTCTTGTCCGATGCTACCCGCTCTTGTCTGATGCTACCCTCTCTTGTCTGATGCTACCCTCTCTTGTCTGTTGCTACCCTCTCTTGTCTGATGCTACCCTCTCTTGTATGATGCTACCCTCTCTTGTCTGATGCTACCCTCTCTTATCTGATGCTACCCTCTCTTGTCTGATGCTACCCTCTCTTGTCTGATGCTACCCTCTCTTGTCTGATGCTACCTTCTCTTGTCTGATGCTACCCTCTTGTTTGATGCTACTCTGTCTGATGCTACCCTCTCTTGTCTGATGCTACCCTCTCTTGTCTGATGCTACCCTCTCTTGTCTGATGCTACCCTCTTGTCTGATGCTACCCTGTCCGATGCTACCCTCTCTTGTCTGATGCTACGCTGTCCGATGCTACCATCTCTTGTCTGATGCTACCTCTCTTGTCTGATGCTACCCTCTCTTGTCTGATGCTACCTTCTCTGTCTGATGCTACCCTCTCTTGTCTGATGCTACCCTGTCCGATGCTACCCTCTCTTGTCTGATGCTACCCTCTCTTGTCTGATGCTACGCTCTCTTGTCTGATGCTACCCTCTCTTGTCTGATGCTACCCTCTCTTGTCTGATGCTACCCTCTCTTGTCTGATGCTACCCTGTCTGATGCTACCCTCTCTTGTCTGATGCTACCCTCTCTTGTCTGATGCTACCCTCTCTTGTCTGTTGCTACCCTGTCCGATTCTACCCTCTCTTGTCTGATGCTACCCTCTCTTGTCTGATGCTACCCTCTCTTGTCTGATGCTACCCTCTTTTGTCTGATGCTACCCTCTCTTGTCTGATGCTATCTTCTCTTGTCTGATGCTACCCTCTTGTCTGATGCTACCCTGTCCGATGCTACCCTCTCTTGTCTGATGCTACCCTGTCTGATGCTACCCTCTCTTGTCTGATGCTACCCTCTCTTATCTGATGCTACCCTCTCTTGTCTGATGCTACCCTTTCTTGTCCGATGCTACCCTCTCTTGTCTGATGCTACCCTCTCTTCTCTGATGCTACCCTCTCTTGTCTGATGCTACCCTCTCTTGTCTGATGCTACCCTCTCTTGTCTGATGCTACCCTCTCTTGTCTGATGCTACCCTCTCTTGTCTCATGCTACCCTCTTGTCTGATGCTACCCTGTCCGATGCTACCCTCTCTTGTCTGATGCTACCTTGTCCGATGCTACCCTCTCTTGTCTGATGCTACCATCTCTTGTCTGATGCTACGCTCTCTTGTCTGATGCTACCCTCTCTTGTCTGATGCTACCCTCTCTTGTCTGATGCTACCCTCTCTTGTCTAATGCTACCCTCTTGTTTGATGCTACCCTGTCCGATGCTACTCTCTCTTGTCTGATGCTACCCACTCTTGTCTGATGCTACCCTCTCTTGTCTGATGCTACCCTCTCTTGTCTGATGCTACGCTCTCTTGTCCGATGCTACCCTCTCTTGTCTGATGCTACCCCTGTCTGATGCTACCCTCTCTTGTCTGATGCTACCCTCTCTTGTCTGATGCTACCCTCTCTTGTCTGATGCTACACTCTTGTCTGATGCTACCCTGTCCGATGCTACCCTCTCTTGTCTGATGCTACCCTCTGTCTGATGCTACCCTCTCTTGTCTGATGCTACCTCTCTTGTCTGATGCTACCCTCTCTTGCCTGATGCTACCCTCTCTTGTCTGATGCTACCCTCTCTTGTCTGATGCTACCCTCTCTTGTCTGATGCTACCTCTCTTGTCTGATGCTACCCTGTCTGATGCTACCCTCTCTTGTCTGATGCTACCTCTGTCCGATGCTACCCTCTCTTGTCTGATGCTACCCTCTCTTGTCTGATGCTACGCTCTCTTGTCTGATGCTACCCTCTCTTGTCTGATGCTACCCTCTCTTGTCTGATGCTACCCTCTCTTGTCTGATGCTACCCTCTCTTGTCTGATGCTACCCTGTCCGATGCTACCCTCTCTTGTCTGATGCTACCCTGTCTGATGCTACCCTCTCTTGTCTGATGCTACCCTCTCTTGTCTGATGCTACGCTCTCTTGTCTGATGCTACCCTCTCTTGTCTAATGCTACCCTGTCTGATGCTACCCTCTCTTGTCTGATGCTTCCCACTCTTGTCTGATGCTACCCTCTCTTGTCTGATGCTACCCTCTCTTGTCTGATGCTACCCTCTCTTGTCTGATGCTGACCCTCTCTTGTCTGATGCTACCCTCACTTGTCTGATGCTACCCTCTCTTGTCTGATGCTACCCTCTTGTCTGATGCTACCCTCTCTTGTCTGATGCTACCCTCTCTTGTCTGATGCTACCCTCTTTTGTCTGATGCTACCCTCTCTTGTCTGATGCTACCCTCTCTTGTCTGATGCTACCCTGTCCAATGCTACCATCTCTTGTCTGATGCTACCCTGTCTTTTCTGATGCTACCCTCTCTTGTCTGATGCTGCTACCCTCTCTTGTCTGATGCTACCCTCTCTTGTCTGATGCTACCCTCTCTTGTCTGATGCTACCCTCTCTTGTCTGATGCTACCCTTTCTTGTCCGATGCTACCCTCTCTTGTCTGATGCTACCCTCTCTTGTCTGATGCTACCCTCTTGTCTGATGCTACCCTGTCCGATGCTACCCTCTCTTGTCTGATGCTACCCTATCCAAAGCTACCCTCTCTTGTCTGATGCTACCCTCTCTTGTTTGATACTACCCTCTCTTGTCTGATGCGACCCTCTCTTGTCTGATGCTACCCTCTCTTGTCTCATGCTACCCTCTAGTCTGATGCTACCCTGTCTGATGCTACCCTCTCTTGTCTGATGCTACCCTGTCCGATGCTACCCTATCTTGTCTGATGCTACCATCTCTTGCCTGATGCTACGCTCTCTTGTCTGATGCTACCCTCTCATGTCTGATGCTACCCTCTCTTGTCTGATGCTACCCTCTCTTGTCTAATGCTACCCTCTTGTTTTATGCTACCCTGTCCGATGCTACCCTCTCTTGTCTGATGCTACCCTGTCTGATGCTACCCTCTCTTGTCTGATGCTACCCTCTCTTGTCTGATGCTACGCTCTCTTGTCTGATGCTACCCTCTCTTGTATAATGCTACCCTGTCTGATGCTACCCTCTCTTGTCTGATGCTTCCCACTCTTGTCTGATGCTACCCTCTCTTGTCTGATGCTACCCTCTTGTCTGTTGCTACCCTGTCCGATGCTACCCTCTCTTGTCTGATGCTACCCTGTCTGATGCTACCCTCTCTTGTCTGATGCTACCCTCTCTTGTCTGATGCTACCCTCTCTTGTCTGATGCTACCCTCTTGTCTGATGCTACCCTGTCCGATGCTACCCTCTCTTGTCTGATGCTACCCTGTCCAATGCTACCATCTCTTGTCTGATGCTACCCTCTCTTTTCTGATGCTACCCTCTCTTGTGTGATGCTGCTACCCTCTCTTGTCTGATGCTACCCTCTCTTGTCTGATGCTACTCTCTCTTGTCTGATGCTACCCTCTCTTGTCCGATGCTACCCGCTCTTGTCTGATGCTACCCTCTCTTGTCTGATGCTACCCTCTCTTGTCTGTTGCTACCCTCTCTTGTATGATGCTACCCTCTCTTGTATGATGCTACCCTCTCTTGTCTGATGCTACCCTCTCTTGTCTGATGCTACCCTCTCTTATCTGATGCTACCCTCTCTTGTCTGATGCTACCCTCTCTTGTCTGATGCTACCTTCTCTTGTCTGATGCTACCCACTTGTCTGATGCTACTCTGTCCGATGCTACCCTCTCTTGTCTGATGCTACCCTCTCTTGTCTGATGCTACCCTCTCTTGTCTGATGCTACCCTCTTGTCTGATGCTACCCTGTCCGATGCTACCCTCTCTTTTCTGATGCTACGCTGTCCGAAGCTACCATCTCTTGTCTGATGATACCCTCTCTTGTTTGATACTACCCTCTCTTGTCTGATGCTACCTTCTCTTGTCTGATGCTACCCTCTCTTGTCTGATGCTACCCTGTCCGATGCTACCCTCTCTTGTCTGATGCTACCCTCTCTTGTCTGATGCTACGCTCTCTTGTCTGATGCTACCCTCTCTTGTCTGATGCTACCCTCTCTTGTCTGATGCTACCATCTCTTGTATAATGCTACCCTCTTGTTTGATGCTACCCTGTCCGATGCTACCCTCTCTTGTCTGATGCTACCCTGTCCGATGCTACCCTCTGTTGTCTGATGCTACCCTCTATCGTCTGATGCTATGCTCTTTTGTCTGATGCTACCCTCTCTTGTCTGATGAAACCCTCTCTTGTCTGATGCTACCCTCTCTTGTCTGATGCTACCCTGTCCGATGCTACCCTCTCTTGTCTGATGCTACCCTCTCTTGTCTGATGCTATCCTCTTGTCTGATGCTACCCTGTCCGATGCTACCCTCTCTTGTCTGATGCTACCCTGTCCGATGCTACCCTCTCTTGTCTAATGCTACCCTCTCTTGTCTGATGCTACCCTCTCTTGTCTTATGCTACCCTCTCTTGTCTGATGCTACCCTCTCATGTATAATGCTACCCTGTCTGATGCTACCCTCTCTTGTCCGATGCTACCCCTCTTGTCTGATGCTACCCTCTCTTGTCTGATGCTACCCTCTCTTGTCTGATGCTATCCTCTCTTGTCTGATGCTACCCTGTCCCATGCTACCCTCTCTTGTCTGATGCTACCCTGTCCGATGCTACCCTCTCTTGTCTGATGCTACCCTCTCTTGTCTTATGCTACCCTCTCTTGTCTGATGCTACCCTGTCCGATGCTACCCTCTCTTGTCTGATGCTACCCTGTCCCATGCTACCCTCTCTTGTCTGATGCTATACTATCCGATGCTACCCTCTCTTGTCTGATGCTACCCTCTCTTGTCTGATGCTAACCTCTCTTGTCTTATGCTACCCTCTGTTGTCTGATGCGACCCTGTCTGATGCTACCCTCTCTTGTCTGATGCTACCCTGTCCGATGCTACCCTCTCTTGTCTGATGCTACCCTCTCTTGTCTGATGCTACCCTCTCTTGTCTGATGCTACCCTCTCTTGTCTGATGCTACCCTCTTGTCTGATGCTACCCTGTCTGATGCTACCCTCTCTTGTTTGATGCTACCCTGTCCGATGCTACCCTCTCTTGTCTGATGCTACCCTCTCTTGTCTGATGCTACCCTCTCTTGTCTGATGCTACCCTTTCTTGTCTGATGCTACCCTCTCTTGTCTGATGCTACCCTGTCTGATGCTACCCTCTCTTGTCTGATGCTACCCTCTCTTGTCTGATGCTACCCTCAATTGTCTGATGCCACCCTCTCTTGTCTCATGCTACCCTCTTGTCTGATGCTACCCTGTCCGATGCTACCCTCTCTTGTCTGATGCTACCCTGTCCGATGCTACCCTCTCTTGTCTGATGCTACCATCTCTTGTCTGATGCTACGCTCTCTTGTCTGATGCTACCCTCTCTTGTCTGATGCTACCCTCTCTTGTCTGATGCTACCCTCTCTTGTCTAATGCTACCCTCTTGTTTGATGCTACCCTGTCCGATGCTACCCTCTCTTGTCTAATGCTACCCACTCTTGTCTGATGCTACCCTCTCTTGTCTGACGCTACCCTCTTGTCTGTTGCTACCCTGTCCAATGCTACCCTCTCTTGTCTGATGCTACCCTCTCTTGTCTGATGCTAACCTCTCTTGTCTGATGCTACCCTCTCTTGTCTGATGCTACCCTCTCTTGTCTGATGCTACCCTCTTGTCTGATGCTACCCTGTCCGATGCTACCCTCTCTTGTCTGATGCTACCCTGTCCAATGCTACCATCTCTTGTCTGATGCTACCCTCTCTTTTCTGATGCTACCCTCTCTTGTCTGATGCTGCTACCCTCTCTTGTCTGATGCTACCCTCTCTTGTCTGATGCTACCCTCTCTTGTCTGATGCTACCCTCTTGTCTGATGCTACCCTGTCCGATGCTACCCTCTCTTGTCTGATGCTACCCTGTCCAATGCTACCATCTCTTGTCTGATGCTACCCTCTCTTTTCTGATGCTACCCTCTCTTGTCTGATGCTGCTACCCTCTCTTGTCTGATGCTACCCTCTCTTGTTTGATATTACCCTCTCTTGTCTGATGCGACCCTCTCTTGTCTGATGCTACCCTCTCTTGTCTGATGCTACCCTCTCTTGTCTGATGCTACCCTGTCCGATGCTACCCTCTCTTGTCTGATGCTACCCTCTCTTGTCTGATGCTACCCTCTCTTGTCTTATGCTAACCTCTCTTGTCTGATGCTACCCTCTCATGTATAATGCTACATTGTCCAATGCTACCCTTTCTTGTCCGATGCTACCCTCTTTTGTCTGATGCTACCCTCTCTTGTCTGATGCTACCCTCTCTTGTCTGATGCTATTCTCTCTTGTCTGATGCTACCCTGTCCCATGCTACCCTCTCTTGTCTGATGCTACCCTGTCCGATGCTACCCTCTCTTGTCTGATGCTACCCTCTCTTGTCTTATGCTACCCTCTCTTGTCTGATGCTACCCTGTCCGATGCTACCCTCTCTTGTCTGATGCGACCCTGTCCCATGCTACCCTCTCTTGTCTGATGCTATCCTATCCGATGCTACCCTCTCTTGTCTGATGCTACCTTCTCTTGTCTGATGCTAACCTCTCTTGTCTTATGCTACCCTCTCTTGTCTGATGTGACCCTGTCTGATGATTCCCTCTCTTGTCTGATGCTACCCTGTCCGATGCTACCCTCTCTTGTCTGATGCTACCCTCTCTTGTCTTATGCTACCCTCTCTTGTCTGATGCTACCCTGTCCGATGCTACCCTCTCTTGTCTGATGCTACCCTGTCCCATGCTACCCTCTCTTGTCTGATGCTATCCTATCCGATGCTACCCTCTCTTGTCTGATGCTACCCTCTCTTGTCTGATGCTAACCTCTCTTGTCTTATGCTACCCTCTGTTGTCTGATGCGACCCTGTCTGATGCTACCCTCTCTTGTCTGATGCTACCCTGTCCGATGCTACCCTCTCTTGTCTGATGCTACCCTCTCTTGTCTGATGCTACCCTCTCTTGTCTGATGCTACCCTCTCTTGTATGATACTACCCTCTCTTGTCTGATGCTACCCTGTCCGATGCTCCCCTCTCTTGTCTGATGCTACCCTCTCTTGTCTGATGCTACCCTCTTGTCTGATGCTACCCTCTTGTCTGATGCTACCCTGTCTGATGCTACCCTCTCTTGTTTGATGCTACCCTGTCCGAAGCTAACCTCTCTTGTCTGATGCTACCCTCTCTTGTCTGATGCTACCCTCTCTTGTCTGATGCTACCCTTTCTTGTCTGATGCTACCCTCTCTTGTCTGATGCTACCCTGTCCAATGCTACCCTCTCTTGTCTGATGCTACCCTCTCTTGTCTGATGCTACCCTCTCTTGTCTGATGCTACCCTCTCTTGTCTGATGCCACCCTCTCTTGTCTCATGCTACCCTCTTGTCTGATGCTACCCTGTCCGATGCTACCCTCTTGTCTGATGCTACCATCTCTTGTCTGATGCTACACTCTCTTGTCTGATGCTACCCTCTCTTGTCTGATGCTACCCTCTCTTGTCTGATGCTACCCTCTCTTGTCTAATGCTACCCTCTTGTTTGATGCTACCCTGTCCGATGCTACCCTCTCTTGTCTGATGCTACCCACTCTTGTCTGATGCTACCCTCTCTTGTCTGACGCTACCCTCTTGTCTGTTGCTACCCTGTCCAATGCTACCCTCTCTTGTCTGATGCTACCCTCTCTTGTCTGATGCTAACCTCTCTTGTCTGATGCTACCCTCTCTTGTCTGATGCTACCCTCTCTTGTCTGATGCTACCCTCTTCTCTGATGCTACCCTGTCCGATGCTACCCTCTCTTGTCTGATGCTACCCTGTCCAATGCTACCATCTCTTGTCTGATGCTACCCTCTCTTTTCTGATGCTACCCTCTCCTGTCTGATGCTGCTACCCTCTCTTGTCTGATGCTACCCTCTCTTGTCTGATGCTACCCTCTCTTGTCTGATGCTACCCTCTCTTGTCCGATGCTACCCTCTCTTGTCTGATGCTACCCTCTCTTGTCTGATGCTACCCTCTTGTCTGATGCTACCCTGTCTGATGCTACCCTCTCTTGTCTGATGCTACCCTGTTCAAAGCTACCCTCTCTTGTCTGATGCTACCCTCTCTTGTTTGATATTACCCTCTCTTGTCTGATGCGACCCTCTCTTGTCTGATGCTACCCTCTCTTGTCTGATGCTACCCTCTCTTGTCTGATGCTACCCTGTCTGATGCTACCCTCTCTTGTCTGATGCTACCCTCTCTTGTCTGATGCTACCCTCTCTTGTCTCATGCTACCCTCTTGTCTGATGCTAACCTCTCTTGTGTGATGCTACCCTCTCATGTATAATGCTACATTGTCCGATGCTACCCTTTCTTGTCCGATGCTACCCTCTTTTGTCTGATGCTACCCTCTCTTGTCTGATGCTACCCTCTCTTGTCTGATGCTATCCTCTCTTGTCTGATGCTACCCTGTCCCATGCTACCCTCTCTTGTCTGATGCTACCCTGTCCGATGCTACCCTCTCTTGTCTGATGCTACCCTCTCTTGTCTTATGCTACCCTCTCTTGTCTGATGCTACCCTGTCCGATGCTACCCTCTCTTGTCTGATGCTACTCTGTCCCATGCTACCCTCTCTTTTCTGATGCTATCCTATCCGATGCTACCCTCTCTTGTCTGATGCTACCCTCTCTTGTCTGATGCTAACCTCTCTTCTCTTATGCTACCCTCTCTTGTCTGATGCGACCCTGTCTGATGCTACCCTCTCTTGTCTGATGCTACCCTGTCCGATGCTACCCTCTCTTGTCTGGTGCTACCCTCTCTTGTCTGATGCTACCCTCTCTTGTCTGATGCTACCCTCTCTTGTATGATACTACCCTCTCTTGTCTGATGCTACCCTGTCCGATGCTCCCCTCTCTTGTCTGATGCTACCCTCTCTTGTCTGATGCTACCCTCTCTTGTCTGATGCTACCCTGTCCGATGCTACCCTCTCTTGTCTGATGCTACCCTGTCCCATGCTACCCTCTCTTGTCTGATGCTATCCTATCCGATGCTACCCTCTCTTGTCTGATGCTACCCTCTCTTGTCTGATGCTAACCTCTCTTGTCTTATGCTACCCTCTGTTGTCTGATGCGACCCTGTCTGATGCTACCCTCTCTTGTCTGATGCTACCCTGTCCGATGCTACCCTCTCTTGTCTGATGCTACCCTCTCTTGTCTGATGCTACCCTCTCTTGTCTGATGCTACCCTCTCTTGTATGATACTACCCTCTCTTGTCTGATGCTACCCTGTCCGATGCTCCCCTCTCTTGTCTGATGCTACCCTCTCTTGTCTGATGCTACCCTCATGTCTGATGCTACCCTCTTGTCTGATGCTACCCTGTCTGATGCTACCCTCTCTTGTTTGATGCTACCCTGTCCGAAGCTAACCTCTCTCGTCTGATGCTACCCTCTCTTGTCTGATGCTACCCTCTCTTGTCTGATGCTACCCTTTCTTGTCTGATGCTACCCTCTCTTGTCTGATGCTACCCTGTCCGATGCTACCCTCTCTTGTCTGATGCTACCCTCTCTTGTCTGATGCTACCCTCTCTTGTCTGATGCCACCCTCTCTTGTCTCATGCTACCCTCTTGTCTGATGCTACCCTGTCCGATGCTACCCTCTCTTGTCTGATGCTACCCTGTCCGATGCTACCCTCTCTTGTCTGATGCTACCATCTCTTGTCTGATGCTACGCTCTCTTGTCTGATGCTACCCTCTCTTGTCTGATGCTACCCTCTCTTGTCTGATGCTACCCTCTCTTGCCTAATGCTACCCTCTTGTTTGATGCTACCCTGTCCGATGCTACCCTCTCTTGTCTGATGCTACCCACTCTTGTCTGATGCTACCCTCTCTTGTCTGATGCTACCCTCTTGTCTGTTGCTACCCTGTCCAATGCTACCCTCTCTTGTCTGATGCTACCCTCTCTTGTCTGATGCTAACCTCTCTTGTCTGATGCTACCCTCTCTTGTCTGATGCTACCCTCTCTTGTCTGATGCTACCCTCTTGTCTGATGCTACCCTGTCCGATGCTACCCTCTCTTGTCTGATGCTACCCTGTCCAATGCTACCATCTCTTGTCTGATGCTACCCTCTCTTTTCTGATGCTACCCTCTCTTGTCTGATGCTGCTACCCTCTCTTGTATGATGCTACCCTCTCTTGTCTGATGCTACCCTCTCTTGTCTGATGCTACCCTCTCTTGTCCGATGCTACCCTCTCTTGTCTGATGCTACCCTCTCTTGTCTGATGCTACCCTCTTGTCTGATGCTACCCTGTCCGATGCTACCCTCTCTTGTCTGATGCTACCCTGTCCAAAGCTACCCTCTCTTGTCTGATGCTACCCTCTCTTGTTTGATATTACCCTCTCTTGTCTGATGCGACCCTCTCTTGTCTGATGCTACCCTCTCTTGTCTGATGCTACCCTCTCTTGTCTGATGCTACCCTGTCCGATGCTACCCTCTCTTGTCTGATGCTACCCTCTCTTGTCTGATGCTACCCTCTCTTGTCTTATGCTAACCTCTCTTGTCTGATGCTACCCTCTCATGTATAATGCTACATTGTCCGATGCTACCCTTTCTTGTCCGATGCTACCCTCTTTTGTCTGATGCTACCCTCTCTTGTCTGATGCTACCCTCTCTTGTCTGATGCTATCCTCTCTTGTCTGATGCTACCCTGTCCCATGCTACCCTCTCTTGTCTGATGCTACCCTGTCCGATGCTACCCTCTCTTGTCTGATGCTAACCTCTCTTGTCTTATGCTACCCTCTCTTGTCTGATGCTACCCTGTCCGATGCTACCCTCTCTTGTCTGATGCTACCCTGTCCCATGCTACCCTCTCTTGTCTGATGCTATCCTATCCGATGCTACCCTCTCTTGTCTGATGCTACCCTCTCTTGTCTGATGCTAACCTCTCTTGTCTTATGCTACCCTCTCTTGTCTGATGCGACCCTGTCTGATGCTACCCTCTCTTGTCTGATGCTACCCTGTCCGATGCTACCCTCTCTTGTCTGATGCTACCCTCTCTTGTCTTATGCTACCCTCTCTTGTCTGATGCTACCCTGTCCGATGCTACCCTCTCTTGTCTGATGCTACCCTGTCCCATGCTACCCTCTCTTGTCTGATGCTATCCTATCCGATGCTACCCTCTCTTGTCTGATGCTACCCTCTCTTGTCTGATGCTAACCTCTCTTGTCTTATGCTACCCTCTGTTGTCTGATGCGACCCTGTCTGATGCTACCCTCTCTTGTCTGATGCTACCCTGTCCGATGCTACCCTCTCTTGTCTGATGCTACCCTCTCTTGTCTGATGCTACCCTCTCTTGTCTGATGCTACCCTCTCTTGTCTGATGCTACCCTCTTGTCTGATGCTACCCTCTTGTCTGATGCTACCCTGTCTGATGCTACCCTCTCTTGTTTGATGCTACCCTGTCCGAAGCTAACCTCTCTTGTCTGATGCTACACTCTCTTGTCTGATACTACCCTCTCTTGTCTGATGCTACCCTTTCTTGTCTGATGCTACCCTCTCTTGTCTGATGCTACCCTGTCCGATGCTACCCTCTCTTGTCTGATGCTACCCTCTCTTGTCTGATGCTACCCTCTCTTGTCTGATGCCACCCTCTCTTGTCTCATGCTACCCTCTTGTCTGATGCTACCCTGTCCGATGCTACCCTCTCTTGTCTGATGCTACCCTGTCCGATGCTACCCTCTCTTGTCTGATGCTACCATCTCTTGTCTGATGCTACGCTCTCTTGTCTGATGCTACCCTCTCTTGTCTGATGCTACCCTCTCTTGTCTAATGCTACCCTCTTGTTTGATGCTACCCTGTCCGATGCTACCCTCTCTTGTCTGATGCTACCCACTCTTGTCTGATGCTACCCTCTCTTGTCCGACGCTACCCTCTTGTCTGTTGCTACCCTGTCCAATGCTACCCTCTCTTGTCTGATGCTACCCTCTCATGTATAATGCTACATTGTCCGATGCTACCCTTTCTTGTCCGATGCTACCCTCTTTTGTCTGATGCTACCCTCTCTTGTCTGATGCTACCCTCTCT
Organism: Calotriton arnoldi; assembly: GCA_963921515.1. Classification (NCBI taxonomy): domain Eukaryota; kingdom Metazoa; phylum Chordata; class Amphibia; order Caudata; family Salamandridae; genus Calotriton; species Calotriton arnoldi. The sequence continues at coordinate 31,214 of CAWUFW010013871.1, read as the reverse complement.
TGTCTGATGCTATCCTCTCTTGTCTGATGCTACCCTGTCCCATGCTACCCTCTCTTGTCTGATGCTACCCTGTCCGATGCTACCCTCTCTTGTCTGATGCTACCCTCTCTTGTCTTATGCTACCCTCTCTTGTCTGATGCTACCCTGTCCGATGCTACCCTCTCTTGTCTGATGCTACCCTGTCCCATGCTACCCTCTCTTGTCTGATGCTATCCTATCCGATGCTACCCTCTCTTGTCTGATGCTACCCTCTCTTGTCTGATGCTAACCTCTCTTGTCTTATGCTACCCTCTCTTGTCTGATGCGACCCTGTCTGATGCTACCCTCTCTTGTCTGATGCTACCCTGTCCGATGCTACCCTCTCTTGTCTGGTGCTACCCTCTCTTGTCTGATGCTACCCTCTCTTGTCTGATGCTACCCTCTCTTGTATGATACTACCCTCTCTTGTCTGATGCTACCCTGTCCGATGCTCCCCTCTCTTGTCTGATGCTACCCTCTCTTGTCTGATGCTACCCTCTCTTGTCTGATGCTACCCTCTTGTCTGATGCTACCCTGTCCGATGCTACCCTCTCTTGTTTGATGCTACCCTGTCCGAAGCTAACCTCTCTTGTCTGATGCTACCCTCTCTTGTCTGATGCTACCCTTTCTTGTCTGATGCTACCCTCTCTTGTCTGATGCTACCCTGTCCGATGCTACCCTCTCTTGACTGATGCTACCCTCTCTTGTCTGATGCTACCCTCTCTTGTCTGATGCTACCCTCTCTTGTCTCATGCTACCCTCTTGTCTGATGCTACCCTGTCCGATGCTACCCTCTCTTGTCTTATGCTACCCTGTCCGATGCTACCATCTCTTGTCTGATGCTACCATCTCTTGTCTGATGCTACGCTCTCTTGTCTGATGCTACCCTCTCTTGTCTGATGCTACCCTCTCTTGTCTGATGCTACCCTGTCTGATGCTACCCTCTCTTGTCTGATGCTACCTTCTCTTGTCTGATGCTACGCTCTATTGTCTGATGCTACCCTCTCTTGTCTGATGCTACCCTGTCTGATGCTAACCTCTCTTGTCTGATGCTACCCTCTCTTGTCTGATGCTACGCTCTCTTGTCTGATGCTACCCTCTCTTGTATAATGCTACCCTGTCTGATGCTACCCTCTATTGTCTGATGCTACCCTCTCTTGTTTGATACTACCCTCTCTTGTCTGATGCTACCCACTTTTGTCTGATGCTACCCTCTCTTGTCTGACGCTACCCTCTTGTCTGTTGCTACCCTGTCCGATGCTACCCTCTCTTGTCTGATGCTACCCTGTCTGATGCTACCCTCTCTTGTCTGATGCTACCCTCTCGTGTCTGATGCTACCCTCTCTTGTCTGATGCTACCCTCTCTTGTCTGATGCTACCCTCTTGTCTGATGCTACCCTGTCCAATGCTACCCTCTCTTGTCTGATGCTACCCTGTCCAATGCTACCATCTCTTGTCTGATGCTACCCTCCCTTGTCTGATGCTGCTACCCTTTCTTGTCTGATGCTGCTACCCTCTCTTGTCTGATGCTACCCTCTCTTGTCTGATGCTACCCTCTCTTGTCTGATGCTACCCTCTCTTGTCTGATGCTACCCTCTCTTGTCTGATGCTACCCTCTTGTCTGATGCTACCCTGTCCGATGCTACCCTCTCTTGTCTGATGCTACCCTGTCCAAAGCTACCCTCTCTTGTCTGATGCTACCCTCTCTTATTTGATACTACCCTCTCTTGTCTGATGTGACCCTCTCTTGTCTGATGCTACCCTCACTTGTCTGATGCTACCCTCTCTTGTCTGATGCTACCCTGTCCGATGCTACCCTCTCTTGTCTGATGCTACCCTCTCTTGTCTGATGTTACCCTCTTTTGTCTGATGCTACGCTCTCTTGTCTGATGCTACCCTCTCTTGTATAATGCTACCCTGTCCGATGCTACCCTCTCTTGTCTGATGCTACCCTCTCTTGTTTGATACTACCCTCTCTTGTCTGATGCTACCCACTCTTGTCTGATGCTACCCTCTCTTGTCTGACACTACCCTCTTGTCTGTTGCTACCCTGTCCAATGCTACCCTCTCTTGTCTGATGCTACCCTGTCTGATGCTACCCTCTCTTGTCTGATGCTACCCTCTCTTGTCTGATGCTGCCCTCTCTTGTCTGATGCTACCCTCTCTTGTCTGATGCTACCCTCTATTGTCTGATGCTACCCTCTCTTGTTTGATACTACCCTCTCTTGTCTGATGCTACCCACTTTTGTCTGATGCTACCCTCTCTTGTCTGACGCTACCCTATTGTCTGTTGCTACCCTGTCTGATGCTACCCTCTCTTGTCTGATGCTACCCTGTCTGATGCTACCCTCTCTTGTCTGATGCTACCCTCTCTTGTCTGATGCTACCCTCTCTTGTCTGATGCTACCCTCTCTTGTCTGATGCTACCCTCTTGTCTGATGCTACCCTGTCCGATGCTACCCTCTCTTGTCTGATGCTACCCTGTCCAATGCTACCATCTCTTGTCTGATGCTACCCTCCCTTGTCTGATGCTGCTACCCTTTCTTGTCTGATGCTACCCTCTCTTGTCTGATGCTACCCTCTCTTGTCTGATGCTACCCTCTCTTGTCTGATGCTACCCTCTCTTGTCTGATGCTACCCTCTCTTGTCTGATGCTACCCTCTTGTCTGATGCTACCCTGTCCGATGCTACCCTCTCTTGTCTGATGCTACCCTGTCCAAAGCTACCCTCTCTTGTCTGATGCTACCCTCTCTTATTTGATACTACCCTCTCTTGTCTGATGTGACCCTCTCTTGTCTGATGCTACCCTCACTTGTCTGATGCTACCCTCTCTTGTCTGATGCTACCCTGTCCGATGCTACCCTCTCTTGTCTGATGCTACCCTCTCTTGTCTGATGCTACCCTCTTTTGTCTGATGCTACCCTCTCTTGTCTGATGCTACCCTCTCTTGTATGATGCTACCCTGTCCGATGCTACCCTCTCTTGTCTGATGCTACCCTCTCTTGTCTGATTCTACCCTCTCTTGTCTGATGCTACCCTCTCTTGTCTGATGCTACCCTCTCTTGTCTAATGCTACCCTCTTGTTTGATGCTACCGTGTCCGATGCTACCCTCTCTTGTCTGATGCTACCCTCCTGATGCTACCCTCTCTTGTCTGATGCTACCCTCTCTTGTCTGATGCTACGCTCTCTTGTCTGATGCTACCCTCTCTTGTATAATGCTACCCTGTCCGATGCTACCCTCTCTTGTCTGATGCTACCCTCTCTTGTTTGATACTACCCTCTCTTGTCTGATGCTACCCACTCTTGTCTGATGCTACCCTCTCTTGTCTGACGCTACCCTCTTGTCTGTTGCTACCCTGTCCGATGCTACCCTCTCTTGTCTGATGCTACCCTGTCTGATGCTACCCTCTCTTGTCTGATGCTACCCTCTCTTGTCTGATGCTGCCCTCTCTTGTCTGATGCTACCCTCTCTTGTCTGATGCTACCCTCTTGTCTGATGCTACCCTGTCCGATGCTACACTCTCTTGTCTGATGCTACCCTGTCCAATGCTACCATCTCTTGTCTGATGCTACCCTCTCTTTTCTGATGCTACCCTCTCTTGTCTGATGCTGCTACCCTCTCTTGTCTGATGCTACCCTCTCTTGTCTGATGCTACCCTCTCTTGTCCGATGCTACCCTCTCTTGTCCGATGCTACCCTCTCTTGTCTGATGCTACCCTCTTGTCTGATGCTACCCTGTCCGATGCTACACTCTCTTGTCTGATGCTACCCTCTCTTGTCTGATGCTACCCTGTCCGATGCTACCCTCTCTTGTCTGATGCTACCCTCTCATGTCTGATGCTACCCTCTCTTGTCTTATGCTGCCCTCTCTTGTCTGATGCTACCCTCTCATGTATAATGCTACCCTGTCCGATGCTACCCTCTCTTGTCCAATGCTACCCTCTCTTGTCTGATGCTACCCTCTCTTGTCTGATGCTACCCTCTCTTGTCTGATGCTATCCTCTCTTGTCTGATGCTACCCTGTCCCATGCTACCCTCTCTTATCTGATGCTACCCTGTCCGATGCTACCCTCTCTTGTCTGATGCTACCTTCTCTTGTCTTATGCTACCCTCTCTTGTCTGATGCTACCCTGTCCGATGCTACCCTCTCTTGTCTGATGCTACCCTGTCCCATGCTACCCTCTCTTGTCTGATGCTATCCTATCCGATTCTACCCTCTCTTGTCTGATGCTACCCTCTCTTGTCTGATGCTACCCTCTCTTGTCTGATGCTACCCTCTCTTGTATGATACTACCCTCTCTTGTCTGATGCTACCCTGTCCGATGCTCCCCTCTCTTGTCTGATGCTACCCTCTCTTGTCTGATGCTACCCTCTCTTGTCTGATGCTACCCTCTTGTCTGATGCTACCCTCTTGTCTGATGCTACCCTGTCTGATGCTACCCTCTCTTGTTTGATGCTACCCTGTCCGAAGCTACCCACTCTTGTCTGATGCTAACCTCTCTTGTCTGATGCTACCCTCTCTTGTCTGATGCTACCCTTTCTTGTCTGATGCTACCCTCTCTTGTCTGATGCTACCCTGTCCGATGCTACCCTCTCTTGTCTGATGCTACCCTCTCTTGTCTGATGCTACCCTTTCTTGTCTGATGCTACCCTCTCTTGTCTCATGCTACCCTCTTGTCTGATGCTACCCTGTCCGATGCTACCCTCTCTTGTCTGATGCTACCCTGTCCAATGCTACCCTCTCTTGTCTGATGCTACCATCTCTTGTCTGATGCTACGCTCTCTTGTCTGATGCTACCCTCTCTTGTCTGATGCTACCCTCTCTTGTCTGATGCTACCGTGTCTGATGCTACCCTCTCTTGTCTGATGCTACCCTCTCTTGTCTGATGCTACGCTCTCTTGTCTGATGCTACCCTCTCTTGTCTGATGCTACCCTGTCTGATGCTACCCTCTCTTGTCTGATGCTACCCTCTCTTGTCTGATGCTACGCTCTCTTGTCTGATGCTACCCTCTCTTGTATAATGCTACCCTGTCCGATGCTACCCTCTCTTGTCTGATGCTACCCTCTCTTGTTTGATACTACCCTCTCTTGTCTGATGCTACCCACTCTTGTCTGATGCTACCCTCTCTTGTCTGATGCTACCCTCTTGTCTGTTGCTACCCTGTCCGATGCTACCCTCTCTTGTCTGATGCTACCCTGTCTGATGCTACCCTCTCTTGTCTGATGCTACCCTCTCTTGTCTGATGCTACCCTCTCTTGTCTGATGCTACCCTCTCTTGTCTGATGCTACCCTCTTGTCTGATGCTACCCTGTCCGATGCTACCCTCTCTTGTCTGATGCTACACTGTCCAATGCTACCATCTCTAGTCTGATGCTACCCTCTCTTTTCTGATGCTTCCCTCTCTTGTCTGATGCTACCCTCTCTTGTCTGATGCTACCCTCTCTTGTCTGATAGTACCCTCTCTTGTCTGATGCTACCCTCTCTTGTCTGATTCTACCCTCTCTTGTCTGATGCTACCCTCTCTTGTCTGATGCTACCCTCTTGTCTGATGCTACCCTGTCTGATGCTACCCTCTCTTGTCTGATGCTACCCTGTCCAAAGCTACCCTCTCTTGTCTGATGCTACCCTCTCTTGTTTGATACTACCCTTTCTTGTCTGATGCGACCCTCTCTTGTCTGATGCTACCCTCTCTTGTCTGATGCTACCCTCTCTTGTCTGATGCTACCCTGTCTGATGCTACCCTCTCTTGTCTGATGCTACCCTCTCTTGTCTGATGCTACCCTCTCTTGTCTGATGCTACCCTCTCTTGTATGATGCTACCCTGTCCGATGCTACCCTCTCTTGTCTGATGCTACCCTCTCTTATCTGATGCTACCCTCTCTTGTCTGATGCTACCCTCTCTTGTCTGATGCTACCCTCTCTTGTCTGATGCTACCCTCTTGTCTGATGCTACCCTGTCCGATGCTACCCTCTCTTGTCTGATGCTACCCTGTCCGAAGCTACCATCTCTTGTCTGATGATACCCTCTCTTGTTTGATACTACCCTCTCTTGTCTGATGCTACCTTCTCTTGTCTGATGCTACCCTCTCTTATCTGATGCTACCCTCTTGTCTGATGCTACCCTGTCCGATGCTACCCTCTCTTGTCTGATGCTACCCTCTCTTGTCTGATGCTACCCTCTCTTGTATGATGCTACCCTGTCTGATGCTACCCTCTCTTGTCTGATGCTACCCTCTCTTATCTGATGCTACCCTCTCTTGTATGATGCTTCCCTCTCTTGTCTGATGCTACCCTCTCTTGTCTGATGCTACCTTCTATTGTATAATGCTACCCTCTTGTTTGATGCTACCCTGTCCGATGCTACCCTCTCTTGTCTGATGCTACCCTCTCTTGTCTGATGCTACACTCTCTTGTCTGATGCTACCCTCTCTTGTCTGATGCTACCTTCTATTGTATAATGCTACCCTCTTGTTTGATGCTACCCTGTCCGATGCTACCCTCTCTTGTCTGATGCTACCCTCTCTTGTCTGATGCTACGCTCTCTTGTCTGATGCTACCCTCTCTTGTCTGATGCTACCCTCTCTTGTCTGATGCTACCATCTCTTGTATAACGCTACCCTCTTGTTTGATGCTACCCTCTCTTGTCTGATGCTACCCTCTCTTGTCTTATGCTACCCTCTCTTGTCTGATGCTACCCTCTCATGTATAATGCTACCCTGTCCGATGCTACCCTCTCTTGTCCGATGCTACCCTCTCTTGTCTGATGCTACCCTCTCTTGTCTGATGCTACCCTCTCTTGTCTGATGCTATCCTCTCTTGTCTGATGCTACCCTGTCCCATGCTACCCTCTCTTGTCTGATGCTACCCTGTCCGATGCTACCCTCTCTTGTCTGATGCTACCCTGTCCCATGCTACCCTCTCTTGTCTGATGCTATCCTATCCGATGCTACCCTCTCTTGTCTGATGCTAACCTCTCTTGTCTTATGCTACCCTCTCTTGTCTGATGCGACTCTGTCTGATGCTACCCTCTCTTGTCTGATGCTACCCTGTCTGATGCTACCCTCTCTTGTCTGATGCTACCCTCTCTTGTCTGATGCTACCCTCTCTTGTCTGATGCTACCCTCTCTTGTATGATACTACCCTCTCTTGTCTGATGCTACCCTGTCCGATGCTCCCCTCTCTTGTCTGATGCTACCCTCTCTTGTCTGATGCTACCCTCTCTTGTCTGATGCTACCCTCTTGTCTGATGCTACACTCTTGTCTGATGCTACCCTGTCCGATGCTACCCTCTCTTGTTTGATGCTACCCTGTCCGAAGCTACCCTCTCTTGTCTGATGCTACCCTCTCTTGTCTGATGCTACCCTCTCTTGTCTGATGCTAACCTTTCTTGCCTGATGCTACCCTCTCTTGTCTGATGCTACCCTGTCCGATGCTACCCTCTCTTGTCTGATGCTACCCTCTCTTGTCTGATGCTACCCTCTCTTGTCTCATGCTACCCTGTCTTGTCTGATGCTACCCTCTCTTGTCTCATGCTACCCTCTTGTCTGATGCTACCCTGTACGATGCTACCCTCTCTTGTCTGATGCTACCCTGTCCGATGCTACCCTCTCTTGTCTGATGCTACCATCTCTTGTCTGATGCTACGCTCTCTTGTCTGATGCTACCCTCTCTTGTCTGATGCTACCCTCTCTTGTCTGATGCTACCCTCTCTTGTCTAATGCTACCCTCTTGTTTGATGCTACCCTGTCCGATGCTACCCTCTCTTGTCTGATGCTACCCACTCTTGTCTGATGCTACACTCTCTTGTCCGACGCTACCCTCTTGTCTGTTGCTACCCTGTCCAATGCTACCCTCTCTTGTCTGATGCTACCCTCTCTTATCTGATGCTACGCTCTCTTGTCTGATGCTACCCTCTCTTGTATAATGCTACCCTGTCCGATGCTACCCTCTCTTGTCTGATGCTACCCTCTCTTGTTTGATACTACCCTCTCTTGTCTGATGCTACCCACTCTTGTCTGATGCTACCCTCTATTGTCTGACGCTATACTCTTGTCTGTTGCTACCCTGTCCGATGCTACCCTCTCTTGTCTGATGCTACCCTGTCTGATGCTACCCTCTCTTGTCTGATGCTACCCTCTCTTGTCTGATGCTACCCTCTCTTGTCTGATGCTACCCTCTCTTGTCTGATGCTACCCTCTTGTCTGATGCTACCCTGTCCGATGCTACCCTCTCTTGTCTGATGCTACCCTGTCCAAGGCTACCATCTCTTGTCTGATGCTACCCTCTCTTTTCTGATGCTACCCTCTCTTGTCTGATGCTACCCTCTCTTGTCTGATGCTACCCTCTCTTGTCCGATGCTACCCTCTCTTGTCTGATGCTACCCTCTTGTCTGATGCTACCCTGTCCGATGCTACCCTCTCTTGTCTGATGCTACCCTGTCCAAAGCTACCCTCTCTTGTCTGATGCTACCCTGTCCAATGCTACCCTCTCTTGTCTGATGCTACCCTCTCTTGTCTGATGCTAGCCTCTCTTGTCTGATGCTACTCTCTCTTGTATGATGCTACCCTGTCCGATGCTACCCTCTCTTGTCTGATGCTACCCTGTCCGATGCTACCCTCTCTTGTCTGATGCTACCCTCTCTTGTCTTATGCTACCCTCTCTTGTCTGATGCTACCCTGTCCGATGCTACCCTCTCTTGTCTGATGCTACCCTCTCTTGTCTTATGCTACCCTCTCTTGTCTGATGCTACCCTGTCCGATGCTACCCTCTCTTGTCTGATGCTACCCTGTCCCATGCTACCCTCTCTTGTCTGATGCTATCCTATCCGATGCTACCCTCTCTTGTCTGATGCTACCCTCTCTTGTCTGATGCTAACATCTCTTGTCTTATGCTACCCTCTGTTGTCTGATGCGACCCTGTCTGATGCTACCCTCTCTTGTCTGATGCTACCCTGTCTGATGCTACCCTCTCTTGTCTGATGCTACCCTCTCTTGTCTGATGCTACCCTCTCTTGTCTGATGCTACCCTCTCTTGTATGATACTACCCTCTCTTGTCTGATGCTACCCTGTCCGATGCTCCCCTCTCTTGTCTGATGCTACCCTCTCTTGTCTGATGCTACCCTCTTGTCTGATGCTACCCTCTTGTCTGATGCTACCCTGTCTGATGCTACCCTCTCTTGTTTGATGCTACCCTGTCCGAAGCTAACCTCTCTTGTCTGATGCTACCCTCTCTTGTCTGATGCTACCCTCTCTTGTCTGATGCTACCCTTTCTTGTCTGATGCTACCCTCTCTTGTCGGATGCTACCCTGTCCGATGCTACCCTCTCTTGTCTGATGCTACCCTCTCTTGTCTGATGCTACCCTCTCTTGTCTGATGCTACCCTCTCTTGTCTGATGCCACCCTCTCTTGTATCATGCTACCCTCTTGTCTGATGCTACCCTGTCCGATGCTACCCTCTCTTGTCTGATGCTACCCTGTCCGATGCTACCCTCTTGTCTGATGCTACCATCTCTTGTCTGATGCTACACTCTCTTGTCTGATGCTACCCTCTCTTGTCTGATGCTACCCTCTCTTGTCTGATGCTACCCTCTCTTGTCTAATGCTACCCTCTTGTTTGATGCTACCCTGTCCGATGCTACCCTCTCTTGTCTGATGCTACCCACTCTTGTCTGATGCTACCCTCTCTTGTCTGACGCTACCCTCTTGTCTGTTGCTACCCTGTCCAATGCTACCCTCTCTTGTCTGATGCTACCCTCTCTTGTCTGATGCTAACCTCTCTTGTCTGATGCTACCCTCTCTTGTCTGATGCTACCCTCTCTTGTCTGATGCTACACTCTTCTCTGATGCTACCCTGTCCGATGCTACCCTCTCTTGTCTGATGCTACCCTCTCTTGTCTGATGCTACCCTCTTGTCTGATGCTACACTCTTGTCTGATGCTACCCTGTCCGATGCTACCCTCTCTTTTTCGATGCTACCCTGTCCAAAGCTACCCTCTCTTGTCTGATGCTACCCTCTCTTGTCTGATGCTACCCTCTCTTGTCTGATGCTAACCTTTCTTGTCTGATGCTACCCTCTCTTGTCTGATGCTACCCTGTCCGATGCTACCCTCTCTTGTCTGATGCTACCCTCTCTTGTCTGATGCTACCCTCTCTTGTCTGATGCTACCCTGTCTTGTCTGATGCTACCCTCTCTTGTCTCATGCTACCCTCTTGTCTGATGCTACCCTGTCCGATGCTACCCTCTCTTGTCTGATGCTACCCTGTCCGATGCTACCCTCTCTTGTCTGATGCTACCATCTCTTGTCTGATGCTACGCTCTCTTGTCTGATGCTACCCTCTCTTGTCTGATGCTACCCTCTCTTGTCTGATGCTACCCTGTCTGATGCTACCCTCTCTTGTCTGATGCTACCCTCTCTTGTCTGATGCTACGCTCTCTTGTCTGATGCTACCCTGTCTGATGCTACCCTCTCTTGTCTGATGCTACCCTGTCCAAAGCTACCCTCTCTTGTCTGATGCTACCCTCTCTTATTTGATACTACCCTCTCTTGTCTGATGTGACCCTCTCTTGTCTGATGCTACCCTCACTTGTCTGATGCTACCCTCTCTTGTCTGATGCTACCCTGTCCGATGCTACCCTCTCTTGTCTGATGCTACCCTCTCTTGTCTGATGCTACCCTCTTTTGTCTGATGCTACCCTCTCTTGTCTGATGCTACCCTCTCTTGTCTGATGCTACCCTGTCCAATGCTACCATCTCTTGTCTGATGCTACCCTGTCTTTTCTGATGCTACCCTCTCTTGTCTGATGCTGCTACCCTCTCTTGTCTGATGCTACCCTCTCTTGTCTGATGCTACCCTCTCTTGTCTGATGCTACCCTCTCTTGTCTGATGCTACCCTTTCTTGTCCGATGCTACCCTCTCTTGTCTGATGCTACCCTCTCTTGTCTGATGCTACCCTCTTGTCTGATGCTACCCTGTCCGATGCTACCCTCTCTTGTCTGATGCTACCCTATCCAAAGCTACCCTCTCTTGTCTGATGCTACCCTCTCTTGTTTGATACTACCCTCTCTTGTCTGATGCGACCCTCTCTTGTCTGATGCTACCCTCTCTTGTCTCATGCTACCCTCTAGTCTGATGCTACCCTGTCTGATGCTACCCTCTCTTGTCTGATGCTACCCTGTCCGATGCTACCCTATCTTGTCTGATGCTACCATCTCTTGCCTGATGCTACGCTCTCTTGTCTGATGCTACCCTCTCATGTCTGATGCTACCCTCTCTTGTCTGATGCTACCCTCTCTTGTCTAATGCTACCCTCTTGTTTTATGCTACCCTGTCCGATGCTACCCTCTCTTGTCTGATGCTACCCTGTCTGATGCTACCCTCTCTTGTCTGATGCTACCCTCTCTTGTCTGATGCTACGCTCTCTTGTCTGATGCTACCCTCTCTTGTATAATGCTACCCTGTCTGATGCTACCCTCTCTTGTCTGATGCTTCCCACTCTTGTCTGATGCTACCCTCTCTTGTCTGATGCTACCCTCTTGTCTGTTGCTACCCTGTCCGATGCTACCCTCTCTTGTCTGATGCTACCCTGTCTGATGCTACCCTCTCTTGTCTGATGCTACCCTCTCTTGTCTGATGCTACCCTCTCTTGTCTGATGCTACCCTCTTGTCTGATGCTACCCTGTCCGATGCTACCCTCTCTTGTCTGATGCTACCCTGTCCAATGCTACCATCTCTTGTCTGATGCTACCCTCTCTTTTCTGATGCTACCCTCTCTTGTGTGATGCTGCTACCCTCTCTTGTCTGATGCTACCCTCTCTTGTCTGATGCTACTCTCTCTTGTCTGATGCTACCCTCTCTTGTCCGATGCTACCCGCTCTTGTCTGATGCTACCCTCTCTTGTCTGATGCTACCCTCTCTTGTCTGTTGCTACCCTCTCTTGTATGATGCTACCCTCTCTTGTATGATGCTACCCTCTCTTGTCTGATGCTACCCTCTCTTGTCTGATGCTACCCTCTCTTATCTGATGCTACCCTCTCTTGTCTGATGCTACCCTCTCTTGTCTGATGCTACCTTCTCTTGTCTGATGCTACCCACTTGTCTGATGCTACTCTGTCCGATGCTACCCTCTCTTGTCTGATGCTACCCTCTCTTGTCTGATGCTACCCTCTCTTGTCTGATGCTACCCTCTTGTCTGATGCTACCCTGTCCGATGCTACCCTCTCTTTTCTGATGCTACGCTGTCCGAAGCTACCATCTCTTGTCTGATGATACCCTCTCTTGTTTGATACTACCCTCTCTTGTCTGATGCTACCTTCTCTTGTCTGATGCTACCCTCTCTTGTCTGATGCTACCCTGTCCGATGCTACCCTCTCTTGTCTGATGCTACCCTCTCTTGTCTGATGCTACGCTCTCTTGTCTGATGCTACCCTCTCTTGTCTGATGCTACCCTCTCTTGTCTGATGCTACCATCTCTTGTATAATGCTACCCTCTTGTTTGATGCTACCCTGTCCGATGCTACCCTCTCTTGTCTGATGCTACCCTGTCCGATGCTACCCTCTGTTGTCTGATGCTACCCTCTATCGTCTGATGCTATGCTCTTTTGTCTGATGCTACCCTCTCTTGTCTGATGAAACCCTCTCTTGTCTGATGCTACCCTCTCTTGTCTGATGCTACCCTGTCCGATGCTACCCTCTCTTGTCTGATGCTACCCTCTCTTGTCTGATGCTATCCTCTTGTCTGATGCTACCCTGTCCGATGCTACCCTCTCTTGTCTGATGCTACCCTGTCCGATGCTACCCTCTCTTGTCTAATGCTACCCTCTCTTGTCTGATGCTACCCTCTCTTGTCTTATGCTACCCTCTCTTGTCTGATGCTACCCTCTCATGTATAATGCTACCCTGTCTGATGCTACCCTCTCTTGTCCGATGCTACCCCTCTTGTCTGATGCTACCCTCTCTTGTCTGATGCTACCCTCTCTTGTCTGATGCTATCCTCTCTTGTCTGATGCTACCCTGTCCCATGCTACCCTCTCTTGTCTGATGCTACCCTGTCCGATGCTACCCTCTCTTGTCTGATGCTACCCTCTCTTGTCTTATGCTACCCTCTCTTGTCTGATGCTACCCTGTCCGATGCTACCCTCTCTTGTCTGATGCTACCCTGTCCCATGCTACCCTCTCTTGTCTGATGCTATACTATCCGATGCTACCCTCTCTTGTCTGATGCTACCCTCTCTTGTCTGATGCTAACCTCTCTTGTCTTATGCTACCCTCTGTTGTCTGATGCGACCCTGTCTGATGCTACCCTCTCTTGTCTGATGCTACCCTGTCCGATGCTACCCTCTCTTGTCTGATGCTACCCTCTCTTGTCTGATGCTACCCTCTCTTGTCTGATGCTACCCTCTCTTGTATGATACTACCCTCTCTTGTCTGATGCTACCCTGTCCGATGCTCCACTCTCTTGTCTGATGCTACCCTTTCTTGTCTGATGCTACCCTCATGTCTGATGCTACCCTCTTGTCTGATGCTACCCTGTCTGATGCTACCCTCTCTTGTTTGATGCTACCCTGTCCGAAGCTAACCTCTCTTGTCTGATGCTACCCTCTCTTGTCTGATGCTACCCTCTCTTGTCTGATGCTACCCTTTCTTGTCTGATGCTACCCTCTCTTGTCTGATGCTACCCTGTCTGATGCTACCCTCTCTTGTCTGATGCTACCCTCTCTTGTCTGATGCTACCCTCAATTGTCTGATGCCACCCTCTCTTGTCTCATGCTACCCTCTTGTCTGATGCTACCCTGTCCGATGCTACCCTCTCTTGTCTGATGCTACCCTGTCCGATGCTACCCTCTCTTGTCTGATGCTACCATCTCTTGTCTGATGCTACGCTCTCTTGTCTGATGCTACCCTCTCTTGTCTGATGCTACCCTCTCTTGTCTGATGCTACCCTCTCTTGTCTAATGCTACCCTCTTGTTTGATGCTACCCTGTCCGATGCTACCCTCTCTTGTCTAATGCTACCCACTCTTGTCTGATGCTACCCTCTCTTGTCTGACGCTACCCTCTTGTCTGTTGCTACCCTGTCCAATGCTACCCTCTCTTGTCTGATGCTACCCTCTCTTGTCTGATGCTAACCTCTCTTGTCTGATGCTACCCTCTCTTGTCTGATGCTACCCTCTCTTGTCTGATGCTACCCTCTTGTCTGATGCTACCCTGTCCGATGCTACCCTCTCTTGTCTGATGCTACCCTGTCCAATGCTACCATCTCTTGTCTGATGCTACCCTCTCTTTTCTGATGCTACCCTCTCTTGTCTGATGCTGCTACCCTCTCTTGTCTGATGCTACCCTCTCTTGTCTGATGCTACCCTCTCTTGTCTGATGCTACCCTCTTGTCTGATGCTACCCTGTCCGATGCTACCCTCTCTTGTCTGATGCTACCCTGTCCAATGCTACCATCTCTTGTCTGATGCTACCCTCTCTTTTCTGATGCTACCCTCTCTTGTCTGATGCTGCTACCCTCTCTTGTCTGATGCTACCCTCTCTTGTTTGATATTACCCTCTCTTGTCTGATGCGACCCTCTCTTGTCTGATGCTACCCTCTCTTGTCTGATGCTACCCTCTCTTGTCTGATGCTACCCTGTCCGATGCTACCCTCTCTTGTCTGATGCTACCCTCTCTTGTCTGATGCTACCCTCTCTTGTCTTATGCTAACCTCTCTTGTCTGATGCTACCCTCTCATGTATAATGCTACATTGTCCAATGCTACCCTTTCTTGTCCGATGCTACCCTCTTTTGTCTGATGCTACCCTCTCTTGTCTGATGCTACCCTCTCTTGTCTGATGCTATTCTCTCTTGTCTGATGCTACCCTGTCCCATGCTACCCTCTCTTGTCTGATGCTACCCTGTCCGATGCTACCCTCTCTTGTCTGATGCTACCCTCTCTTGTCTTATGCTACCCTCTCTTGTCTGATGCTACCCTGTCCGATGCTACCCTCTCTTGTCTGATGCGACCCTGTCCCATGCTACCCTCTCTTGTCTGATGCTATCCTATCCGATGCTACCCTCTCTTGTCTGATGCTACCTTCTCTTGTCTGATGCTAACCTCTCTTGTCTTATGCTACCCTCTCTTGTCTGATGTGACCCTGTCTGATGATTCCCTCTCTTGTCTGATGCTACCCTGTCCGATGCTACCCTCTCTTGTCTGATGCTACCCTCTCTTGTCTTATGCTACCCTCTCTTGTCTGATGCTACCCTGTCCGATGCTACCCTCTCTTGTCTGATGCTACCCTGTCCCATGCTACCCTCTCTTGTCTGATGCTATCCTATCCGATGCTACCCTCTCTTGTCTGATGCTACCCTCTCTTGTCTGATGCTAACCTCTCTTGTCTTATGCTACCCTCTGTTGTCTGATGCGACCCTGTCTGATGCTACCCTCTCTTGTCTGATGCTACCCTGTCCGATGCTACCCTCTCTTGTCTGATGCTACCCTCTCTTGTCTGATGCTACCCTCTCTTGTCTGATGCTACCCTCTCTTGTATGATACTACCCTCTCTTGTCTGATGCTACCCTGTCCGATGCTCCCCTCTCTTGTCTGATGCTACCCTCTCTTGTCTGATGCTACCCTCTTGTCTGATGCTACCCTCTTGTCTGATGCTACCCTGTCTGATGCTACCCTCTCTTGTTTGATGCTACCCTGTCCGAAGCTAACCTCTCTTGTCTGATGCTACCCTCTCTTGTCTGATGCTACCCTCTCTTGTCTGATGCTACCCTTTCTTGTCTGATGCTACCCTCTCTTGTCTGATGCTACCCTGTCCAATGCTACCCTCTCTTGTCTGATGCTACCCTCTCTTGTCTGATGCTACCCTCTCTTGTCTGATGCTACCCTCTCTTGTCTGATGCCACCCTCTCTTGTCTCATGCTACCCTCTTGTCTGATGCTACCCTGTCCGATGCTACCCTCTTGTCTGATGCTACCATCTCTTGTCTGATGCTACACTCTCTTGTCTGATGCTACCCTCTCTTGTCTGATGCTACCCTCTCTTGTCTGATGCTACCCTCTCTTGTCTAATGCTACCCTCTTGTTTGATGCTACCCTGTCCGATGCTACCCTCTCTTGTCTGATGCTACCCACTCTTGTCTGATGCTACCCTCTCTTGTCTGACGCTACCCTCTTGTCTGTTGCTACCCTGTCCAATGCTACCCTCTCTTGTCTGATGCTACCCTCTCTTGTCTGATGCTAACCTCTCTTGTCTGATGCTACCCTCTCTTGTCTGATGCTACCCTCTCTTGTCTGATGCTACCCTCTTCTCTGATGCTACCCTGTCCGATGCTACCCTCTCTTGTCTGATGCTACCCTGTCCAATGCTACCATCTCTTGTCTGATGCTACCCTCTCTTTTCTGATGCTACCCTCTCCTGTCTGATGCTGCTACCCTCTCTTGTCTGATGCTACCCTCTCTTGTCTGATGCTACCCTCTCTTGTCTGATGCTACCCTCTCTTGTCCGATGCTACCCTCTCTTGTCTGATGCTACCCTCTCTTGTCTGATGCTACCCTCTTGTCTGATGCTACCCTGTCTGATGCTACCCTCTCTTGTCTGATGCTACCCTGTTCAAAGCTACCCTCTCTTGTCTGATGCTACCCTCTCTTGTTTGATATTACCCTCTCTTGTCTGATGCGACCCTCTCTTGTCTGATGCTACCCTCTCTTGTCTGATGCTACCCTCTCTTGTCTGATGCTACCCTGTCTGATGCTACCCTCTCTTGTCTGATGCTACCCTCTCTTGTCTGATGCTACCCTCTCTTGTCTCATGCTACCCTCTTGTCTGATGCTAACCTCTCTTGTGTGATGCTACCCTCTCATGTATAATGCTACATTGTCCGATGCTACCCTTTCTTGTCCGATGCTACCCTCTTTTGTCTGATGCTACCCTCTCTTGTCTGATGCTACCCTCTCTTGTCTGATGCTATCCTCTCTTGTCTGATGCTACCCTGTCCCATGCTACCCTCTCTTGTCTGATGCTACCCTGTCCGATGCTACCCTCTCTTGTCTGATGCTACCCTCTCTTGTCTTATGCTACCCTCTCTTGTCTGATGCTACCCTGTCCGATGCTACCCTCTCTTGTCTGATGCTACTCTGTCCCATGCTACCCTCTCTTTTCTGATGCTATCCTATCCGATGCTACCCTCTCTTGTCTGATGCTACCCTCTCTTGTCTGATGCTAACCTCTCTTCTCTTATGCTACCCTCTCTTGTCTGATGCGACCCTGTCTGATGCTACCCTCTCTTGTCTGATGCTACCCTGTCCGATGCTACCCTCTCTTGTCTGGTGCTACCCTCTCTTGTCTGATGCTACCCTCTCTTGTCTGATGCTACCCTCTCTTGTATGATACTACCCTCTCTTGTCTGATGCTACCCTGTCCGATGCTCCCCTCTCTTGTCTGATGCTACCCTCTCTTGTCTGATGCTACCCTCTCTTGTCTGATGCTACCCTGTCCGATGCTACCCTCTCTTGTCTGATGCTACCCTGTCCCATGCTACCCTCTCTTGTCTGATGCTATCCTATCCGATGCTACCCTCTCTTGTCTGATGCTACCCTCTCTTGTCTGATGCTAACCTCTCTTGTCTTATGCTACCCTCTGTTGTCTGATGCGACCCTGTCTGATGCTACCCTCTCTTGTCTGATGCTACCCTGTCCGATGCTACCCTCTCTTGTCTGATGCTACCCTCTCTTGTCTGATGCTACCCTCTCTTGTCTGATGCTACCCTCTCTTGTATGATACTACCCTCTCTTGTCTGATGCTACCCTGTCCGATGCTCCCCTCTCTTGTCTGATGCTACCCTCTCTTGTCTGATGCTACCCTCATGTCTGATGCTACCCTCTTGTCTGATGCTACCCTGTCTGATGCTACCCTCTCTTGTTTGATGCTACCCTGTCCGAAGCTAACCTCTCTCGTCTGATGCTACCCTCTCTTGTCTGATGCTACCCTCTCTTGTCTGATGCTACCCTTTCTTGTCTGATGCTACCCTCTCTTGTCTGATGCTACCCTGTCCGATGCTACCCTCTCTTGTCTGATGCTACCCTCTCTTGTCTGATGCTACCCTCTCTTGTCTGATGCCACCCTCTCTTGTCTCATGCTACCCTCTTGTCTGATGCTACCCTGTCCGATGCTACCCTCTCTTGTCTGATGCTACCCTGTCCGATGCTACCCTCTCTTGTCTGATGCTACCATCTCTTGTCTGATGCTACGCTCTCTTGTCTGATGCTACCCTCTCTTGTCTGATGCTACCCTCTCTTGTCTGATGCTACCCTCTCTTGTCTAATGCTACCCTCTTGTTTGATGCTACCCTGTCCGATGCTACCCTCTCTTGTCTGATGCTACCCACTCTTGTCTGATGCTACCCTCTCTTGTCTGATGCTACCCTCTTGTCTGTTGCTACCCTGTCCAATGCTACCCTCTCTTGTCTGATGCTACCCTCTCTTGTCTGATGCTAACCTCTCTTGTCTGATGCTACCCTCTCTTGTCTGATGCTACCCTCTCTTGTCTGATGCTACCCTCTTGTCTGATGCTACCCTGTCCGATGCTACCCTCTCTTGTCTGATGCTACCCTGTCCAATGCTACCATCTCTTGTCTGATGCTACCCTCTCTTTTCTGATGCTACCCTCTCTTGTCTGATGCTGCTACCCTCTCTTGTATGATGCTACCCTCTCTTGTCTGATGCTACCCTCTCTTGTCTGATGCTACCCTCTCTTGTCCGATGCTACCCTCTCTTGTCTGATGCTACCCTCTCTTGTCTGATGCTACCCTCTTGTCTGATGCTACCCTGTCCGATGCTACCCTCTCTTGTCTGATGCTACCCTGTCCAAAGCTACCCTCTCTTGTCTGATGCTACCCTCTCTTGTTTGATATTACCCTCTCTTGTCTGATGCGACCCTCTCTTGTCTGATGCTACCCTCTCTTGTCTGATGCTACCCTCTCTTGTCTGATGCTACCCTGTCCGATGCTACCCTCTCTTGTCTGATGCTACCCTCTCTTGTCTGATGCTACCCTCTCTTGTCTTATGCTAACCTCTCTTGTCTGATGCTACCCTCTCATGTATAATGCTACATTGTCCGATGCTACCCTTTCTTGTCCGATGCTACCCTCTTTTGTCTGATGCTACCCTCTCTTGTCTGATGCTACCCTCTCTTGTCTGATGCTATCCTCTCTTGTCTGATGCTACCCTGTCCCATGCTACCCTCTCTTGTCTGATGCTACCCTGTCCGATGCTACCCTCTCTTGTCTGATGCTAACCTCTCTTGTCTTATGCTACCCTCTCTTGTCTGATGCTACCCTGTCCGATGCTACCCTCTCTTGTCTGATGCTACCCTGTCCCATGCTACCCTCTCTTGTCTGATGCTATCCTATCCGATGCTACCCTCTCTTGTCTGATGCTACCCTCTCTTGTCTGATGCTAACCTCTCTTGTCTTATGCTACCCTCTCTTGTCTGATGCGACCCTGTCTGATGCTACCCTCTCTTGTCTGATGCTACCCTGTCCGATGCTACCCTCTCTTGTCTGATGCTACCCTCTCTTGTCTTATGCTACCCTCTCTTGTCTGATGCTACCCTGTCCGATGCTACCCTCTCTTGTCTGATGCTACCCTGTCCCATGCTACCCTCTCTTGTTAGATGCTATCCTATCCGATGCTACCCTCTCTTGTCTGATGCTACCCTCTCTTGTCTGATGCTAACCTCTCTTGTCTTATGCTACCCTCTGTTGTCTGATGCGACCCTGTCTGATGCTACCCTCTCTTGTCTGATGCTACCCTGTCCGATGCTACCCTCTCTTGTCTGATGCTACCCTCTCTTGTCTGATGCTACCCTCTCTTGTCTGATGCTACCCTCTCTTGTCTGATGCTACCCTCTTGTCTGATGCTACCCTCTTGTCTGATGCTACCCTGTCTGATGCTACCCTCTCTTGTTTGATGCTACCCTGTCCGAAGCTAACCTCTCTTGTCTGATGCTACACTCTCTTGTCTGATACTACCCTCTCTTGTCTGATGCTACCCTTTCTTGTCTGATGCTACCCTCTCTTGTCTGATGCTACCCTGTCCGATGCTACCCTCTCTTGTCTGATGCTACCCTCTCTTGTCTGATGCTACCCTCTCTTGTCTGATGCCACCCTCTCTTGTCTCATGCTACCCTCTTGTCTGATGCTACCCTGTCCGATGCTACCCTCTCTTGTCTGATGCTACCCTGTCCGATGCTACCCTCTCTTGTCTGATGCTACCATCTCTTGTCTGATGCTACGCTCTCTTGTCTGATGCTACCCTCTCTTGTCTGATGCTACCCTCTCTTGTCTAATGCTACCCTCTTGTTTGATGCTACCCTGTCCGATGCTACCCTCTCTTGTCTGATGCTACCCACTCTTGTCTGATGCTACCCTCTCTTGTCCGACGCTACCCTCTTGTCTGTTGCTACCCTGTCCAATGCTACCCTCTCTTGTCTGATGCTACCCTCTCATGTATAATGCTACATTGTCCGATGCTACCCTTTCTTGTCCGATGCTACCCTCTTTTGTCTGATGCTAACCTCTCTTGTCTTATGCTACCCTCTCTTGTCTGATGCGACCCTGTCTGATGCTACCCTCTCTTGTCTGATGCTACCCTGTCCGATGCTACCCTCTCTTGTCTGGTGCTACCCTCTCTTGTCTGATGCTACCCTCTCTTGTCTGATGCTACCCTCTCTTGTATGATACTACCCTCTCTTGTCTGATGCTACCCTGTCCGATGCTCCCCTCTCTTGTCTGATGCTACCCTCTCTTGTCTGATGCTACCCTCTCTTGTCTGATGCTACCCTCTTGTCTGATGCTACCCTGTCCGATGCTACCCTCTCTTGTTTGATGCTACCCTGTCCGAAGCTAACCTCTCTTGTCTGATGCTACCCTCTCTTGTCTGATGCTACCCTTTCTTGTCTGATGCTACCCTCTCTTGTCTGATGCTACCCTGTCCGATGCTACCCTCTCTTGACTGATGCTACCCTCTCTTGTCTGATGCTACCCTCTCTTGTCTGATGCTACCCTCTCTTGTCTCATGCTACCCTCTTGTCTGATGCTACCCTGTCCGATGCTACCCTCTCTTGTCTTATGCTACCCTGTCCGATGCTACCATCTCTTGTCTGATGCTACCATCTCTTGTCTGATGCTACGCTCTCTTGTCTGATGCTACCCTCTCTTGTCTGATGCTACCCTCTCTTGTCTGATGCTACCCTGTCTGATGCTACCCTCTCTTGTCTGATGCTACCTTCTCTTGTCTGATGCTACGCTCTATTGTCTGATGCTACCCTCTCTTGTCTGATGCTACCCTGTCTGATGCTACCCTCTCTTGTCTGATGCTACCCTCTCTTATCTGATGCTACGCTCTCTTGTCTGATACTACCCTCTCTTGTATAATGCTACCTTGTCTGATGCTACCCTCTATTGTCTGATGCTACCCTCTCTTGTTTGATACTACCCTCTCTTGTCTGATGCTACCCACTTTTGTCTGATGCTACCTCTCTTGTCTGACGCTACCCTCTTGTCTGTTGCTACCCTGTCCGATGCTACCCTCTCTTGTCTGATGCTACCCTGTCTGATGCTACCCTCTCTTGTCTGATGCTACCCTCTCGTGTCTGATGCTACCCTCTCTTGTCTGATGCTACCCTCTCTTGTCTGATGCTACCCTCTTGTCTGATGCTACCCTGTCCAATGCTACCCTCTCTTGTCTGATGCTACCCTGTCCAATGCTACCATCTCTTGTCTGATGCTACCCTCCCTTGTCTGATGCTGCTACCCTTTCTTGTCTGATGCTGCTACCCTCTCTTGTCTGATGCTACCCTCTCTTGTCTGATGCTACCCTCTCTTGTCTGATGCTACCCTCTCTTGTCTGATGCTACCCTCTCTTGTCTGATGCTACCCTCTAGTCTGATGCTACCCTGTCCGATGCTACCCTCTCTTGTCTGATGCTACCCTGTCCAAAGCTACCCTCTCTTGTCTGATGCTACCCTCTCTTATTTGATACTACCCTCTCTTGTCTGATGTGACCCTCTCTTGTCTGATGCTACCCTCACTTGTCTGATGCTACCCTCTCTTGTCTGATGCTACCCTGTCCGATGCTACCCTCTCTTGTCTGATGCTACCCTCTCTTGTCTGATGCTACCCTCTTTTGTCTGATGCTACGCTCTCTTGTCTGATGCTACCCTCTCTTGTATAATGCTACCCTGTCCGATGCTACCCTCTCTTGTCTGATGCTACCCTCTCTTGTTTGATACTACCCTCTCTTGTCTGATGCTACCCACTCTTGTCTGATGCTACCCTCTCTTGTCTGACACTACCCTCTTGTCTGTTGCTACCCTGTCCAATGCTACCCTCTCTTGTCTGATGCTACCCTGTCTGATGCTACCCTCTCTTGTCTGATGCTACCCTCTCTTGTCTGATGCTGCCCTCTCTTGTCTGATGCTAACCTCTCTTGTCTGATGCTACCCTCTATTGTCTGATGCTACCCTTTGTCTGATGCTACCCTCTCTTGTCTGATGCTACCCTGTCCGATGCTACCCTCTCTTGTCTGATGCTACCCTCTCTTGTCTGATGCTACCCTCTCTTGTCTGATGCTACCCTCTCTTGTCTGATGCTACCCTCTCTTGTCTGATGCTACCCTCTTGTCTGATGCTACCCTGTCTGATGCTACCCTCTCTTGTCTGATGCTACCCTGTCCGAAGCTACCCTCTCTTGTCTGATGCTACCCTCTCTTGTCTGATACTACCATCTCTTGTCTGATGCTACCCTCTCTTGTCTGATGCTACCCTCTCTTGTCTGATGCTACCCTGTCCGATGCTACCCTCTCTTGTCTGATGCTACCCTCTCTTGTCTGATGCTACCCTCTCTTGTCTGATGCTACCCTCTCTTGTCTGATGCTACCCTCTTGTCTGATGCTACCCTGTCCGATGCTACCCTCTCTTGTCTGATGCTACCCTGTCCGATGCTACCCTCTCTTGTCTGATGCTACCCTCTCTTGTCTGATGCTACGCTCTCTTGTCTGATGCTACCCTCTCTTGTCTGATGCTACCCTCTCTTGTCTGATGCTACCCTCTCTTGTCTGATGCTACCCTCTTGTCTGATGCTACCCTCTCTTGTCTGATGCTACCCACTCTTGTCTGATGCTACCCTCTCTTGTCTGACGCTACCCTCTTGTCTGTTGCTACCCTGTCCAATGCTACCCTCTCTTGTCTGATGCTACCCTCTCATGTATAATGCTACATTGTCCGATGCTACCCTCTCTTGTCCGATGCTACCCTCTCTTGTCTGATGCTACCCTCTCTTGTCTGATGCTACCCTCTCTTGTCTGATGCTACCCTCTCTTGTCTAATGCTACCCTGTCCCATGCTACCCTCTCTTGTCTGATGCTACCCTGTCTGATGCTACCCTCTCTTGTCTGATGCTACCCTCTCTTGTCTTATGCTACCCTCTCTTGTCTGATGCTACCCTGTCCGATGCTACCCTCTCTTGTCTGATGCTACCCTGTCCCATGCTACCCTCTCTTGTCTGATGCTATCCTATCCGATGCTACCCTCTCTTGTCTGATGCTACCCTCTCTTGTCTGATGCTACCCTCTCTTGTCTTGATGCTACCCTCTCTTGTCTGATGCGACCCTGTCCGATGCTACCCTCTCTTGTCTGATGCTACCCTGTCCGATGCTACCCTCTCTTGTCTGATGCTACCCTCTCTTGTCTGATGCTACCCTCTCTTGTCTGATGCTACCCTCACTTGTATGATACTACCCTCTCTTGTCTGATGCTACCCTGTCCGATGCTCCCCTCTCTTGTCTGATGCTACCCTCTCTTGTCTGATGCTACCCTCTCTTGTCTGATGCTACCCTCTTGTCTGATGCTACCCTGTCCGATGCTACCCTCTCTTGTTTGATGCTACCCTGTCCACGGATGCTAACCTCTCTTGTCTGATGCTACCCTCTCTTGTCTGATGCTACCCTTTCTTGTCTGATGCTACCCTCTCTTGTCTGATGCTACCCTGTCCGATGCTACCCTCTCTTGTCTGATGCTACCCTCTCTTGTCTGATGCTACCCTCTCTTGTCTGATGCTACCCTCTCTTGTCTCATGCTACCATCTTGTCTGATGCTACCCTGTCCGATGCTACCCTCTCTTGTCTGATGCTACCCTGTCCGATGCTACCCTCTCTTGTCTGATGCTACCATCTCTTGTCTGATGCTACGCTCTCTTGTCTGATGCTACCCTCTCTTGTCTGATGCTACCCTCTCTTGTCTGATGCTACCCTGTCTGATGCTACCCTCTCTTGTCTGATGCTACCCTCTCTTGTCTGATGCTACGCTCTCTTGTCTGATGCTACGCTCTCTTGTCTGATGCTACCCTGTCTGATGCTACCCTCTCTTGTCTGATGCTACCCTCTCTTATCTGATGCTACGCTCTCTTGTCTGATGCTACCCTCTCTTGTATAATGCTACCCTGTCCGATGCTACCCTCTCTTGTCTGATGCTACCCTCTCTTGTTTGATACTACCCTCTCTTGTCTGATGCTACCCACTCTTGTCTGATGCTACCCTCTCTTGTCTGATGCTACCCTCTTGTCTGTTGCTACCCTGTCCGATGCTACCCTCTCTTGTCTGATGCTACCCTGTCTGATGCTACCCTCTCTTGTCTGATGCTACCCTCTCTTGTCTGATGCTACCCTCTCTTGTCTGATGCTACCCTCTCTTGTCTGATGCTACCCTCTTGTCTGATGCTACCCTGTCCAATGCTACCCTCTCTTGTCTGATGCTACACTGTCCAATGCTACCATCTCTAGTCTGATGCTACCCTCTCTTTCTGATGCTTCCCTTGACTGCTGCTACCCTCTCTTGTCTGATGCTACCCTCTCTTGTCTGATAGCTACCCTCTCTTGTCTGATGCTACCCTCTCTTGTCTGATGCTACCCTCTCTTGTCTGATGCTACCCTCTCTTGTCTGATGCTACCCTCTTGTCTGATGCTACCCTGTCTGATGCTACCCTCTCTTGTCTGATGCTACCCTGTCCAAAGCTACCCTCTCTTGTCTGATGCTACCCTCTCTTGTTTGATACTACCCTTTCTTGTCTGATGCGACCCTCTCTTGTCTGATGCTACCCTCTCTTGTCTGATGCTACCCTCTCTTGTCTGATGCTACCCTGTCTGATGCTACCCTCTCTTGTCTGATGCTACCCTCTCTTGTCTGATGTTACCCTCTTTTGTCTGATGCTACGCTCTCTTGTCTGATGCTACCCTCTCTTGTATGATGCTACCCTGTCCGATGCTACCCTCTCTTGTCTGATGCTACCCTCTCTTGTCTGATGCTACCCTCTCTTGTCTGATGCTACCCACTCTTGTCTGATGCTACCCTCTCTTGTCTGATGCTACCCTCTTGTCTGTTGCTACCCTGTCCGATGCTACCCTCTCTTGTCTGATGCTACCCTGTCTGATGCTACCCTCTCTTGTCTGATGCTACCCTCTCTTGTCTGATGCTGCCCTCTCTTGTCTGATGCTACCCTCTCTTGTCTGATGCTACCCTCTATTGTCTGATGCTACCCTCTCTTGTTTGATGCTACCCTCTCTTGTCTGATGCTACCCACTTTGTCTGATGCTACCCTCTCTTGTCTGATGCTACCCTCTCTTGTCTGATGCTACCTTCTTGTCTGATGCTACCCTCTCTTGTCTGATGCTACCCTCTCTTGTCTGATGCTACCCTCTCTTGTCTGATGCTACCCTCTCTTGTCTGATGCTACCCTCTCTTGTCTGATGCTACCCTCTCTTGTCTGATGCTACCCTCTTGTCTGATGCTACCCTGTCTGATGCTACCCTCTCTTGTCTGATGCTACCCTGTCCAATGCTACCCTCTCTTGTCTGATGCTACCCTCTCTTGTCTGATGCTACCCTTTCTTGTCTGATGCTACCCTCTCTTGTCTGATGCTACCCTCTCTTGTCTGATGCTACCCTCTCTTGTCTGATGCTACCCTGTCTGATGCTACCCTCTCTTGTCTGATGCTACCCTCTCTTGTCTGATGCTACCCTCTCTTGTCTGATGCTACCCTCTCTTGTCTGATGCTACCCTCTCTTGTCTGATGCTACCCTCTCTTATCTGATGCTACCCTCTCTTGTCTGATGCTACCCTCTCTTGTCTGATGCTACCCTCTCTTGTCTGATGCTACCCTCTCTTGTCTGATGCTACCCTGTCCGATGCTACCCTCTCTTGTCTGATGCTACCCTCTCTTGTCTGATGCTACCCTCTCTTGTCTGATGCTACCCTCTCTTGTCTGATGCTACCCTCTCTTGTCTGATGCTACCTCTCTTGTCTGATGCTACCCTCTCTTGTCTGATGCTACCCTCTCTTGTCTGATACTACCCTCTCTTGTCTGATGCTACCCTCTCTTGTCTGATGCTACCCTCTCTTGTCTGATGCTACCCTCTCTTGTCCGATGCTACACTCTCTTGTCTGATGCTACCCTCTCTTGTCTGATGCTACCCTCTCTTGTCTGATGCTACCCTCTCTTGTCTGATGCTACCCTCTCTTGTCTGATGCTACCTCTCTTGTCTGATGCTACCCTCTCTTGTATGATGCTACCCTGTCCGATGCTACCCTCTCTTGTCTGATGCTACACTCTCTTGTCTGATGCTACCCTCTCTTGTCTGATTCTACCCTCTCCTATCTGATGCTACGCTCTCTTGTCTGATGCTACCCTCTTGTCTGATGCTACCCTCTCTTGTCCGATGCTACCCTCTCTTGTCTGATGCTACCTCTCTTGTCTGATGCTACCCTCTCTTGTCTGATGCTACCCTCTCTTGTCTGATGCTACCCTCTCTTGTCTGATGCTACCCTCTTGTCTGATGCTACCCTCTTGTCTGATGCTACCCTCTCTTGTCTGATGCTACCCTCTCTTGTCTGATGCTACCCTCTCTTGTCTGATGCTACCCTCTCTTGTCTGATGCTACCCTCTCTTGTCTGATGCTACCCTCTCTTGTCTGATGCTACCCTCTCTTGTCTGATGCTACCCTCTCTTGTCTGATGCTACCCTCTCTTGTCTGATGCTACCCTCTCTTGTCTGATGCTACCCTGTCCGATGCTACCCTCTTGTCTGATGCTACCTCTCTTGTCTGATGCTACCCTCTTGTCTGATGCTACCCTCTCTTGTCTGATGCTACCCTCTCTTGTCTGATGCTACCCTGTCCGATGCTACCCTCTCTTGTCTGATGCTACCCTCTCTTGTCTGATGCTACCCTCTCTTGTCTGATGCTACCCTCTCTTGTCTGATGCTACCCTCTCTTGTCTGATGCTACCCTGTCCGATGCTACCCTCTCTTGTCTGATGCTACCCTCTCTTGTCTGATGCTACCCTCTCTTGTCTGATGCTACCCTCTCTTGTCTGATGCTACCCTCTCTTGTCTGATGCTACCCTGTCCGATGCTACCCTCTCTTGTCTGATGCTACCCTCTCTTGTCTGATGCTACCCTCTCTTGTCTGATGCTACCCTCTCTTGTCTGATGCTACCCTGTCCGATGCTACCCTCTCTTGTCTGATGCTACCCTGTCCGATGCTACCCTCTCTTGTCTGATGCTACCCTCTCTTGTCTGATGCTACCCTCTCTTGTCTGATGCTACCCTCTCTTGTCTGATGCTACCCTCTCTTGTCTGATGCTACCCTCTCTTGTCCGATGCTACCCTCTCTTGTCTGATGCTACCCTGTCCGATGCTACCCTCTCTTGTCTGATGCTACCCTCTCTTGTCTGATGCTACCCTCTCTTGTCTGATGCTACCTCTCTTGTCTGATGCTACCTCTTGTCTGATGCTACCCTTGTCTGATGCTACCCTCTCTTGTCTGATGCTACCCTCTCTTGTCTGATGCTACCCACTCTTGTCTGATGCTACCCTCTCTTGTCTGATGCTACCCTCTCTTGTCTGATGCTACCCTCTCTTGTCTGATGCTACCCTCTCTTGTCTGATGCTACCCTCTTGTCTGATGCTACCCTCTCTTGTCTGATGCTACCCTCTCTTGTCTGATGCTACCCTCTCTTGTCTGATGCTACCCTCTCTTGTCTGATGCTACCCTCTTGTCTGATGCTACCTCTGTCCGATGCTACCCTCTCTTGTCTGATGCTACCCTGTCCAATGCTACCCTCTCTTGTCTGATGCTACCCTCTCTTGTCTGATGCTACGCTCTCTTGTCTGATGCTACCCTCTCTTGTCTGATGCTACCCTCTCTTGTCTGATGCTACCCTCTCTGTCTGATGCTACCCTCTCTTGTCTGATGCTACCCTCTCTTGTCTGATGCTACCCTCTCTTGTCTGATGCTACCCTCTCTTGTCTGATGCTACCCTCTCTTGTCTGATGCTACCCTCTCTTGTCTGATGCTACCCTCTCTGTCTGATGCTACCCTCTCTTGTCTGATGCTACCCTCTCTTGTCTGATGCTACCCTCTCTTGTCTGATGCTACCCTCTCTTGTCTGATGCTACCCTCTCTTGTCTGATGCTACCCTCTCTTGTCTGATGCTACCCTCTCTTGTCTGATGCTACCCTCTCTTGTCTGATGCTACCCTCTTGTCTGATGCTACCCTCTTGTCTGATGCTACCCTCTCTTGTCTGATGCTACCCTGTCCGATGCTACCCTCTCTTGTCTGATGCTACCCTCTCTTGTCTGATGCTACCCTCTCTTGTCTGATGCTACCCTCTCTTGTCTGATGCTACCCTCTCTTGTCTGATGCTACCCTGTCCGATGCTACCCTCTCTTGTCTGATGCTACCACTGTCCAATGCTACCCTCTCTTGTCTGATGCTACCCTCTCTTGTCTGATGCTACCCTCTCTTGTCTGATGCTACCCTCTCTTGTCTGATGCTACCCTCTCTTGTCTGATGCTACCCTCTCTTGTCTGATGCTACCCTCTCTTGTCTGATGCTACCCTCTCTTGTCTGATGCTACCCTCTCTTGTCTGATGCTACCCTCTTGTCTGATGCTACCTCTCTTGTCTGATGCTACCCTCTCTTGTCTGATGCTACCCTCTGTCCGATGCTACCCTCTCTTGTCTGATGCTACCCTCTCTTGTCTGATGCTACCCTCTCTTGTCTGATGCTACCCTCTCTTGTCTGATGCTACCCTCTCTTGTCTGATGCTACCCTCTCTTGTCTGATGCTACCCTCTCTTGTCTGATGCTACCCTCTCTTGTCTGATGCTACCCTCTCTTGTCTGATGCTACCCTCTCTTGTCTGATGCTACCCTCTCTTGTCTGATGCTACCCTGTCCGATGCTACCCTCTCTTGTCTGATGCTACCCTGTCCGATGCTACCTCTCTTGTCTGATGCTACCCTCTCTTGTCTGATGCTACCCTCTCTTGTCTGATGCTACCCTCTCTTGTCTGATGCTACCCTCTCTTGTCTGATGCTACCCTGTCCGATGCTACCCTCTCTTGTCTGATGCTACCCTCTCTTGTCTGATGCTACCCTCTCTTGTCTGATGCTACCCTCTCTTGTCTGATGCTACCCTCTCTTGTCTGATACTACCTCTCTTGTCTGATGCTACCCTCTCTTGTCTGATGCTACCCTCTCTTGTCTGATGCTACCCTGTCCGATGCTACCCTCTCTTGTCTGATGCTACCCTCTCTTGTCTGATGCTACCCTCTCTTGTCTGATGCTACCCTCTCTTGTCTGATGCTACCCTCTCTTGTCTGATGCTACCCTCTCTTGTCTGATGCTACCTCTCTTGTCTGATGCTACCCTCTCTTGTCTGATGCTACCCTCTCTTGTCTGATGCTACCTTCTCTTGTCTGATGCTACCTCTCTTGTCTGATGCTACCCTCTCTTGTCCGATGCTACCCTCTCTTGTCTGATGCTACCCTCTCTTGTCTGATGCTACCCTCTCTTGTCTGATGCTACCCTCTCTTGTCTGATGCTACCCTCTCTTGTCTGATGCTACCCCTCTTGTCTGATGCTACCCTGTCCGATGCTACCCTCTCTTGTCTGATGCTACCCTGTCTGATGCTACCTCTCTTGTCTGATGCTACCCTCTCTTGTCTGATGCTACCCTCTCTTGTCTGATGCTACCCTCTCTTGTCTGATGCTACCCTCTCTTGTCTGATGCTACCCTCGTCCGATGCTACCCTCTCTTGTCTGATGCTACCCTCTCTTGTCTGATGCTACCCTCTCTTGTCTGATGCTACCCTCTCATGTCTGATGCTACCTCTGTCCGATGCTACCCTCTCTTGTCTGATGCTACCCTCTCTTGTCTGATGCTACCCTCTCTTGTCTGATGCTACCCTCTCTTGTCTGATGCTACCCTCTCTTGTCTGATGCTACCCTGTCCCATGCTACCCTCTCTTGTCTGATGCTACCCTGTCCGATGCTACCCTCTCTTGTCTGATGCTACCTCTCTTGTCTGATGCTACCCTCTCTTGTCTGATGCTACTCCTGTCCGATGCTACCCTCTCTTGTCTGATGCTACCCTCTCTTGTCTGATGCTACCCTCTCTTGTCTGATGCTACCCTTTCTTGTCTGATGCTACCCTCTCTTGTCTGATGCTACCCTGTCTGATGCTACCCTCTCTTGTCTGATGCTACGCTGTCTTGTCTGATGCTACCCTCTCTTGTCTGATGCTACCCTCTCTTGTCTGATGCTACCCTCTCTTGTCTGATGCTACCCTCTTGTCTGATGCTACCCTCTCTTGCCTGATGCTATGCTCTCTTGTCTTATGCTACCCTCTCTTGTCTGATGCTACCCTCTCTTGTCTGATGCTACCCTCTCTTGTCTGATGCTCCTCTCTCTTGTCTGATGCTACCCTCCTGTCCGATGCTACCCTCACTTGTCTGATGCTACGCTCTCTTTTCTGATGCTACCCTCTCTTGTCTGATGCTACCCTCTCTTGTCTGATGCTACCCTCTCTTGTCTGATGCTACCCTCTCTTGTCTGATGCTACCCTCTCTTGTCTGATGCTACCCTCTCTTGTCTGATGCTACCCTCTCTTGTCTGATGCTACCCTCTCTTGTCTGATGCTACCCTCTCTTGTCTGATGCTACCCTCTCTTGTCTGATGCTACCCTCTCTTGTCTGATGCTACCCTCTCTTGTCTCATGCTACCCTCTTGTCTGATGCTACCCTGTCCTGATGCTACCCTCTCTTGTCTGATGCTACCCTGTCCGATGCTACCCTCTCTTGTCTGATGCTACC